>JASSKH010000020.1:9216527-9525501 GCA_031763025.1 Macrocystis pyrifera | reverse complement strand
TGTACTTGGGGCCAACTCTGCTGCACCAGTTGACTCGCGATCATGAGGACGCCGCGAGGCAGAGTCGTCAAGACAGGTCCAAGGTGCGGCAACGACTGGTTTGGCTTCCCACCCACCGGGCGTTTGCCTGCGCCTTACCAATTAAGCTACAGACATCTTGACACCGCTGTGGTCCACAGCAATCGGAACCTATCACATGCACGTAAAACTACTACTGTATGTATACATTTCAGTACTTATACTACTGTAAGCGTATTACGCCCTGATTGCTGTCGACGCGCTCCTCCATAATTGTGTTTTCGCCAGAGTTCGAATGGTGAGGAGAACATCACTCTGACCGGAATTATAATCCACATTCGGAATCAGACATTCGTATAAAAGGGAGTTTACATTCCCGGTGAGATCGTTGTGTATCCCTCACCCTCGGCAAACATAACAAAACATAAGAAGAACGCAAATATTTTGGAAAACCAAACAATGGCGTGGGTCGATGTCTTCATGGGGGGCCTTCTTCGTTTTTTTTTTTTGCTGCGGTCTCTCGGTTTTCGTCGAGTATGCACGACAAAGGGGTAAAGTCTCATTTGGGGCACATGTTTCCCATTTCTGAAATCGATTATGGAATATTGACTCCATTTTTTTGAAATCTGGCTGGCATGGCTGGATCAAGCACGTATCATGGCACTGTACACGTTGTCCTCAGGTGTCAAATGGAAAACTACTGTAACGTTAGTCTCGAGTGTCTTTCTTACCCCGCCAACGAGAAGAATGCGGCCGTCTGCGTGGGCCCCTCCGCGTCCAGCTCCTCCTGGGATTTAAGGGTGTCCTGCTTGCTCTCCAGTCGCCGACTCTCGTTGTTGTCGGCGCGATCGATAATTATCGCAGCCTGCGGGGTTTGGTCGGAGGTTTTGGCTTGAGTGGTCGATTTGTGCTTTCGCAGCCTGAAGAATGCCAACCATGGGTTCACCGCCGGCGTGTAGCTTGTTCAAAGGCTTCATCTATCGCCGCAGCTCATGAGAGATACGGTGGCAGTGATCATGACCTTGCCGATGGTACGATGCCAGCCTTTTGCAGGTGTTCTGTGTGATTCTCCGGTCGTCGTTTCTCGTTGTTGTGTCGGTGAGATCGATCTTTATCGCAGCCCGCGGTGGGGTGAAGGAAGCAACAACGGCTATTGATAGTATTCCTGGTTGTCATATGAACCTACCTTAATCACACGCGTGATAGCGTAGCACCCCTCCCTATCACACGCGTGATGAATATCGCACCCTCTGTCATACGTGTGATTAGATGACACCCCCCCTATCACACGTGTGATAACATAACACCCCCCCACCGTTTCACACGAGTGATAAGATAACATCACCCCTTATCACACGTGTGATTAAGATAACACCCCCCCCTATCACACGTGTGATAACACGATACACGCCGTATCTCGCGTGTGATAATGTATCACACCGCATCACGTGCGTGTGAAGTAGTCAAACACCGTATCACACGCGTGATAGATAACGCACGCCGTATCGCTCGTGCAGTACGATGTCACACCGTAGCACACGTGTAATGACATAGCCTCCCCCCCCCCCCCCCCTGAAACGGCGATTTCGTGTACGTGACCTGGACCTGTCAGAAAGAAAAAGAGGTATACCAGCAGCCGGGAGGAGGGAGAAAGGAGATGCACAGCAGTGATGTGCCCGTGTGGCAAAGCAATAGAGAGTAGAACTCACATGGATGGAGAATGTGAAGTGTACAGGTATGTGTCGGAAGAGGTGATGAGGAAAATGGACGAGTGTGACATGGAGGACTTTGATGCACAGCGAGAAATCGATCGCTATCCTAGGAGATATGTGCTGGCCACAGGCGGCCAAGCAGGAAGGGGATAAGATTAAAAATTTTTTCTACAGTATGTAATATATGTAAACAACGTAGTGAGTGCCCAGATGTTGGATGTGTCTCTATTGGTAGTAGGAACGGTGTTCCATTTGGAAAAAGGACGCGTGGTCAATGGCTAAATGACTAAGGCAGGCAACAAATGAGTACGCCCCGCCCCCCCTCCTATCACCCGTGTGATGAGATAACACGCCCCCCCTACAACACGTACGGTATGAAAACAACTATCCCTGATGAGATCGGACACCGCTATCAAACGTGTGCGAATAGAAAACCCCTTATCACACGGTGTGATACCATACCACACCCCCCAGCATGGACTTCACAGCCGACATTCCCCCGAAAACAAGGGCGGGGGGGAACACACAAGCGAAAACGGTGGCTTTCCTACAGCCCTCGTCGACGTCTCTCCAAAGACACACACAACGCTTGGCGATTGCACCTGCCCTGTTGTCGATGAAGTTCCATAAAAAAAATCGTCCTACCACAGCTCTGGTCTTCGTAAATATAAGGAGCGCTCAAACATTAATATATGAAGAGGAAGCGGTCTTAATATTTCCGCCCGAAGTGGTATGCAGGGTGAGGGTGGTGGCAGCTATTGTTTTCTGACGCGCGTTCCCAACAAGAGGAGCGCTCCATTTCTGTCCCAAGAACTGGCTTTGAAAAAGAAACGGCGTCTTAATTTGCCCTTTCATGGCGAACTGCAGTCCCGCTTTAGGGACAAAACACTCAAATTCTAAGCATTGTTCTTCCCCAAAACGGGGGAAAGAATGTCCTAAGAGGGTTCAACCTCGGCCTATATATTCGAAACGAAAAATAATATTCCCAGTGGCATTGGGAACTCCCCCCCCCGTCAGCCGAAAATATTTTGGCCCTAACGATGGCACGTTTATCGTAGGACGCGTCATTCGTTGACCGATGCTATTATTCTTGTCGTTCGCGAGATTTTTATGTTTACTTATTTTCACGAGGTACTGCTTGTTCTCTCAGCCCACCAGGCCCCAAAAGTCGAGGCTGCGTCTGCACGAGTTCGCGACCCTAGGTACGCTTTTAGGGGTTGCATCTAGCTTGCCCGTAGGATCGCCACGCGCGAGACGCTCTACGAAGTATATATACCTGGTATACGCTTCGTATACTGTACCTGAAGCATTGGTAGCTCAATCAGACGAGCCATTGGATGATCTAGACGTTTCGCTCGCGACGACCACTTCAATCAAATGAACACACAAAAAAGAGGGTTTCCAATAGCTTGAAGGCAGTTCTTCAGCCGAGGAGACCGCGTCCATCGAAACCGGCTGGTGGGTCCGAACAGGGTCAGGCCGCTCGCGCGGGCAAGACCTCTCTGTACTTCGCTCAAAATCGCACTTTGAACTACAGCAGTAGCGGGTCCCTCTGTAGTACCGGTTTTACATGCGCCAGCCAATCATGTCGGGACTATGCGTAGCCGCAGCCGGCGCTAACTACTCCGTGTACTTCCACACTGGTCAGTCCCGTCTCCGCCAAGCGATTTTACAGGCACTATAGCGAGCAGGCGGCACAATTCAACCGGCACTATAAACTACTACTGTATTTCGTTGGCACCGCGAAACAACCAATCCCATGGTTGGTGTCATATCACGAAACCAAAACGAAACATGCGAATGGTTGAGATTGCAAATGGTTGAGTCATGCCACGGACGAAAGAGGTGGCACCTGATTTTTTTCTGGGGCTGTTCACTTCAAAGGGACCACTACTACTGCCTTCCGTTGGCGCTACGCAACAACCAATCCCATGGTTGGGGACACATCACGGAGCAAAAACAAAACATACAAATGGTTGAGTCATGCTACGGACGACAGAGGTATAGCACCCAAACTCTCCGAGGGTCCTCACTCCATCAGTTCCCTACCTCACCGCCCCGCCCCCCCCAAAAAAATGGGGAAAAAAAAAAACAAAAGCAGATTGTCGTTCGACCAGATTTGACAACCCCAAAACCAGGCTGCGCAGGTGTATCATGATATGCGTTGAAAAAAAAACACTCATCGGTATTCGAAAAAATGCTCGGTTAACCCATGTGCTGGTGGGACTGCAGGCGGGGGAACATAGCAATCAGAACCAAAATATGCTTGGTAAAATTTCCGGAGTGTATAGGTTTTTTGTGCGCATGACGGGTCCTCATTACTATCACGGGGGTCCATAGTTAATGGGACCAAATTTTGTCAGTAAAAATAGTCAAACATATAGGTTTTTGTGTGTACCATAGGTCCTGTTAACTATGGATCCCCGTAATATGACCCTGCGCAGTAGTCAAGTTTTGAATACATCGCCACAAAAACAGGACCGCAGTCCTAAACGAGTCAATTCGTCGTTTAGGGCTGCAGTCCCTTTTTGGGGATAAACTACTTAGAATTGGAGTGGTTCGTCTCCAAAATGGGACTGAAGTACTAAAAGAGTTGATTTTAAGTCGGCGAAAAAGTGCAACCCCCGTTAGCAAAAGTAATAAGGGTGGACACTCGTCAAAAAATGGTTTTGGGCGTGTAAAAAGAAAGGGACTTGAGGGTAGACACCCCCCCCCCCCAACCTGCGCCTCGAAAGAGATGCGTGGTCAACGGTCAGATGACCATGGCAAGCAGCAAGTAGGTAATAACCCCCCGTCTATGGTCATACGACTACGGCCATGCATGATGTCGAGTTCATCCCCCCTTTCCCCCCATGCCCCGCTCCGTTTCGAACTGTATGTGTGGTCAATGGTCAAACGACCGAGGCAAGCAACAAACGTGTACGCCCCCCCCCCACCCTATGTCCCGTCTCGAACGGGATGCGTGGTCAATGATCAAAACGGCTAGCAACGAATAAGTACCCCCCCCCCCCCCTATGGTCACACGACTAAGGGCATGCATGACGTGAGTACAACGCCCCCCTCCCTCGCCTTGCTACCGCAGCACTGACTTCTCGGCCTACTAGGCATGGGAGAGCCGGTACCGTACCGTAAATATGCGGTGTACTATGGTGTACATTTATCGGAATGTCCTCTGACCTTGCAGTTAGCGCTGAGCCCTGCCAGGCGTTCGGGGGCTAGCTTGGACAGGCATCGACCGGGGCCATAGTACACGAATCCCCCCCCTCCTCCTCCTTCTCCGCCTGCACCGCCGCCTGCTGGCTCTCCGCAGATAAGGGACTGCCATTCCCGCACCCCTGCAACGCCATGCCAGGCCATGCAAAACCAAACGAACGCCGGGGACATATCAGTATGCTACGTACGGCGGGGGGGGGGGGGGTGAACCGTCCTGTTGTCAGAGTATCCCTCATCCTAAAGCTGACTCTGAGAAGAAGTGTGGGTTCTTCAGGGTTGTTCTCAAGGGATAACATTTTTCCTGCATGAAAACTTCGTGAGATTATCAAACAAAATTGTGATTTCTTTTATTTCCTGATATTCGTGCCCTCTGTTAAATTTCAACAAATTGGGAAATTCGATTTTCCTGGTATTTGTGCCCTCTATTGTCACAATTTTGAGAAATTTGACTTTTCTGTTATATATGCCCTCTGTTCAATTTCCCACATTTGTGAAATTATTCAACCAAATATGGAAATTATTTCACCAAATTTGGCAATTCTGCCCTTACGATATTAACGGACTTTAATCCGACGAACATTTCTCTTGGGTATTGTAAAATACCGAAATGATTCGAACGATGTGGGGTTTTTGCTCAGGTGAGGAGCGTATCCACCCACATCGGTCAGAAATATTTTGGGCAGCGCTTGACCACCCGCGTACTACAGTCCGTACATATATTGGGGGTGTTTTTTCTACCATCACTAAGAATTGTAGAAGGTGCTGCTCCTCCTCGAGAGGAACGCGTGTTCAACGGTCTAAACGACTAAGGCAAAGAAACAAACGAGCACCCCCGCATTGTAGGGAGGTGAGGGGTCTACGGTCACACGCCTGGTATCGATAACATCCCCCCCTCCCTGTTGTATCACGCATCCATACGTAAGCCGCAATGCTACTGCAAGAGGTGTGCACTACATGCTCGGGGGCTCCATCCTCGCTCAAGCAGCTACACATACCTCGATCTAGCACTGACGTAAAAAGAAAAATATCACGCTCCACCCGAAACATCAAAATCCCATGGGGGACACGTAAGTATTTTCTCATCGAACATCATTGCGCACGTCTGACAGACAAACCGGTTCTCCGCTTCTTGACGATCTCGGTCCGAGGCGTTCCACAATAGAGCGGCATCACATTATTTGGAGAAAAAAAAAACACAAAAACTCTGAGCCACCACAGCTTCCTTACCGGGCTACAGGAAAAGGAGGTAAAGCTGATGCCGCTGTTCGTGGGGATATTCGTATCTATGTATAAACCGTGAGCGCCCCACACATCCCAGACACCAGTCGTATTCATAACATGTTCGGTCCAGTTGAGTTCCGCGTTACACCTTGGGGGGGGGACGTAGGAGCCCTCAGAATATTCGGAGGCGAACCTCTATCGTGGAACGCTTCGTCTTTCAAGAGGGAGGATGCTTTCCTGGTGTGTGTGGTCCGTTCATAGCGCGTCATGTCTCCGGACGGGAGCCGTGTAATTTGCGCCATCTAGGGCAGATTTACTGGGTTAGATCTGCTCTGTACATCCTCGCAACGGCAGGTTAACCTCTACCGGATTACACTGAAGATCGTCCTATGTCCGGGGTGTGCGGTGCAGTGGGGGTCCCCGATATGAGGCGGTCTGAGTAAGGCGGGTTTTCCCGATAAAAGGCGGTCTCTCAATATAAGGTGGCATCCCGATATATGGCGGTATCCCGATTGAAGGCAATATCCCGATATAAGGCGGTATCGAGATATATACAGTGGCATCCCGATATAGGGCGGTATCCCGATTCAAAGCGGTATCCTGATAAAGAGCGGCATC
This sequence comes from Macrocystis pyrifera, assembly GCA_031763025.1. Taxonomy (NCBI): domain Eukaryota; class Phaeophyceae; order Laminariales; family Laminariaceae; genus Macrocystis; species Macrocystis pyrifera. Next base: position 9,518,719 of record JASSKH010000020.1, on the reverse strand, counting down.
CTGATATAGGGCGGTATCCCGATATCAGGCGATATTCCAGTATAAGGCGGTATCTCGATATAAGGCAGTATCTCGATTTAAGGCGGTATCCCGATATTGAGACGGTATCCCGACATAAGGCGGTACCCCAATACTAGGCGGTCGAAAATGCTTGGCGCGACTGGAGAGCTGTCCTGATAAACCAGGAGTGAAGAAGGCGGCCTCCATCAATACGGCGCTTATACCCATACTCCTCTGGCACACCACCGCTATTCCATAGGGTACCGGACCCCCAACATTTGTAAACCAACACACGCGGGATTCGGTAGGGCATTGGGTGTTTCCCTCCGGCTGTACGAGCGCCGTCGGTCAAATATGTTGGGGCACAAGAGCACTCCTTTTGCCGTGGTATCGTGTTTGTGTTGTTGTCGTCGTTTTTGCGGTAACCATGTTCCCTGTCTCCGCCCTCCTGGCACGCCAAACAAAATTTCGTAACACTCAGTCCGAAAGTACATGAAAGCGCTTTCATGTAATTGACCAGAACGGTCCGAATGACTCTCGGGACAGAGTCCGAAAATATATGAAGCGCTTGTATGTAAACATGTAAACGGAACGGTCCAAATGACTCCCGGGACAGAGTAACAAGTTTCAACCCAAACGTGACTATTATAGTCGCGGCCACCATCCGCATGGTGTCCCTTTTTCGACCCCACATCCGAGCAGTTACACTATCGGGGGAACCAATGAGGGGGGCGCACGAAAAAAAAATGAAAAAAAAAAGTCCTGCTACGGGGGGGCATAAAGAATAGGGCCAAATAGTATTAGTAAAAAAAGGTAAAACATATTGGTTTTTGTGTGTACAGTAGGTCCCATTTAGTACGGCCCTCCGTGATAGCGAGCTAGAAACATACGATTGTAAGGAGACACAAACCGGTTCCCGGACTTCGGCCAATACGCACTACACACGACATCATCGAGGAGCTCTCAGCCAACCCCTATTCGATGAGAATCGTTGGCGGACACCAACACGAGACGACATCATCGAGGAGCTCCTCACCAGCCACGTGGTGGTCCCCTCCAAGCCCTTTCCAGGCCGAAACGTCGACGCTCCCCGCCGCCGCCGCCGCCGCCGCCGCAGCCCCTTTCCCCTTTCCACCGCCTCCGCCCCCGCCACCACCGCCGCCACCACCACCGCTCTTATCTTTCCCGACGCATTCCCTCAACGTCTCTAAGATCGACAACCTTCCCCCCTCAGCGCCGTCGCCGCCGGCCCGGGTTCCATCGCCGGTCCCACCAGCGGCCGCGGCGGGATCGCTTATTAGGGAGGCTTTTTTCTTGAGGGTTTCAGCAGCCGGAGGGGAAGGCTCGGGAGGGGGGGGCTCGCAGGCTGACGGAACCCCGGGGTCTTCCGAGAGCGGGTCGGCCACGAAGCGCATGTTCGCGTTGCTGACCTCCTGGCCGGTGGCTGCCACCGCCTTTAGACTGGAGGTGTCAGCGATTGAAACGGGTACGTGGGGCGGCATGAATTTGTCGGTGGGTACGGTTAGGCGGTAGCGTCGACGGCTTTCATAGCCCAGATGTTTCGAGACAATGGTAGGCAGTCCACCCGAGCGCTGCACTACAGCGAGACACTCCGAGACGCTGCTCGAGCTGTGGACACGGCTCTGTGTACGGCAGTGGGGGGGCTACCTTCGTTCTTTATGTTAATTTATATTTTCGGCTTCCCAAGAGCCACTCAGGCGGCCGAGCGACTACATCCCAACCAGCTGCGAGTCCTTTAGGCTGTTATGGCTGTTGTCTTCCACCTCCTACACACCGCGGGGGGTGGGCTTTGTTCTGCTCGCTTGCGCCGAGAAGAATAACGGCTTCAACTCTCAACTTATGAGCGAGGTTCAAGGCCTTCTAGGATAGAGGTATCGACATCTTCGGAAACAAAATCCTGAGCCACCACGTCGTCCTTCGCGGGTGGCAGTTGAAGGAAGGAGCCACAGTACCACAGACCGTGGGGATATCTGTATCTAAGTATTGAAGATGCACGCCCCACACATCTCAGACGTCGATCGTGTTCATATGTTTGTCCCCGTTGAATTCCGCATTATAACTTGGGCTTAGGGTGAACCTCTATCGTATTACGGGGGTCTATAGTTAACAGGACCAGGACCTATGTCATGCATCAAAACCTATATATTCAGGTATTTTTACGAACAATATTTGGTCCCGTTAACTATGGACCCCCGTAATAGTACGCCTCGTACACGGAGACCCTTGCCTCCCCGAATGGGCTAAACCGCGGCAACGAAAATAGACAGGGGTGGAAGCGATGCATGCCACTTCAGAGGTAGCACCCAACTTTTCTGACGCTCCTACTCACTTGATTATAGTACAGGAGCTCTACACCTCACCCAAAAAAGTCGTTTTTTTTTTTAGAAATTCACAAAAGCAAGAACAAAAAAATGCCAAACCCGACAATTCAATCTAAAACATATTTACTAATAGGTACATCACGAACCTTTCAAAGATAGGAAATACGCTTTTTGTGCTGGTGGTCCAGCGATATTGGGTTGAGGAGCCCGATCTCGTTCCTGACTGACGGGGACATCAACCCCAATATCGTCGAAATACGATTTCTGCTTTTGCACAACAAACAAATATTCACGACGCACCTAGATTTTTTGGTATTGGTCGTAGGATTGAAGTTTCAGCTTTCTTGAAATCAGTTTCGGCTTGCTCTTTGTTTAGAGCTCCTCTCTTGAGTCCGGAACCTCAGAAAACATTCGATCCGCTCCCATCATAACATGCGTCGGAGGGGGTGTCCTATCTTACCACGCGTATGGTACGGCATTATTTTGGAAAACCAAACGGTGGGGATATTTTCTCAGTTGAAATCACCACCCCCCCCCCCCCAACCCTCCATCAGCCAGAAACATGTTCGCCCAAATGTTTGACCCCTTCGTCCGAGCGGGAACAAATTTTATCTTGGGTCTGAGCATGCCCCACTCCCCCCGATCACTCTTCATGCGACTCGTCCCAGCACCTCACGGCGCTTCGCGCTTGGTGCAAGCAATGTTCATGCCTGGTCGGCGAAAACACCCGTGCTCTGTCCCGGCATTGTAGGGATGCGACGGCCTATGTTTGTACGACTACGGCCATGCACGACGTGAGTACCCCCCCCACTCTCCGTCCCGGCATTGTAGGGATGCGAGGGTCTATGGTCATACGACTACGGCCATGCATGAGATCGAGCACATCTTTCCTATCGAGTACACCCCCGCCCCCCCATGCTCCGTCTCGAGAGAGAATGCTCCGTCTCGAAAGGGATGCGTGGTCAGTGGTCAAATGACTAAGGCAAGCAACAATTGAGCACGCCCCCCGCCCCCCCTACCTCCCTTCCCCACCCCCTCCGGTCTACCGTGTAGCATGTCCCGTTTATTCTCACCGGTGCCGGAGCATGTGGAGGCTCAGGTCGCGGGATACCTCCTTCACTCCATCGAGCGCCGAGCACGCCTCTATGGGAAGCTTCTCGAGGCGCTCGTCTAGCAGGAGCACCACGGCGAGCCCTTGTGCTCGGCAGCGGCCCAAGAACGGCGCAAGACCCTGTAAGATCGTTGCCCATGTTGCATATGTACATAGGTATCAGGTTTGACAAACGGCAACAGCGTCGCGGCAACAACGCGGGGCAGGGGAATAAGAGCGCGTGAACATGTTCTAGAACAGAACCAAACTCCGCGATCCGCTCAGACACGTCCTACGGTAGGAGTGTCATAGGAATTTTCCGAGGAATTTTCTGAGTAAATTTTCTGAAGAAGTCTCTGAGGTTCGTCTCTTGGGGAGCTCCACATCTCTCCTAAACCCTGATATCATCGCACAGGAGGCCGGGACTCCCCCCACTTCCCCGCGCTGCACGATGTGGGCGTAAACCAATCCCTGCGTAGACTTTGGGCGAACGTAGCACTCCATTAGGCGTACCGAATAGAGAGCTTCGTCGGCACATTGCATGTGAGATTCAATTTCTACATTGTTTGATGCCTCTATTACGGGGGACCATAGTAAATAGGACCTTCGGTACACACAAAAAACATATATTTCACTTTTTTTCTATTACGGGGGTACATAGTTAATAGGACCTATGGTACACATAAAAACCTATATATTTATCTATTTTTACTAACAAAATTTGGTCCCGTTAACTATGGAACCCCGTAATAACAGTAGTTGGTCCTATTTACTATGCCCCCCCTGTAATAGATGACTGTGTAAGGGGGGTGGGGCGGCCGGGACCGCATGTCAGATGTACGCTTAATCCTTTGAGAACCGAAGCGTACATGCACCCAAATCGAATGCTGCATCCACGTGTTTTGTCATAATCACACCGGGAGTGCGGTCGTGCGATTAAAAAGGGGTCAACCCCGATGACCCGTTCTACAAATGGGATAGAGTACTGATTTGAGCCAAAATACGTCACTGGGACTAACCGGGCTCGTTAACCTAATATCGTTCGAATACCATTGTTAATAATAGCGTTTAACGATAATAGTACCGCATCTGCTGTATAACGGACAGAGGACTGCCAGTCGGATTGCCCCAGAATCGTTTTTTTTGCCGATATTCTCAGCATAGGTTTCCTTCATTTCTGTCGTTGTCTCCTTTCAGTCGACAGTGATCAACGTGGAAGCTCATGCTGCACATTGTCGGATGGCAAGCACAATAATATTTTTCGTTGAGTGAAGTAGGCATACCTCAAAGCGCGTTGAGTCGCACGGAGGGTGCGATCGACTATTTTCATCGCTCGATGTTTCCAGAACTAGACGGGTTTCCAAATGCCGAACGAGCCTTTTTTTTCGGAAAGATCGTGTCCAGAGCATTCCGATAAGAGCAAACGTTCGACGTTTGGCACCCTTACGAGATTTTCGAGAGATGTCGAGCGCTGAGAAGCGATCGCGCCACTGCTGCGCCAACGACACCCAACGCTTTTCACGGTCTACGGGTTGAACTCCTCAAGCGAAGGGCCTCATGCTCTCTAGGTGCACCACAGCCATTCGCATGTGCCCATTTATAACCTCCATGGCCTAGATATACAACGAGCTATGCCCCTTGTAGGAGTAGTGCCTTGTCTGCATTGTACAAACAATTATATCACAACTGTAGCAAGGCCTTCTACTGTAGGGGTACAATCGCATGACTTGAATATACAATGAGTGATGCCCTCGCAGGGGTGGTGCGTTATTGTCATTGTATATACAACGAAAGCTACCGTAGCAATGCCCTTGTAAGGTTGGTGCTTTCTTTTCGGAGCTCCTCGCCCGAGAGAGAAGCTCAGTATACCACGCTACGTTCTGTTCGCGGAACCCGACCGATTTTCCTATCAGCTAGCCCTGAAGCATCACATTCACCGGTGGGTTCTCACTGAAGGATCTCAATCGGGCAGAAGACTTACTGAGCCAAAACAGCGAAAACCCTACCTCTTTCGTCGGATGAGCACAAAAAATACATTGAAGCACAACAGAGAGTTTCAACGATACTGATTTGTTCCTGACTTGAAGGTACCCCTCCCCCCCCCCCCCCCCACCCCCCCCCCCCCCCCCCCCCCCCCACCTTCCATCCCTGCGAATGTATTCCTGGTCGGTTAAAACCCAAAGTGCTCCGTTCAGGCATTGTACGGATGCGAGGGTCTACGGTCACACGACCACGCCCATGCATGATAATGAGTACCCCCCCCCCCCCCCCCCCCCCGCCCCCGGCCAGCCAGAAATCAAATCGACCAAATAAGTGCTTCGTCTACCACTATCGTAATAAGCTCGACCAGTGGGTAAGGTGGGTGGAACTGGCGTGGGGGGTGGTAGGTTTTCTCGCAAGGAAACTCAAATGACGTTACAAAATAGGGATGGTCATCGGTACGATGGCGTCGCGCCCCCTCGGGTAGAGGAGGACGAGGAGGAAGAGGAGGACGAGGAAGAAGAGGAGGAGTGGAGAGGAGGAGGAGGAGGAGGAGGAGGAGGAGGAGGAGGAGGAGGAGGCTCGCGCGAGGTCCATCAGAATGGAAATGGTGGTTGGTAAAAAACCAGTTGCTCCGAGAAAAAAAGCGAAACAACACAAACACAAAAAAACAAATCATGATCACCGCCGCGGTGCGGTTGAAAACGCGTGAGGTTGTCAAGGTTCGTCCCAGAAGGAAGTCATCTGATGTTAATTTTGAGCGCGGGATTTCGTTCAGGGGACCCACAAGGGCGATCCCCTCCTGCTCGGCAGTGGACGAAGAAGGGCCCAAACCCTGCGGTCTAGCGGTTGACAGTTGGAAACACCGTACAGCCATACGGAAGGGGACCTGGAGCCGTTTCGAGGGCCGTTTGGGTCCAACCATGTTTCTGACTGAGGCGGGTCCTCAGTCGAGAAATATCGTACCCAATACGAAGTTAGAATCCTATTTGCGTACGCGGGATGTACTTTATGTAGTCAGTCGAGTGGGATTCAGTGGGTTAGCCTGGAACCAACGATAACGACAGAAACCTGCAATGGCCAGAGGGTGCACAAGACTGGACAGCTCGACCATGCAGCTGCGTGAGCCTGTACTCGGCCGCTATCTGGACGTGGAAAACAATTCCACACCCGGCACCATGGATGGGCTGCTGCACATATCATAGCGATCTCGGCGTTTTAATGCATGCTATAGTAAGCCTAGGCGTTTGCCTGGTAAGACAGGGGCGCTGGGAACGGATTTCCAATCTTAAGCTTGCCATGGTCACACATACATTTGGACGAGATCTCCGTCAAATTATAGCGTGATGCGCGTGTATCCAACCGGAGGTACTTGTTTAGGATTTTACCGGAGCGGCCACCCCCGGTATCATGCATGGCTGTTATAGGTAAGGCGTGTCTAACAGTGGCAACATCGGAAATTAAATAGACTTCTCGAAGCTGTCATCCATACGCAAGTCCGCCTCACAAACGGTTCCTTAGTAAAATGCAGCTCATCTTTCATGCGCCTCGCCGGACATCTCGCGGCGTTTCGCGCTTGGTGCAAGCAATGTCTGCCTGGTTGGTGAAGCCCGACGTGCTCGATGCCGGCAATGTAGGGATGCGAGGGTCTATACACTACCTGGTACGTGATACGATCATTATCCTTATGCAGAGTGAAGGTTCTCTACCTCGCGCAAATGGCGGGGGAGGGGGGGGCTGGACTGGGCTAGCACCAATGCCAAATAATTCTGTTGCACCCCTGGATCCTACGTGCTGCTGCGTGTGAACTCTACTACTGTAAAAACACTCCTTGAAAATGTTTCATTCACACGGTGCACAAATCAGACCCCCAGTTCACCCTCTGGAATTTTCTCGGGGAAGATGAGTATCTGATTGGCGTATATTGCCCTCACGATCTAGACGGCGTTGCCGGGTGGGGACCCGCATACCACCACCGCCCTAGCACACATGGTTGTGTTAAGGCGCGCGCACATCGTCCCACGTCGCGTACAGAATGTTGATGGTTGTCTACAAATCCAATACTGCTTTTCTCGCTTACCCCCTCCACATCCTCGGCCCACACTGGGGCCAGGACAGACTCCGTCGTGGCACAAATGCCTTCCAGCTCAGTCTCACACTCAACGTGAGCAGCGGCAGCAGGGATGGTCACCGAAACTGGCACCGCCTGGGACTGGACAGTATCTGGGTCGTCCGCTTCTCCCAGGATAGCCGGCGCAGACGCTGGTGAGGGCTGCGCCGGGTTGAGATCGCATAGTTTCCCCCCTCCTCATCGCCTTTCTCCAAGCAGTGCCTCTTTACAGAACCTGCGGAGAAAAAACAAGTGTTTCGTGTTTCAGGTGAGCGTGTGATAGGCGTGCAAGCCAAAGCTGATAACGCTCCGTGCGGCTCGGAAGAAACCGTGATATGTTCCCAGGATTAGTCCATATTGGTTGTACGCCCGCGTCCACCACGACGCGGTAGCAGGTATCATCGCGTGGCGCCGCAGTTAAGAACACTATAGTTTCTTGCTGCCGGTGCCGACGTCCACAGGCCGTCCACTGTAAGTGCGGGCTTTGAAATCAGACATCTTGGTGTATTCTATGTCCAAGCGACTAGCTAGCGTGTTCGATACCTCTCTTCCGTAGTGTGCTTGGGGCGGCTGGGATTGGCATGTTGCATGCATAGGCAAACACACATGGGGGTAAGACGCGACAGGGGATAGCTGGTGCCAGGTACAGGTCATCGGGAAATATATACCCTATTGTTTGTTTTAGTATGTGGAGGCACCTGCTCGAAGCGAGATGAACGGGCTAAGGGAAAAAAAAAAACATGCCTACAGGGTTTACGTACTCCCCGAACCGCTACAACCACCTCCTCGTAAAGACGCCGAGTACAAACAGTAACGCCGCGCCCAGACAATCGATACTTCTCAGCTGGGTTTGACGGCGGCGGATAAAACTCCATCTCATGCGTTTCCTATGCCCTCTAAGGGTAGTGCTGCGCCTTCTTTGTCTATAAGTGACCAACGTTGCATTGTGGCAAGTAGAATGCGATACTCGGCGTAATTTTACGTGCATCTTCACAACCGGCGTGTATATGGCTGGACTTGTGCGCCTGTGGTAAGCCCGTTCAAAATTCAGCCTAATGTTAGGCCCAATCAGAATAACTAGCCACCGGCTAGATACTAGTTGGATACCCCGCACACTAAAGTTGTTAGGTGCAGTCATTGGCGAAGTTGTACGTGTTTGTCACCGACTCGGGGCTTTTTTGTAGCTATACGCGTAGTTGTTCACTAACCAAAGACCTCTGTACCTGGGGTAAGTCGGTGAAATATCGGCTTATTTTGGCACCCAAGTAATTATCTAGTGGCCGACTATGTTACAGTTGGATACATCGCATATTCAAGCAAGGTAAGTACGGCCATTGACGGAGTCTACGTGTTTGAATCTGGCAGTAGTTTGTTGATTGATCCAAAGGCTACCTATGGTAAGCCGATCAAAAATCGGCTTAAGACTGGCACCCAGAAAACCCATTAGCGGCCAAGTCCAATCAACCCGCAGCTCTAGAATGGATCATGTTCTCTGGGCATATTTAATGGAAGGTTGAAAAGTTCAATTCACTTCAGGTTTTCGGAGGAGGGGGGAATATGATACATTGGTTTTCGGAGGAGAGCATAATGTATTTTGAATCTGGGTGACGACTGTGAGATGGGCGTGATTTGAGTCACCAGTTGTGGTGGTACAATCGCAGATCTCTATCAAGCCTCAGCCTTCACGTTTACGTGTCAGTAATTTATCCCCACCGAGAGCCCTGAGCTCATCTCAACCTCGCGTGAAAATCTCGCTCACGGCGGCGAACCGATGCTAGTCACATCCTTCCTGGCCTCCCGTTCGAAATGTTGTTAACGTTTATGGTACGTCGCCCACCTTGGAAGGCCTCCATTCGCACCACGAGAGCGGCCAACGCTCGCCTTTCGGATGGTTTCATCTCATAGCGCCACACGACCGCCGCAGGAAGTTTCTGGAAAACTTCCACGTCAGCGCTCGGCAAGCTGGCGTCCACCGCTGGCGGCGGAACGTGCGCATACCCCGCCGCATAGAGAGTGGTTCCATCCGGAGAAATCTGTTTATCACGGCATTCCCGCCCAGCACCATTTTGCACGGATGACCAGCAGGGAAAGGAAAGAACACGCAACCGTTTTGAAACCCCTGGGTACGAATATAATTCAATACACAAACCAAAACATGCCAACATGGGCATCACATCACTGCCTTCGGCAAGGAGGAACACTGACCAATAAAGGAATCATTCCTGGTAAAAACTCCATATAATTGAGGAGGGAGTAACCTGAGCGAAGGCGGGACGGTTACAAGACCTGCCCGTGTAAAAAACGCTTTTCGAACTGAACAAAGAAAACAGAGCGGGGAACGAGGACCCATGCAGGGACCATCTGTGGGACAAATTCATGAAATAATTTCGGGAATGTTCTGGGACAAGATGAACAAGAAAATCACCATCTCCCGTCGGACAGACAAGCTATGGGTAGGTCCTGACGTTTCTGAGGTCCTTGTTCTCAGTCAAGGGGCTCTGCCGCCCCCCCCCCCCCCCCCCCCCCCCCCATCCCCAAAACAAAACGTCTTCCAGCAGTACAAGCTGTAGGCTGAGACCGAACAACGCAATGCCCATATATGGTCTATATATAGGCTAGGATTCCAACGAAACGCACATATGCAGTGATTTTTAATCGGATCCGAAGGTGTTGGGATGTCTCTTCGCTCGAGAACCTCGTCAGAGACAGATGGTTCACGCCTCAAACACATAGATGATGATCCACAGCAGGTACTTTATTGCAGTTCATCGCCTGCCGTTTGTGAAAGATAACCCAGGATCTGCTTGGTACATTCCTGATCCACGCCGATAGACGTGTGTTCCTGTTGTGATTCGTGTAGAGGGTACGATTCTTCCCACCCGGAAATATGAGCTAGATTGCACCAGTACAGATAAGGGTTACATCCTACCTGAAAAGGGACCTGAACCATCTCGATCACTAGGTGGGAAATCGGCGGTCTGTCAAAGATGTCTGGAATGTCCGCGCTCAAACGCACAGCCCAAACGCCAACACTATACTGTGTCGCAACTCACATCCCCTTCCCACCTCCGAAGACCTACCCTGCATTGTGGGGCTGTTTGCCGCACACGTCATAGTTTTGGACACTGCCTCCTTATAGTCTCGTCTGGCTCGTGTTCATGTGGTGTCTCGTACCCGGTACGTTGGCATTTCACTTACCTTATACGTACGTTAATTTTCGACCATTTTCGATCATTTTTGGATTCTGTTTTTCCTCTGTCTCGCGGTCTATGACCGCATACTTGGTGTTTCTCAAGGAAATGGAATCAGGATGGACATTGGGTATACTGGTGTAGTTGAGCACAAAGAACGGTTTTAACGTGAAGACAACACACACATACTGCCGACACAACCCCCCCCCCCCCCCCTCGAAATCTAAAAGGGGCAAATTGTATGTCTTGCCTCTGCTTTTGTCCTTTTTTGTCTTCTTTTATTTTGTCTTTCCGGTGGATTTGTGAACTAATATTTAACCCGTCTTGAATCGCGCTCCCGATGTGGGGGTAAAACACTTGCAATTAGAGTCATATTTAGGTGGATGTACACTGCGGTTCCAAACGGAATAATCTCACCACGCTTCCACATTTTAACTACAATGTTCCACACCTGCAGCGAGATAACCCCCAGCTCCTGAGGCAACTCCGCTAGCGCAAGGCCGGGAGGCTCCGCGCACTCCAAGCGCCTCCACCCTTCGAGGTGGGCTTTCAGGAAGCGTGCCGACGTCCCTGCAGACGGAAAGCCATCCAGGCTGGAAACCTCTCCTTCTCCCGCTCGTCCGTCGACGGATAAAACGGCCTCGCTCGGGGAGGGCACAACGAAGGGGTCGCAAGTGTCCAAGTTGTGTAGTCCTCTCAACAATCCTGAGTTGTTTTGGCGGAAATGATGAGATACGCCAGCGGCAGTAGTAGCAGCAACAGCAGCAACAGCAGCAACAAAAAAAGAAGGAGCAGCATCCACCAACATAACCAGCAACAGCAGCAGCAGCAGCAGCAGCAGGCGTAGCAGGACTGTGAGACCATGAACGCGTCTCGTAGACGTTTACCGTACGGCTATTTGCTCAGCGAGTATGCCGTTCAAAGTTAATACGATACATTTTTGCGGTTCTATGAAGTTCTACAGATCCTCTTGACGAGCCATGCTACAGCAGGGCGAGGGGGGGTGTACTGGATAGGAGGTATGTACTCGATCTCAGGCACGGTAGTAGTCGTATGACAGGGCGAGGGGGGGGGGTGGGCATACGTCTGCGTCAAACAATTTCTGAGGCCGACGGAGCTCCTCGACAGAACAACTGCCCAACCCATTGGGAGGCCCATAAGTGCGTTGATGTACCTAACTTATGCAACGCACTCCGGGGGGGGGGGGGGGGGTAGCGTACTCATCGTCATGCATGATCTTGGTCGTGTGATCACAGGCCCTGGCATCCATACAACCCCGGGAAAGAAAAACGTCGGGGTTTCAAGCGACCACACAGACACTGTTTGCGTCAAGCTTAGGGAAGCAACGTGAGGTATTCTTTAATGCTGCATGAAGCGTGCGCTGCGGTCTTGCTACGAAACGCTTGTGAGGTGGACTTTCTTGCATGTGGGTGACGGTGTCGAATGGATGTGCGCACGGTAGTTGTTTTGAGCCCCCCCCCTAAGTTAAATACCTGTTATATATAGTTTGGGTTGTCGTTGGTTGGCAACGACGCTGGAAAACACGCCTCTCACTGCATGAAGTAGACAACCAGGGTAAAGGTTTTAGTTTTTGTTTGCGGTTACCACGGCTGGCGGTCACGATAGACGGTTTTTGTGCCGGGAGAACCTTTGCTCTGCAGAAAGGGGATGATCGTATCACGTAGTGTGTGTATGGTGAGGTACCCACGAGGCAGTCACATAGTGAACCCGCTGCTGTCTCTGGAAGTGGCCACACCAGAAAAAAAAGTCATTTCATTGATGCTGTCATCCATATGCAAGAAAATCCGCCTCTAGAGCGGTTCTTAGTAGCTCACCCTTCACGTGACTCGCCCCACACTTCACGGCGCTTCGCGCCTGGCGCATGCAATGTCTGCCTGGTCGGTGAAAACCCGACATGCTTCGTCCCGGCATTTCAGGGATGCGAGGGTCTATGGTCATGTGACTACGGCCATGCATGATAATGAGTACACCACGGGAATTTATGGAGGGGGTTGCCCCCCAAAACGTTATGTGCCGCCTCCAGCAAATGATTGCGAGCAATATATTACCCTTCACGCGATAACTTATTCCATGGCCTACGTAGTACCCAGCGTATGGAACAAGCAACATAGTGAAAGGCTGTCACGGATGACCAGGGTAAATAGACCCAAAACACGCTCGAAACTCTCACTTTGGTGTGTTTTTTCTGAAGCCCTGCTGCGCAAATCGAGAATGTCGTCAGTGCAAAATACGCGGTTGATGGCAGGCCTTTCATCGATGGTACACTGACATTCTTCAGAAATGCACTGGAAAGCCTCTTTCCCCCCGTGGCGTGCCTAGATGTCAGGGGCCACCGTGTTACTGCCACTGTGCCGTAGGGGGGTGGGGGTACCCCCATTCTCGCTACGGCGCTAAAGGCGCTCGAATGAGTGGCTCCGTACCTCACTCGAGGTCGAACCTACGCATGCTGTGTTGTCACAGAGCATCAAAGAACCCCGAGGCGGTGCCTATCGCGAGGACGGAAAGGTTCAAATGACTCGAGATGCGCAAGAAATACGGTGATCGCTCGGCCGTGTGACTCTCATCGCCGCCTGAAGGAAAGGTCGTGAATGTGAGCCCCTCATGGTAGCACTAGAAAAAACCACGAATGGAAACCCAAGGAATTTGGGTGTGGGTTCCAAAGTTGAGGAGCTCCCTCAGTCAAACCACGTTTTGGCCCATACCGTGTAACTCCCAAAGCCGCACGGGTCAGTGATATCACGGAGGCCCATGGTAAATACGTCCGGAACAAGCTCCAAGTCACTCACTCTGCTGCGATCTATCTGAATAACCCCATGAGTGAACTCGAAAATGATGATGTTCAACCCCATGAGTGAACTCGAAAATGTCGCCCGTTCAAAATGCGCGGTTGATGATACGCTTTCATTATATCGATGTTACATTCGTGTTCTGCAGGGGTACATCGGGACGCCTTTTCCCGCTCGTTAGGGGCCGATAGATATGTCAGAGGCTACCGTGATAGTTACATACCTACTGCAGCCTATTGAGAGCTTCGTCAGCTTGAGCGCACATTCGTTTTCAGACTTGCTGTTATGGTAATGTACCAGCTATAGCATAGACGGCCTTAGGTGAAACGCCTCAAAACATGTTTGGTGCACCCCCGATGTGCTTACCCCCCTCCCAGCTCGGAAGGGATGCGTGGCCAATGTCAAACCTCTAAGGCAGGCTACAAATGAGTTTGCCCCCCTGCCCCTCTCCCTCCGCCACCATGCGTTTATTACGGGGAGAAGCGTTGGTCGCGGACGTGACGGTGTTTGTGGTTGGGAGTTTGGAACCAGAGGCTCTAGAAGAACAATCACAAGTACAGCGGCGTTGGCCTGAATAAAAAACAAAATCCTGGTGCCGCTTCGCCTGCTGATAGTGGTGTACTTACGTAGGGAAAACCCGTCTACGCCTTCTCGAGCCCGTGATATACATGTATTCAGCCGGGTTTCCTATTCACTCTTCTTGTCCCCAGCGAGAATTGAGCGTAAAATTACTTCAAGTAATGGTCTCTCTCTGCGGTGTCCGACGCGCACTAGATGGTATTGGCTGTACTTACCATACACACATGGAAACATTAGCGACAGCATGTCAGGCCACAGGCGGACGAGGCGAAGCTGTGTAGACGGGAATCACGGTAAACCTTCGTTTATACCCCGACTGTGTTTCCAGTGATTTACTTCCGGTGAGATCGCACACTCACAACATTTATCTATACTACATAGACGCGAAGATCACGCATTGTAGCTCTCGACACGGCACGCACAGATTGCTGCGCATGCATCAGACAAATCATCGTGCTCTACAGCGCGCCCGACCATGCGTTCGGGACCGCTCCACGCGTAGCCGATTTGAGCTGTCGTTACCTCTACGGAGCGTGCTCTCTAGACTCGGTGCTTAAACAACTTCGGTGTTCTACAGGAAGGTACCAAACAGACACGGTTCAACCAGATGAAGCGTGCAAGCTTTAGCTCACCTTGTGCGGCAGCAATCCTCTCCAGCGAGAGCCTGCACCGATCGGACTGCCCTAGGGAGCCGTGCAGCCATCTCAAAAGTCTCCCGCGTGCCCTACAGCTCTGTGTCGATCGACGAGAGAGGTCCAAATCGTTGACACGCATAAGCGAAGCAGCGATACGTGGTAGTCAGGGACATCCGAGGCACACACCCGTGTTTTCCTATGTGCGTATGGGTCTTGCGGGGTGTACTTAGGAATACTTCTGGCCCTGGGTAGAGCGTGTTCATCCTCGTTCTTTGATCCGACGGTGCAATTGACGAAAACATGTCCCAACACCACCATACCTGCTACGATAAACGTAGCGCATTTTGACCTAATTCGTTCCTGCCTGACACGGATATCCAACACGAGGAGCTACCCAGCATTGTCAAAAAAGCGTTTTTGTTTCGTTTACATCACCACTATTTCGCTGAACGAGTACACCTAAAACAGAGCATACAGTGGTATGCAGTTGATCGTCGGGCTAAGCCTGGGTCCCACGAAAAACTAAATCCCGACGGTTAAGCGAATATATTCCGGAAAACAATCGGTTCTTGTTTTGGGTGAGATCTGTAGCTCGGCAAGTCAGGAGCCCCATACATGTTAGGTGCGAGATACCCCTACATACAGTATTAGCACGCGTCCACCTCCAAGGCAGTTCAACATCGGTTGAACCGTTTGTGGACAGCGCCCATGGCGCACTCGAGCGGGAGGTGCTCGTCAAGGGACTTCTTGGGTACGTCCCCAGGTATCGCAGGTGGGTTTGGGAATATGCGAATGATGTACGTATGTACTGATTGATGTCGTCCAAGAGAGATATCTTGATTGCACCCCCAGGGTTTCAAGTGCACGTGGATCATATTGGGGGTGTAAAAAACGGAATGGATGATGCACCTCCTGGACTCACACACATGAGTCGCTCTGCCTTCCCTTTTTCAGGTATAAATATTTCATGTTTTTGCAGTTGTGTCGGCGAGGTGATCACCCAACCCACTCACGTCCTCCGACGATGCTGGCCCTGGGTCGAGCATGGTCATTTGGTTCCGCTCATCAAGCAGGAATCGGCGGGAGTCTGCACTGCACACAGTAAAGCCGAGTTGCCTCGTCTGAGACGTACGTCTACTCGTATGCCGCCATTGCCACGATCGCTATGCTCGGTCGCCCTCACGAAACCATGAGCTGGCATCGCCCGGCGACGGGTGGTACCAGGCCGGACTCGCCACGTTTGGTTGATTCACGTGAGCCCATATTGACATACAAGTACTCTGCATATCTGCCTTCGGCATTTGTTCAAATTGTAATCACCCGAACATTTCCTGATCGTGCCAAACATGTCGTACTTGTCGTCTATCAGCTCCGCTACTACATGTCAACTACGACATAATTGGCACGGTTACCTGCTGTTGTGTTTGGGCGATTCATACGAACACACATGGCGAAACCTATCAAAACACTGATTCCCCTGAACTGCATATCGGTTGGAACTTCGAAGCTAAAACGGGTATAATGTGTTCCCAAACACAGCTAGACAGCACGTACGCTATGTATCGTACGAACCTCCGGCATGTCTACAGCAAAACTAACGACGGTATATACACTGCACATATATGCCCAGCACTACGAAACTCAGCGAACCTGATGAAGCATCAGAGCCCCGGCTGCCACAAAAGCATCGTCGCCCCCGAGAACCTCCGCCAGAGCGAACGAGGCAACCCCTGCCGCGTCCCACCGCTTCGCCGCGATCGCCATTTCAGTCGCGCGTTCCAGCTTCCACTTCGCTTGTTCGCGAAGGTTACAACCCTCCTGGTAGAAACGACGGGGGATTTTCGAGAGCCGCTCAGGGGAAAACCCGCCGGGAACAAATCTCAATCGAACATCGATATCAAATATAGTCGCGGTTGGCGCGATCGAAGAGGCCACAGAAAGTCTCGCCGGAGGATGCAAACGAACAGCAGAATGTACCAGGCTATCTTATGACCGCTAAACCGCGCGATTCCAACAGAGGCGGGAACTCGAGAGAGCCAAGCCGTAATTGTTTTACGCTTGGGGATAGAAGGCGCATGCAGGAAATACAAACTCTATTCCGATTAAACAATCAGAGTGGTGCACGTTAGATGCGTTGTTAACTGGAGTGGTGATAGCAAAGAGGGTGGATTTCGAGTCTGTTCGCTAAAATCACGAAGCTTTGAAGGTGAGTACCTACGGACACCGTCGACTGGCGGGACAGGGTGGCTGACCCTTAGAACCAACAGCTTCAGGCATCGCGGGTGGACGGGACTTCCTGCCCCCCCCACCGTTTTACTAGAGCATATTTTCGAACGCTGAATATCACACGCAACAGTCGGATTAGCCTGCGTACCTGCGTTCTGTGGACTTCACGCGTGACTGTCGACATCCGAACTGGTACTCAGAAGGCCAGGTGTTTGCGCTACCGTTCAATTGGAACTCGGCACGGGCAAGACTCCGCCCCCCGGTGATGGTATGCGGGTGGTAACCACAATATTAAGACACATGCGAAACGGACAGGATCGCCAGCAAGTATGTGCCAAACCTGGAAACCCCCGGTCTAATTCCTCGCACCCCGGCCACAGCTTTGGTATGGATACAGGCCATGCGATACGCTGGAACCACGCTGAAAACCACGGGCCTTGCGGCCAAGCAGTGCTTAGTGATCACCTCCATGAGTGGGGCAGGAGCGTGAGCAACATTTTGTCCGGCCTGGTCGGTCCCTTCTCCGGCCGCCGCCTTGCCGCCTTTCGCAGCTGCAGCGGCAGCCCCTTTCCCGCCTTTTCCTCCACCTTTTGCACCCTTCGTCGCGCCAGGCTCGGTTCGCGGTGGCGGAGGCGTTGAAGAAGGCGGGGGTGGGGGGCGCGGGGACCACGCTCCGTCCGATAGGCCAGCTGGCGGCGGATAATTTGGGAGGATAAGGGGTAGAAGTGACCACTTGGTGAATAAATGTTCGGTACTCTATGCCAACTATCCCGCTTTGATTATTGGGGTGCAATTACAGCTCAGCTTTGCCCGTTTATAGCGGCTATGTTAGGTGTGGTCTCCTACGAGTTACATCCAATCCACGGTTCCGTTTCCTGCACAAGCGGGATCCTTGATTTCAACTGCTTCCAGATCAATGCCGCAGCAGCGGGGGCGATGTCTTATGGTTTCTGAGATTTGCACACGAGGATATCAATACGTCACACTCGGAGCAAACCAATCGAAGACCTTCATTCACGCAACCCGGCGAGAGGATTTGTATGCGCCAAAGCCCCAACGTAGACGCACTGGTATACATATCACTCTAGCCGGTAGTTGACCAGTCATCACCTACCGATCCTAAACGAACAGCCCCCACCATTGGGAGGAGTCTGCTTGATTTCTAGAACGATACACCGGTTATAGTCCAATCTCGTCCCCAGTCCGAATGGTGCGTAAAAACCTTGGCCGCTCGGTTTCGTCACTGTAGGGATGCGAGGGTCTATGTAGTTCATACGACTACGGCCATGCATGACGATGAGTACACTCCCCTCCTCGTAAAGCCATCGCGGTATACCTACTAGACCATGAGATTGCTCACGCGCTGAAGTGTACAATTTTTTCACAAAGCGACTGTTTGGGTGAAAGTACAGAGCTCCCTTCTCGGGGGCAGCCGAAGGACGTCTGGAGACAGCACCACCATATCACGCAACGTTTAACTCACCCCGGGTAGCTAGCAGCGCGAGGGCAGACCCTTCCCAGGCCAGCGCGAGCGGAAGCAGCCCCGTCGCTGCGGCCCCTGTGGGCACCCCGGTCGGGGAGGTCTGGGCCCCGCCTTCGGCATCGCCGCGCGTCCGTTTCGGTTTCGCAACGGATAGCTCGCTCCGCTCTCTCTCGCCATCTCTGCCAGCAAGAGCGCCTGCTCCAGCTGGGGGAGCTCCATATCCGCCGCCGTCGGGTGCTTTACGGGTTTTGACGTCTTCAAGTACCTTCAACAATTATGGTATCCAGAACGTGAAGCAAAATGAAAAAAAAAACGGTTTTAATGCGTGCAATTTCGACACACAAGACTAGGAAGGGGTACATAGACGAAATTGGTGTGGCATCGTCGAGGTGCGGGGCGCCGCCTAGTTTTGAAGAAAACACACATTTCGTTCACTGGTCTGGAGGGTCCGCATAATTGTGCTCGGAGGAGTTGGGATATCAAACATTTTGGGGGGCTCGGAAGCGGTTCCGGGGTGGTTGGGCCTCTGTCGGACTGCCGACATGCACATAACCTCTTCGAAGCAAGCAGGGTGTTTCCGATAATCCGATTGGGTCGGGGTTCGAACATATTCGAAACCGACAACATGCGGATATATCAAAATACTTGAAACCGACAAACATGAGGAGCTGATTGGTTAAACAGGTGAGTCATGAGTTCATCCGTCTGCTGACGGCCTCACAGAGCTACAAACCCGAGAACACTCGGGCTGAAAGACGTCCGTTTAGTCACGTTTCGTGGATGGGGATTGCTGTCACACACGTAGAAAGAGACTGCGGGAAAATCTGACTGAACCAACTTCTGTGCAAACACACTAGTACCGCTGAACCGTGCAACGACAGGCGGTAGAACGTTATTGCCGGACGAAACCCCACCCAATGTCATAAGAACAGCCTTTGCGTGAGCTTTGTTTTTTTATGATGTTTCGTCGTGCACCTAGACCGTCGGGGTGCACATTCAGTGTTTTTTTCCCACGTTAAGTGTCTGGGCGAGACATTTGCTACAACAGGGTGGGCACGCTTTTGTTGACGCATGTGAGTCAATATGTCTGACTATTGGGGCTTAACCACAGAGCGACGGCGCAACGATACTCACCTAGGCCATGAGACTGACTGACTGCTTGTCGGGTTAAGGGCGCACCGGTTTGCTTACACCCGCTGTGAGGCGATATCAAGAGCTCCCCGTGTAGGGGAAGCGTAACGCGAAGAGTCTCCGCAAATTGCGGGTGAACACTTGCCGAAGCATGGGTCGTGAGGCACACAGCGAGGTAGTATTAAGAGCTTCTCATGTGCGGGAGGAGTAACGCGAAGAGTCTCGGCAAATTGCGGGTGCAGCTTTGCCGAAGCATGGGTCGTGAGACACAGGGCTCCTGACGTCAGGAGCCCCATAAAGAAGTAGGTTACGTCACCCCTGCCGTAGCAACGTGTCCGCTCTTCGATCGTGGAGACCCCGCCCTCTCTTCACTCCGTCGGAGAGTTGAGCTCCGGTCAACAAGAGCCTACCTAATACGACATGACGCACGGAAAAATTAAACATTTTCCCGCGTTTATTGGTTTTCGCACCTTTGCACCGGAGTCACCCCCTCTTCATGAGCGGCCGCCTTGACCGCCTGCGCTTCGCTGCGAGCTTCATCGCCGAACCTCCCCATCATGATCCTCACGCACGCCTCCTCGAGCTGCACCATGACCAACGTTCTGCCCAGCGGTGTTGAGATGGCCGCGGAGGGAACCGACGACGAGTCTACACGCCCTGCGCCGATAGAACTGGAGGTGGTCCTGTCTGCCTCTCCCAGCAGCGCGCCCTTTTTCCCACCCCGTCCACCATCGCCGAGTGCTTGCACAGGTTTAATGCTCGCTTCGTTATCCATTCCAGCGTTCGCGCCCGTTTGGCCGTTCCCATTCGACGTTGCCGGGACCGAAGCTCGCGCGTCACTCACTGGCTCGGCGGATGCCACGATCGTTGACAGCACGCTCCTGGCCTCGGCCAGGCATTTTGCGGCGTTCGCAAGGTACGCCAGACCACAAAGGCCCTGCTCCGACATTCCGAGGTCTTCCGAGTGACCCGTAGACCCGGCGGCCTCCGCCTGCTTGCTGGAAGCCCCGTTCGAGGAAAACGCAGTGGGAACGGACTTTGAGTCGGCAAGGGTGATATATGCTGCCCATTTGCGAACCCAAGCTTTCGCCATGCGCCGAAGGATGGCGGGCAGGGCCGGGTGATGCCCTAGGGCACGCAGCCTGCTCGCAGCGTTGCCGAGCATCACCAGATCGGTGGTGGCAGGCATACTAGAAGCATCAAAGCAAGCGCTGAATATCATCTCGTTGTTGTTGTTGTTGTTGTTGTTGTTGTTGTTGTTGTTGTTGTTGTTGTTGGAGACCAGCGATGCGTTTGTATCCCGGGTCGTGGGATAGACGATTGAGGTGTTGTGTGCGCCCTTGTGAGCAGCAGCATGGGTACGTGTATTACCCCCGGACGGAAGTGCGGATAAAGCCGGATCTTGGACCGACGAACACGCGTCTGCCAGCAAGCTTGCACACCTGTTGACGAAGAGGAGCATGGCGGCGCACCGATGGCATCACAAAACAAAGGAACGGTTTTGTAAAGGCTCTTGGTGGATTGGGAACCTTAACGGGTATGTTAACGGTGACTACGTGTAACTTCAAGGCCCGTCCTACAATTGCCTGGAATTCACCTGGCGAAGGCCACAGCGGCATCTAAATCCACGGCTCTCTGGACGGGCTTGTTGGACCCGACTCGGTCGATCGCTGCCCTCTCCATCTCACCGAGTTGTCTGGAAATGCTTCCCTCGAGCGCATCGTAGGCGGTCTGCATTTCATCGGGTACGATCAAAATATTGAGTCACAAGCCGCAAAGTGTGCCGGACGTTTGACCGTCAATATTTACTTCACTCAGCGCGCAGCTGGACAAAGTAGAGCAACACTCAGAATCACAGTCGGGGGCGGTGGGGCGGGTACCTATTGACTGTTCGATATTCACTCTCAGGGTTGACGACGCTCGTCAGGATCTCCACGTATACCTCAACAAAAATTTGAGCGGGAGGAACGCTGTGTGGCCAAACCCGCCGAACAATCCGGTCTCCTGCGTCGGCATTACCCGAACAAGAAACAAAAATATGCGGGCAGAGATTCAGTTAAGGTGCCCCTGTTGAGCAACAAAATTTGGGCCCACAAAACACCTCCGCTACGGAAGCGTGGAATTCTCTTGGTAGAAAAAGAAACAAGCGGTCAGCCACACCCATGACTCTGAACCCAGGAGGGGCCACAACATGGCTAGCATCGCTGCTGCACTCGCCTAGATAACATGTGCTGGCATCCCAGCAAGTTTCCACGCTGCATGCATGCCAACATACCAGTAGGAAAGCCGCTAAGATGTGCTGAATATTAGTATGGTCCAGACGCCAGAGGTAAGGAGGTATATCTATATATAACCTAGTTTGTCTGAGGGGGGTCTCCTCTCTTTCGAGGATGTTCATGCTTCCGCCCTGAACAAACTGCCTCGCTGAGAGGAAACCTCGTAGGCTGGGCTGGATGAGAATCCGATGCCCTAAACTTAGCGCACGCTACGTACGGCAGGGGTGGTGCCCAGCATCATTTATTAATAGCCCCCCCCCCCCCCCCCCCCCCCTCACTTTGCGAACATATATCACTCCATCAGTACCGGGCACTGGCTTTTCCGAAGCAATGGAGAGCGCGACCCGACAGAACAACTCCACGGCCTAGGCATGGGCCATAGTAGTCAGGACCCATCATGCACACAGAAACCTGTATTATCCAGTGCTTTTTCGAACCGTAGTTGGTCCTGATTCCTACGCCCCCCCGTTTCACGAAAACAATAATGGACACTATTACGGGGGTCCATAGTTAACGGGACCAAATTTTGGTAGTAAAAATAGGTAAATATATAGGTTTTTATGTATACCATAGGTCCTATTAACTATGGACCCCCCGCAATATAAAAAAGTTGGCGGTATGTAGCTACTTTGTGTGAGGAGGAGTCTAGGTCAAGAAAGAAAACGCAATAGAATACATACATATATATGTATATATATGTGTGTGTTTACCCCTACTTATTGTAGGTACGACACGAGGCGTAAGCACCTCTTGGGCGGAACTATTTACGACCGACCGGAGTCCTCCTCCTGATACTGTTGGAATGCCATCAGTTTGTTTACAATATTTGTCGCGATACGCCTATTACATAGGTTAGTGTGGGGATTCGTTCGTCGGTCCGCGCTTTAGTTTTCAGCTTTTCTGAAACTTAGTTTCAGGGCGGGGGAATAGGGGGAATAGGAACCCTAAGCTACAATCACGCGAGGAGAGCATCAAAACGTTTAGGGCTCACCCCTCTGCCGCGGCATGCGATGCGTCTTGAGCAGCTGCCACTCTGTCGCTACAAACAAGTAACGTTTTGTTTTAACATGACGATTTTGTGCAAAAAAGGTTCTTATGTTTTGCGGACATAGTGGACGAGTTTTCAGGGGAAGATATGTCCGTACTCTGGATGATCTGTGGTTCATGCTGCCGGGTGGAAACCGTGAACAATCCACACGATCTATCTGTATAGCGCATGTATTTCCTGAAATGGATATGTGCTTACAGCAGCATGCAGATCTTGCACATAACCGCTCATAACGGCAAGACGAGGAACTATTCGATATGTCTACTGTAGACCATGATATATCTGTCTTGTATGTGTAACGTTTTACCCCTATCGGAGCACGTGTGCCTCATCATTCTGGTGGCATATGTTCACCCCATTGGAAACAAAAAATCGAAAGACTGACAATTGCACCCGAGACAAAGTGTAAAAAAACGGGGAGCACCCGCTTGACCAACTCTGCTCCGAAGTTCACTTCTATAGGCAAGGCTCTTGCATCTGATGTAGGGCGTCAGGCACAACACCCAGCTGGTATCATGGGAGAAGCAGCAAGGTATATATAAATACGATATACGACAGTGTTGATCGAGTTTTCGACGACCTTGCGCCACGTTCACCTTGAGAGCTTGCCGAAGTTTCGCGTCGGACATCCCAGCTTTTCTCATTGCGCCGCCGATAGCGACGGCAAGCTCGCCCCACCTGCACACGCAGCAGTATCGATTGTTCACCAAGGAAATATTGCATGGCGACAGGTTAGGACTGCGGCGCGAAGAACCAAACCAGTAGACTGTCGAAGCTCATGAACCCCGTCCGGTTTGGCGTTTAGGCCAAAGCCACGGCGTAAAGCGGTGATGGCTTATTTTTTGGGCTCCTTTGACGAGAAGAAGCTAGAAACCTCAACTGGAAATATCGCTTCTGAAGACATTTGTACACGAAAGCCGACCACTATTTCTGCGGGCTAGTTCCAGTGATATATTTCGCCGCGAAAAATGTCACACCGACCGGTTGTCACTGTAGTACACTTGAGGAGCTCCGCTGATCAGGAAACATTGAGTCAGAACAAGTGCGCTCACTACATATGTATAGGGAGGAGCGATTCTGTTTCGGTCATTTTGAAGAGAGGCGTGTTTTCCGTATTTTCATTCATCAATTTATTTTTTCATCTATACTCGGAAGGGGGGTCCACTTTCGGTGGTCTTCTGGACACGAGGCTGACCACGGAGGCCTGCCCGCCTCCCTCCCGCCCCCTTGCATATAGTTTAGCGCACGTACTTGGGGCATGGCGATCCGATGCTGCTCGGCGCTGTTCATCGAATTTTGTGCAACTCGTGTGATCTCGCAACATTCGGCCCACGGAGGCATGCATATTCGCAACGATTGTCATGCAGCGGTAGAGTAGTATTTCGCACTTCTCGCTTGTATCACACAAAAATGCATGCTGTGCTATGGGCAGGGCAATTTTTCCAGAGACTCTTGACGTGGCGAGCTTCCATTCTCCACCAAACCACTAACCTGCTTAGAGGAAGACAAAAAGCGAAGTGCAACCCTATGGACATTTAATACAATGGTCCAGGATAAAGGACATCGCTTTAGAGTACGTAGCAAACCACAGGATGCGGGTTTGAAACGATACCACCTAGTTCTTCGAGTGAGGCGCCCACCAGTCAGAAGGAGCCCATTAAGCCAACCGGTGCTACAAAACCCACATCGTGGCACGCGTCTGAAGAAAGCACGTCACTCAAGGTGTACGTCTGAAATATGCCTCCCTCCCCCCCCCCCCCCCCCCCCCCCCCCCCCCCGACTCTAGACGACGCGTACCTCGCCGCGCCGGCCCCAGCCCCACCCATCGCCTTCGTTAGCCCCGACGCCCGAAGAAGGCACGGTAGCGCTTGCTCAGGGTGGCCTTGAGCCTCGCACAGGGCGGCCTGGGTTGCCAGGCACCTTAGATAGAGCATCGGCGACAGCGAAGGTCAGAACAAAACGACAAGAAGTGGGAGGGGGCCGTGAAAAATGCATTATAATAGCAAAGCTGGCAATGGATCAAAATACCTCCGGGTTCGGTACGCTGAATGGTGAGCTACGATAGGACGAGGACCGCTTTTTGTTTCAGGATCCTCACCTAACCTTAAGGAGCTCCAAACCTCACCCGAACCTGAGTTTCAGAACAAACAATTTGCTCAACCCGAGGAACATTTTCTGGAGCTGATTTTAACGCGTGTACAAACAAAAATTATTGCAACACAAATAAATTGGATGCCGGGCAATTTCTTAGCCGAGGAGCTTCGTAAATTAGAAACGGTTCGACCAAAATAGGCTGCCTGTATCGTAGCACGCGTTCAGTATCTCCACAAGGGTTTCTGTACGCCCGCATTGGACAGAGGGGGTCCCGGCTACCTGGACCATCAACTCGGGATCGAGCGGACTCGATGTTGGGTTTTATGGTGTTGGATATGGTGTCCACTTTGTTCGATGTATCGAGGCATCGAGCTTCCGATATACCCTACGTATCGAATATGTTTTGCCCTTCGTCTCCTGGCATCCGCGTTTAAGTTTGTTCTTGCTGGCTCTGAATGAAACGTTTCGTTGTGTCGATCTATTTTTATTTTGTTTATCGATACTGTTTCGAACTCGATTATCATACACACGACATCCAACAACTGCCGTACTTTTATGCGATATCTGCGTCAAGTACCTAACCCGTGGGAATATAAATCGGCCCCCGCTGATATATAGAGCTCCTGAAACAGGGGGTCCCAGCAAACATCATTGCTATGTACCCCCCCCCCCCCCCCCCCCCCCCCTCTTAGTAGAATGCAGCTCACCCTTCATTCGACTCGCCCAACACCTCACGGCGCTTCGCGCTTGGTGGAAGCGAAGTCTGCCTGGTCGGTGAAAGCCCGACGTGCTCCGTCCCGGCATTGTAGGGATGCGAGGGTCTATGGTTATACGACTACGGCCATGCACGATAATGAGTACAACCCCCCCCCCCCCAACCCCTACGGGTAGCAGAGGTCCATCCCCCGCTCTACAGCGGAAAGACCCATCCCCCCTCTACTGTGGCAAGGACCGCCCCTCCTCCCCTCCTTTGTCGTGGAAGGGGTCCACCCCTCCCCGACTGTGGCAGCCCCCCCCCCCCCCCCCCCCCCCCCCCGCCCCCCCCCCCCCCCCCCCCCCCCCGCCTTATTGTGACAGGGCCCATACCCCGCCTAACTGCCAGGCGTCCATCCCTCGCCTTTAGTGTGGCAAGACGGACTGTCCGGGTTCCGCCAGTTACATTAGCGCTGCGGGGTTTGGCATACCGAGGAAACCGGAGAGCACGAACCACACAACGCAGTGGGACGTTATGTATACCTGATGGTGTTGGCTTGATCGTGGAACGCGTCGTTGTGCTTCTGAGCCGCCGCGAGATACTCGGCTGCTGCCCGGCACTCTCCTAGCAGCACCGATTCTTTTGCCAACAGGGCCCACATCTGAACGCCCTCAGCGTAGACGACGGTAGTGATAGTAGCATTAGAAGCAGTAGTAGTAGTTGTAGTAGTAGTAGTAGTAGTAGTAGTAGTAGTAGTAGTAGTTTAGTAGTAGGAGTATCAGTAGTAGGAATAGTAGGAGTAGTAGCAGTAGTAGTAGTAGTAGTAGTAGTAGTAGTAGTAGTAGTAGTAGCAGCAGCAGCGGTAGTATTACGGGGGTGCATAGTTAATAGGACCTACGGTGCACACAAAAACCTACATATTTACCTATTTTTTCCAGCAATATTTGGTCCTATTAACTATGGTCCCCCGTAATAGTAGTAGTAGTAGTAGTAGTAGTAGTAGTAGTAGTAGTAGTAGTAGTAGGAGTAGCAGTGGTAGTAGTATTACGGGGGTCCATAGTTAATAGGACCTCGGTGCACACAAAAACCTACATATTTACCTATTTTTTCCAGCAATATTTGGTCCTATTAACTATGGTCCCCCGTAATAGTAGAAGTGGCAGTGGTAGTAATAGTAGTAGTAGTAGTAGTAGTAGTAGTAGCAGTAGCAGTAGTAGCGGCAGTAGTAGTAGTAGTAGTAGTAGTAGTAGTAGCAGCAGTAGTAGTAGTAGTAGTAGTAGTAGTAGTAGTAGTAGTAGTGGTAGTGGTAGTAGTAGTAGTAGTAGTAGCAGTAGTAGTGGCAGTAGCAGCAGTAGTAGTAGTAGTAGGAGGGTGAATTCACCAACTAGGAGCGTGAATCAGAGTCAATTCACCCACTATACAGGAGCGATTCTAGTGGGAATCGGAATCGGCAAATCAGAGTCGATTCACCCGACTAATCGGCGCGAAATAAATCGGAATCGGAATCGGAATCGGAATCGGAAGCGGCAACTTTTGGCGAAGTTTGTTCGGCAAAACGTCGCCCAAACAACGGCAAAACAAAGAGTCCCGATTCGCAATAACTAAGGCAGGATTTACTCGCAGTAACAATAAAACAAGGATTTAAAACAAAGGGTTCACTCACTCAAACGCCGTGTTCACCGATATATGTATCGTTTACCGTCCGCGCCGAAAACCGACGTTTCGTAAAAATCGGCAGACACAGCGGATCCACAAGCTCTGGATATACCATGGGTGAAAACATGGAGCGTGCCACGAACCCTAACCTGTCTGTCCTCAAGTTTCACCACCTCCACGGCAGGAACGCTTGAGCTTCTGGCGGGATTTCCTCCACCAGGGGAGGCGACCCCAACATTGCGAGGATCTTCTGCGAAGGTAATTGCAGGGGTAGAAGAAGGAGATGCCTGCAAGTGCCTTGGCAGCGACGCCTCTTCCCTTTGCCGCAAGATTCGGTCAACTTCAGCCCCTCTCCTCGCCGCCTCTTCGATGGAAACCCCAAGTTTTCCGGCGGCCGAAGCTGCTTCTTGCGCTGCTTGGTGACACCTGGAAACGAGGGGTTTTAACGTACATACAGACTATGTTGCATAACCTTGTATCAAATCAGTGTTTGTGGCGTCGAGATTCACGGCAAATACCGCAGTTCACACGGACGACGACAAACTTCAAAGCAGTAAATTGTCCATGGCGCATATCGAGCTAAGGCTTGGTCGAGTTTTTTCCAAGGTCTCCCACCGGTAGAAGGTTTCGAACTCTCGTCATTTATGTTCGCTGATTCGAAAGAAGGAGAAAGTTCAACTTAAAAATGGAGAGGGGTTTCGGATGGGAAGACAGCGCCGATCTGCAGCGTCACCGGGCGCAGAAGGAGGAGCCGCGCAAAGCTAAATACATGCACTTCTGAGGCCAACCCTTCCTCGCTGACGAGGGACACCTCAACTTTCGACCTACCTAATATCGCGCACTCTACCTCAAAATACGGAATGTTGACATATTAATACTACATGAAACGGTCATTATATTTTAAGACATGCCGTAAAAGAGCATTGGTTTTACGCGGGGGTGCGATCATTTCTTTCAGCGCTCGATTGTGTTTTTTTTTTCCAGATCGGGAAAAGGTGGCCAATACCGTATAAGGTGTTTGTTTCGGACAAAAATCTCTCTGTCGAGCGCTTTCCTTCCGAAAATACAATGTGTTCACTTCAGCGACCCCTTGCCATCGTCAGAGAGAAAAACGCGGGCTGCAAAAAAAATGAAAACGATGGCACCCCTTGTGCGAACTCAACGCTCGCCGTAGGATTTTAGTTTTCTACTGTAGATCGGTTGTGTTGTTTCCGGTTACCGGACCCACACAGGGAGTTGTATAGAGCTGACCATGCAATTTCTCGTCAAAAGCGGTGGTTGGGTGTGCGATACAGTGCTCGTCCTCGAGTGGGAAGAATATGAGGAAAACGGTGCTACTCGTGTCCAAAGTAAGGTGGTACGTGCCACGGGCCAATGCGTCACTACACGTCAGGTTGGACGGTCCTGCTGAGTAGCTGCACGTCTCGCTCCAAACGCTACTATGACGATAGTATCAGCAATCACGATCGTTTCAAGTTGATGATATGAAAATCAAGCGGTGATTTTGTTCACGTTCAGAGCGGTACGGTATTTCCGTAAGGACACGAGTCATCGTATCTTCCTCGGATAGATCTTGCAAGGTCGGTTGCTGCTAGCCGAGGAGGGCGCCGACGAAGAAGAAAGAGGCTACGGAAACATCGCCCTGAGAGCTTTCTATAGACGAGGTCGATCGGCTTTCGCAGCGTCTTGTCTGTGGATAAATCGGGCTTATCATATCGGTCGAAGGGGGGTGCGATGACCCGCATCCTCACCGGCGTCTAATGTCTTTCTTAAGGGGGTTTCCACTCACCGAGCTTTCCTTCTCGGTGGTATGCCATGACCCCTTGTCATGACTATGGTGGTGAGCGCGCATTAGATCGTGTTTGTCTGTGCTTGGCTTGCTCTTCTAGCAGTGTGTAGTCGAAACTGCATTGTAAACATAGAGCGAAGTTGTTCTTCTTTACATATAGGGATCGAACCACGCGCGAGCACTCGCTAACCCTGAGCAAGCCACAGCAAACGAAAAATCGAACGTTCCAATGGAAACAAGAGGTACATTGTTTTAGGCCTCGACCACCATCACTACCGTAAGAAATGGCGAAAATCTCTGTGCCCATCTACCACGTGGGAACACAACCATCAGAACCAAGTATTCCGTGTAAACACGGGCGGATACATGGCTTTTTGGGTCCATTGTTGTAGGTTTTCCCCCGCAAGAACGCAGGTTCACTTCTAAACGGGGTGGTTCGAGGCCTAACCGGGCGCGTGGACCTTCCCACTGATACCCATCACTATCGATTCATCTCCCCGGAAGGATCGCACTTTTACCTGGCTCAGTACTTTCCGGCCGGTTGAGCTCCTCGAGTACCACTCCGTCCCGGGAATTAAGGACATTTGTACATAAATATTAGTGTAAAAACGATTCTTATATCGTGGAACAGAACTACCGGTAAGTATGATATGTTTTACTGAGATAGCATTCTTGTTTCAGGACTAACGATTGTAGAGCGTGTAAATATTGGTCGGGTTGCGAAAGGACTCAACCTTCTTCTCCGGAAGTCACGCTCTGCGGGTGTGTGATATGGAGGTTCTCATGTGACGACAGGCGCGACATACACATGCTATGAAATATACAACGAGGCGCCACCTCTACGTGCCGTGTCATGGCTCTACTACTCACTGCCGAAACATGCTGGCTTCCGACGCATCTCGCGCTGTAGCGACCTGTGACTGTTCTAGTCGGCAACGCATAATGGCCGCGGTACGTAGACGTGGGTGAACCGGAGCTGAGAACGCAACATGTGCAGCCTGCGCCCGGATGGAGCGCTACAGTTGGGCGTTCTCCAATCGCGGCAATACTTCACACCCCAGACACACAATTGATTTCCACCGCATGACCTACGTTTTGTAAGGAAAACATGTATTCCCGATCTTGTGTGATCAACGGTAGCTGTACGACGTAACACACGCTTCCTGTGTGTTGACCTTCTGCCTTGTGCATACCCTGAACGGTCTCGCACAACGTCAAGAGAGAGGAACTGGATCGTCTAGGTCGTAGGCTGAAAATTTTGCAACGTATCACCGCTAAACATTATATTCATAAACCGCGCGCTCGTTCTCACGTGGGTCCTAGCTTGAGCAACAGCCTCGACCGTCTCAGACAGGCCAAAGCAAGAGCTGGGAACATGTCGGGAGTGGGACCCTTATCATCCCCACCACTCTCTGCGCTGATTTCCTCGCCCCCCTTTTCGTTTCCCGCCGCTTTCCCCTTAGCCTTCGGCGATGCCCCCTTCCCAGGCCCCCCGGCCTTCTCCTTCGGATCAACGCTTCTGGGAGTTGAACCACCACCGCCGACGTTTTGAGGCGGCGGCATATGTGTCGTCGGCACAGGGCGCGGCGGGCCCAGACACAACCTCGCCACCAGCTCAGAAAGTGCGATCGGGGCGGCCGCGTGTGCCGCGAGACCGTGCGATTCCATCGTCTCCGCTAAATCCAGCAGGTGGTGGAAAAAGAGTGGCGCCTTTGGTGTTGTAGGAGAGTATGGAAGAGGCGGGCGCGATTGGGAGGCGGGGGGGGGTTGGAAGGAAATATGGTTTTGGAAATGGCAGATGACGCTTAAAGAGTACATCGTAGCGGGACAATTTAGCTTGCCGTGGTGAACGACAGGCGGGCGGTACACCCTGGACTCGTTCTACGTGACGATATATGTTTTCACGGCCATTCCACGGTAGGGGTTGGTTCCGTTTTTTTTTACTCAGCTCCTGACATGAGGGGCTGAATATACAGTATCACACTAGGGTGGTAAGATATCACACCCTCCCGGACGATTTTCAAAGCCGGGTTTTCGACAAAGGGGAGGGCGTACTTAGTACGACGAGCGATGATGCGTCTATGCAACCTTCTCGACGAAATATTTCCGAGCCACCATTTTCGTTTTGTGTGTGCCCCCGCCCCCCCATGTTTTGGGGGAAACCGGCCCGACACTCGTCCCAGGGGGTGTGGAATCTTGCGTGGTCTACGGTATCACGCCCGAAAGACGGAATCGAAGAAATTTTGTTTGCGCAGCCCACCCAACATGTAGCGTGTCCGCTAGCGCACTCCTGAAGGAAATCATATCCCCGGACAGCGGTGGTGCACCTCTGCCGTGTGGTTGGACTATCACTGGGGGACATAGTAATCAAGCCCAAATATGCATGGTGAAAATATTTGAATATATCGGTTTTTGTGTATATCATGGGACCTGACTACCATGGTTCACCGACACGGCACACTTTAGCATTGCTGACATTCCAGCAGAACACACAGTGGGACATGCAGGACGTAAATGGTACCCCTGGCGTACTACTTGAACCATCACCATCACCACCACCGCCAACACCATCGTCTTAGTCATCATCAACTTTTCCTCATCGTCACACCATTGTCATCGCCGCCGCGCCAAGGTTTTCGGGCAGTGGAAAAAGAA
Source organism: Macrocystis pyrifera (assembly GCA_031763025.1). Classification (NCBI taxonomy): domain Eukaryota; class Phaeophyceae; order Laminariales; family Laminariaceae; genus Macrocystis; species Macrocystis pyrifera. Next base: position 9,486,933 of record JASSKH010000020.1, on the reverse strand, counting down.
AATGGAGTTCCACAAGATGTTCGAAGGGAAGCTACATAAGCAATGGAAGACAATCACGGGAGATTGCACACGAAACGCGAAGCAACAAAATACCGGCGTTTAAGGTAGGAAGACCACCGCACAAGCATCCAGCAGAAAGCCGAGCTTTTCACGCTTGGCAAACAATGGGTTCAAGTACCAGGGAAGGAGACAGGACGAACACGTGTGACACGCGACTTCGTACCAAGACTTTGTACCCAAGTAGCTACAGGATGGAAAGCTCTCCAACGCGTTGAACCGGGGAAGTACAGACACTGATCAAATCTCACACATCAAGGAATGCGTCACTGCCGTATACCATATAAGGTACGGAGGCGTGATACAGTAGGGGTAGAAACGTTTGATCTACATGGGTGTTTGGACAGACGGGACTCCTCGACCGGGAAACTATCACGACGCTGGACGGAAATACAAGGGGCGTTTTGGCCTTAGTATTGGCACCACACGGTGCTCATATTTATGTCCAAAGTGGTACGCAAAACATTCCGCTGGAACACAGGTTAGGTACTCACAATATTTACTCGTAATAGATACATACCGTGCCGCAGGATTGTTAGTTCCGATCGATGCTTTTTTGGTCTTTCGATTGTGCCACACAGGGCTCTGACCAAGCATGCAAGCCCCGTACGCGGTCTGACATGACTATCGGGGACGTATGGCATCTTCCTGGTCGCGGTTGTTGGCGGTGAGTCGGGACGAAAACCTCCTCAGACCGGAGGAGCCTCGGACACAAAATTGCTGCATGCAGCCCCACAACACCGTAGCACGAGCTCTGTTCCACCGAGACATGCTCCAAACCTTGCTCATGGTGGCCGGTCCGATCACGAAAGCCTCTCTCCCCGGAGGAGGCGATGCCATCCACCGGTACAAGTCGTCCCCGTGCTCTACTTCTGGCCTCCAGTACGCCCAATCCCGCAGGTGAAGTTGACGCGAAGGAGAAGCAGTGGAGGCTACGCTCGCCGGCATGGCGCGGTTTGCGGGGGCACAGCGCAGAACAATCGAAAGCGTGAGTCGGCATTCCGCCACTAAACGTTTATTCATATTTTTTTTCCGTGTAACACGCACAAAAGCGCACCACGTCGGAGTTAATTTCGAAGCTGTTTGCTTGCTCGATATTGGACCAGGTGCAAACCGCCGAGCGACAAGTCTATGGAAGCATATATCCAAGCAATTTCCAGAGCCTAGGCTTCGGTAGCGTGAGTTCCCTCGGGCTTGGAAAAACTCGATTAGGAACGTCGTTCTCGGGAAAATGGTGTTATAGTCACACGTGTGATACGGTTGTGTGAGCTTTAGAGCAGTTGGCGGTGGGCGCACGTACCGCCCACGACGTGGTCAGGTCGCCAAAGCACAGGGAGGCAAAACAACAAACCATCGGGTCACCAATGCATAGGGCCCAAGCTGAGGTGAGCGTTTCCGGCATTTTTGGTTAACAGGCACGAACCATCGTTGATGCGAAAGTTGACTCTTTCATGGCTTCAGTCGACTTTGGAACAGGAACGCAGAAATCGATACTTTCACGGGTCTTCAGAATATCATGGATCGGGTCGGTTCGAGTCGGGTTATGAAGTTTTCGAAACTTCAATGGTCTGACCAGGTACGGCTCAGGTAGTACGAGTCGGGCCAGGTAACCATGTCCTGGCCCGAACCGACCCGAACCGACCCGACCCGATCCGTGAACTTCCCTTGGTAACATTAACCCCTGTAGTACACGCTCCCGAAATATCGATGTAGCAGTCACCTTCGTTTCCCGGGGTGTTGCACCAGTCGTCGAAGGGAAGTTTTCCTCGATCTGCGACTCCCGGCACGGCCTCATGGTACGCACGATGCCGATGGCCCCACCACATTGTTTCCATCACCATGCCGGCGATTCTTCCCAAGAAGTAGTAAGCCTAAAGTCAGCAAAGTCAGCGTTGGACGGCGAGGAGCATACAGGGGGAGCAACTCGTGTTCAACAACGTGCGACGTCCGGCGTTTCCCGAGGAACGAACCGTCGCCGAAAGAATATTGTCGTCGTCGTTTGGTCTGCCCACGCTCGCTCAAATCGGCCGCCGTAGCGAAATGTGTTTGTGTTGCCGGACCCATCATCGTCGTGCAGTACCGACACCAAGACGAACTGTCACCTCTGTACCATAGCCCGGCCCCTAGACGCGCATGTGGAGCCCTTTTGGCGTTTCAAAAGTGCACCCGTTTCCATTCAAATTCATCACCGCGTTCAAAATCGACCGGCGCTACCGCTATACAGGAAACACTATTTGCGGCCCCGAAATAGTTTCCGTTTTAGCGGGGGCTACTCAACTACGTGAAACGCTACCCCAAAAACCTTTTGAAAAGAGGCTTGGCATGCTTTATTCACAGCACGTCTCGATTGTACACCTAGGCCGCGGGATTGTTCGTTCACTTTTGCCTTGATTATGTCATAATTTAACGTTCCTGGAAAGCTCCTTACGTGTCTGTGGGGCGTCCTGGACATAGGTACCTGCAGATATCCTGTGCTGGTTGTGGGGAGGAAGCAAACGGACCCCAACCAACCCTTCTCAAACGGACCCCCTCTGTTCGTGGGAAAGCCTCAGCCTCAGGCTCAGCTAGCGATGGCGATCAGCGGAGACGTTACGTGAAGGCTACCTAGACTGAAGCACGATTGTGGTGCGTTCCTGATCCTTCCCATCTCTAGCGTTTAATGCGAAAAGTCAAGGCAACCGAAGCTCATAATTTCAGTACTGGTGCCGTATAATGCCCCGAAACACTTGCTGGGAATACGAAGAACATGACCGACCTGCAGGAGTAACTGGAGGCGTTCCTCAAACACCGAGCAGCCCCCCGGGCCAGCATGGCCAGGATCCGCACAGCCGCCTCCAGATGGCCCATGTTCAGAGTCTCCGGGACGCCGTGTGCGTCGATCTCTGCTGCTGTAGATGATGGTGCCTGCGGCGGATATCAGCAGCAATGTTTGTGGGTGCCGTGGGTCACGGGGCAACCTGAGGGCACAATGCCTCCTAGGGGTGGCGCCCTATTATCTGATGTCCTCGCGTGAGGAAGCCAATACTTGCACCCGAAACATGACCACCTCGAAGACGTTTTCGTTCGCGCAACCCGACCAACGTATCTACGCGCTATGGCAGGCAGTAGTAGGTTCAAACCAGATTCATCGGTAGAATGGACCTTCCTACCCGGTGGTTCTTGGATTCAGGAGCTCAACTGCCCAGAAAAAAGTGATACGCGTATTACTACAATTGGGGTAGGACGGCTGGGCTAAATTGTCACTGCTGTGACTGACGGTGTTTTTTTTCAAAGGAGGAACTGCTCTAACGCTCCTTTCCTCTCGGGAATCCAATGTGATGTATTTACAATGTTTTCGGTTGTGTGCATTGACCCTTTCGGCACTGTGGGACTGGAGTCCCGTTCTGGGGACAGGCTACGTGAAACCCGTTCAGGACTGGAGTTTCGTTTTGGTAACAGCCGGCTTGAAAATTGAATGGCTTATCCCCGAAACGGGACTGAAGTACCGAAAGGGTCAAGGCATGCGGGGGGAGGTGTTGGTCGGGTTCTTGCAACTCTCTCCTCGTTTTTCTTAAATTTTGCTTCTGAGTGGGGAGGAGGCGTTCTGCGATAGAGGTTCACCCAAATGTTTCGGAGGCTCCTCGCTTGACCTTAAGGAGCTCCATACCTCACACGGAAAGTAACTTCAGCGAGAACCAAATCGAATCCCGATGAATAATTCCATGGCCCAAGTTTACACAAAACGTCATTTTTCGAAACAAGATTACCAATTCGACGATTTTGGGTTGAGGAAACCACCCGTCATTCAGAAAATAAGCAACGCAGAAATGTGCTACCTGTATCGTTGAACGCGTCCGGGGTAAGACTGAGGATCCTTGAGGGAGGAACCCCCTAAGGTACATGTGATAGGGGCACCCCCTACTATACCAAGCGCCCATTGAGAAGAAAAACTGCAGCCCTCGGCCGTCACAAGCGTTAATCATGAGTGCTAGGCCGACTGTGCCTGGATGAGTCCAGGCGAGTGTTGTAGGTAAACCCATGCGAAGCTAGAGGGCGGAGGCGGGTACCCCATGGTGTGCACGTTCTTCCGTACAACGGCTCTACATCATCTCCTGAGGACAAACATGTTATCAACCTTCGCTATTAACACTGCGGGGCAATTAAAGCATTCAGAACAAAATATGGTTTGTAATCATACCGAGATGTTTCGGGGTTCGGGTCCATCGTGGACTCTGATCTCAACTTGCTGTGCAAGCGCCTTGTTAGGCAGTATTTGCAGACAACAACTAAGGAATACACCAGATATATTACATCCACCCTTAATCGAAACCCGCACAATGGTTTTAAAAACATTGTACGCGCCACCTTGATGATCAGCCCCGGCCGCTACAGTAGCAAGCACATCAGAAACAAAAACTATAGAATAGTAATTACATCCAGCCCGCAAATAGGACTTTCGAGGACGTCCTCGATTGCCACATAGCCCGGTTCGTAGGGCATTTGTTTTTCTTCGAGCTGAATACTAGGTGTACACAGTTGACATTTCAACTATGTCGAGCAGTTCTTCGGTTGACGAGTGACCCATGGCAGTCGGACACGGTCCAAAGGTGCCCCCCTCGTTCTTAGCACAGCTCTGTAGAAACGCTCTACGTGTAGCGGCAGTCCCAATGGTTTAAATATAGGCTCATCACCTACGGGGTTTACATAAATGTCGCCCTCAAAACCGATTCCCAGTAAAAACATAAACAATGACCGTTTATCCTTGACCTATCGTGGGTACTGCTCCAATTGTATTGCGAAAAACAAATGGGATCGACGATATTGGGCATTTCTTCATCAGCGCCCTTTAGGGACACCGTCAGACGAAAACGGCTTGGCCGAAACGAAATGCTCGTAAATCTTTCGCAGCACGCGCGGGGAACCCTAGCCGGGTATCACGGGTAACCTAGAAGAGTATCATGGTTAGCCCGATTCGGATGAAACCATTGATACCAGGCAGATTTTCAGGGCTCTCCGTACTGTAATAGCCGCATGAGACGGGTGTTCCTAATCGAGTTTCACTATTGTGTCTGGCCATATGAAATCGGCGATACGGGTCGAGAAGCATGGTTATCCCTGATCCGAAAAAGACGGGAGTCCCACCCGAGTGAGCGCCACGGGTATTCCTGTTCGGACAGGAATACCCGAATGAAATAGGTAATGCTAGTCGAGCTTCCACGGTTATCCCCAGCCGGATGAGTGAGGTGATGCCACTGGCGTTTGCCGTAGGTATCCATGGCCGAGGGTCACAGGCGATCTTTTCTGAATAAAAATGGTTTGTCTCAATCAATTTTTTCGGTTATCTCTTGTGTAGCCAGGTGACATGGGGGATCCTAGTCGTCGAGGTGTACGGTGATCCCCAGTCAGATTTCACGGGAACTCGTAGCCGAGTGCGGCGGCGCTGCCGAAGGGACATGAGCGATTCTTCATAAAACGTTCGTTTGTCGTGAGTCGGAGATCGGCTTTGACAACTACTAGTACTGTAGGGACATCCTCTTCCTAGGCCAAGCTTCGCAAGGTTAGCTGTCTGACCGAACACAAGCGAGATGTCAGCTCAAAGGTGGAGGATCGTCTCCGTTTACTCCGGGCCTTCCTTTGTTTTCTCCAAGGCAGGGACAGACAATACTCTTGGGAGTTTGCCCGCGAGACAGATAAAATTTGAATTCCTTACGCTGGAGGGACTCAAACGAGGACCACACACGCCCCACGCAAAACACGCAGCCTGCATACGCACCTGCCTCCCTCACTGAACTGCATGCCGTAACCGGTGCTCCTTGGAGTTTGGCTGGTCCCAAGGACCGATACCCGACATCATTGTTCTAGTCCTTTCACAACGCAGATCCAAAATACAGCCCGTGGTTACAGGACAGATTCAATTAACTCTGGAGTGGAATATTGAATATTTTGCCTCGGGAGTTGTACCATAGCGGGTAACTAAGTAACACACGGAGACATAGAGGCCTGCGGTCGGCTGTAAGATCATGGCCCACAGGAAGAGTCAGGAAGAGAGAGTAAAAATGAGGTAAGAGGGATCGTTCACGAGACATGAGCCACATGACCAGTCCTCACGTGTTAGCCTAGAGATAATCCCCACTCCCCAGGAGAGCCAACAAAGAACCAAGCCAGAAGACGAAATTTGGCAAACGTGAGCTCAGTAGGGTGTGTACGTTGACTTACCGCGGGTAGCCTATGCCGGTGTTTCAAGTACATATCAAAGCGCGCATATTTTATCATGTTTCTCGGGCATTGGCTCGCTCAGCAATCCTCGTTCTTCCGGCCGTCTTGGCCTTCAACGCGACTCGTGGAGCTGGGGATAAACCACCCTATACGTATGTGATCCGCGTCGTGCCAAACCTGGGAGCGTTGTCCTCTACTAGAGCCTCCTCTGCTGCTCCCCTTGCTCGGGCTCCCTTGAAGTGAGCGTTTGGAAGCTGACCGTCCTAAGCCACTCCCCGCCGAGGCACTCCTGCGTAAAGAGGCGTAGATGAGATCAGTCGATGTGACAACCAGTTTGTGGTGGGAAGGGCACTGGAGTGCTACCGATGTCAACTCTCACTTAAGCGATGGACAACACTACGCTGTATGTCCATGCCGCCGCTGAGGCCGTGCTACTACTATCCGCAAAACGTCGAGTTTTTGGCCGATTCTTGGCGGAGACGCGCGGGATGCCCACGTCGCCTTGAAAAATAAAATCGTCCTGAGGATAGCCCAAAGGGGGGCGGGTGCCTCATCCCAAGATAGGAGTTGTACGCTTCGGGGCAAACGTGTCTGCCCGGGTGAGCTTCTTAATCGAGTGAACACTTACCAGCTAGTGAAATGTTTTGACTTATTCGTGTTAGGGCTTGCGCATAAAACTGGCTGGTCAGGTTGAGCGAACGAACTCCTTCGCAGTCGCGTTTTTCCGTTGAGGTGCTGAGCTCCTCATACGAGGCACTCAGAAAAATTGGAACAACCTCTGCCGTGAAGACTTGCCGGCAGCGCGTAAACACGCCAGCATCAACATGATGCTCGGGGGAAATGCGCTTGAAGAGCAAGGCCCTCAGGTCGTGGTTGTTTAAAGGCCTGCGCTCGCGTAAGGGAGGTGGTGTTACATTCGCTAGCCATTTCCGGTAGATAGCCAAGTGTTTTCTGTCATCACCGACCCAACGAAGCATGCGGCGTGCAGAGAAAAGACGCACCAGGTATCGAAGAATGCACAGTTTTTGACCGATTCGCGTACACACGGACACGTGTCTTTATCTCGGATGTCAACGAAGTCCGCGGTATGTATATCGGCCTTGTCAAGGCAGGGCAAGTGGAAGCCTCTGCGTGCGAGTCAGCGCCGCTTCTGAATGTTTCTAAAGCTGACGACAAAGTATCATACCGACAACATGCCCCCAGATTGTTCAGTCGACTGCTTACGAAGCCGACGCTCCGACGCTCCGCTCACGAGTACCAGCCGGGAGCCATGAACCACTGCGTACATTTGAACATATCATTTTCTACGTATTCGGTAGGGAAAAAAGGTATTAGAAGCTCGCCATCCTTCCCCTGATGACCAATGTACATAAACACCAGGCAGCGCTCACCGAATTGATGCCGACACCGCTGTGACTGATGTTGTTTGCTATACAGATAGTGTCGAGGTAGGCCACCAAACGAATATTGCTATCCAAAATTTGAAGCGAAGCACCTTCTGGCTTCTCTGGCCGCACGACAGATCGTTGCTCCCCGGCCGTTCCCATCTCTCAACGCTTTTGCAGCTTGCCGACAGTGTGCCATTACCTCTGCTTGCCATTCCACGGTAGAATACGAGTGTAGTACGGCACATATTTGAAGCTTCACAGTTTACAGGGTTAAATTAATCGACACTTCGCTTTATTGTGGACGGGAAGAAACTCGGACGGGAGAGCGCGTGTGCCATAGCCGAGCTTACCGGTTGATGCCCGCCCGGCTAACGCTTTTCGCCGTTCGTCCTTCAGAAAGTACCGAGGGAGCTCGCCCGATCTCGCCGTCATCGCCGTTCTCGAGCGCTAACACCGTCTGAGGAACCCGTCATCAACCGCAAGCGGAATAGGGAGGAGCAATAGTGCACCACGTGTCACAACACTAATGAGACATTCCTCCACTCCGGAATTATTGCAGCCTGTCTTGTGACCACGGACCGGAGCTTTGGTAATTAGTTTATGTGAGACCAACAACAGCAGCAACAGCAACAACACACTCACCACGAAGTAGATGTCCTGTAGTAACAGTACGGCGGTTATTATCGTTGTGCGATTCATGCTCTGTTAGATAGCGGCCACGTATCTCGGGAAAGGAAACACGTCGGAGCGTCCGGTTTAGTTTCAAGGAGGCGTCCGAGCGCTTGATTGCTTCCAAAAAAAACGATGCGTGCTACTCTACTGCGCTAGGGGCTAGTATCCCGTTTCTGCCGTGGTTCCTCACTTCAGCAGGTCCTTGCAATGCCTAACCCGACGACATACTTTGAGAAACCTTGCAAGCTCAGCCTGATGCACTGCCCCATAAGCTAGAACATACTATCGGACATTCGTGAATGGAAAACTCACGTCGGATTCCGATAGGTATTGGGTGGTCTCCCCGATTGAGGGGCCCGTCGGTGCAAAATGTTTCACGCCTCCGACAGATCATTGGCTAGATCGTCTAGTTCCTCAGCTGCCGTTGTGAGGGGTTGTACAAGATCTGCCTTATGGGGCAGATAGATCCAACCCAGGAAACTGTGCTAGATCATGCCGCTCGCAGGCGTCCCACGCGACCGCATGAGCTAGATCATTCACATCAGGAAAATATCTGCCTTCAAGGGTCTAGATCATGAACTGTGGGAGTTGATATCTCTGTGCGATGTGTGAGAAGTTCGGCTCATAAATTACAACCTCAATACCCGCCGTGGAACGGAAAATTTCGGCTCATAAAATTACAACCTCAATACCCCCTCCGTTGAACGTCTCCAATGGTTGAATATAGAGCTCAACATTAGATGGACAGGCAATGGGGCACCACAACACCAATGGCCCAGCCATGGCGTGTCCCACCGTGCAATCCACGCGATAAAACCGCGCCCCAGGGAATGGTGAATCGTCATCTAGGAGCAAAACATTGGTGTAGCAGCAACAGGAAGAGTGTAGATAAACCCGAACGCGACGGGTATACGTGTGGAGAGATGTCGACAAAGTCCTTTTTCCAAAAATACCAGTTTCGCTGTGTGTTTGCTCTCGCGCGTGTTGGGACGAAACCGGCGTTGAAGAACCGTCCAAGCGGGTGTGTTGTCGTTACGTCTTACAGGATACGTTAGGAAGACGGTTTACCGGAGGGGTTTCTACTTTTGCCCATCCGACGAGTCCTTATTTCCAAAGCCACCAGTTTCGCTGTCTGTTTGCTCTCGCGTGTGTTTGGGGGAAACCGGCTCTGAACGAACCGTCCAAGCGGGTGCGTTGTGGTGACGTGTTACAGGATACGTTAGGGAGGCTTTTTTCCGGAGAGGTTGTACTTTTGAGCGCATCCGTTTCGTACCTGCAAGGACTCAACTGAGAATGCGTGTTACAATATCATAGAGGTAGCATTTTTTGCCAAACTGTCACTGGGACTGACGGGGTTCTTCGAATGAGGAACTACCCAATATCCCTACGTCACTGGGAGTAATAGCACTGTTCGAACAACACTTACGATAGGCCGAGGATAAGCGCCTGTTTTATTTTCTCTCGGAAAACTGGTTTTGGGAGAGACATAGAGCTCCTCAAGTTGGGAACCTCAAAACAAACGGCGCTGCCCGCATGGTAGCAACACGTTTGAGGGTTCACCCGACATCGTTGGAACCGACTAATACGGGGGGAAGGAGCAGAAAACATAGTAGTCAGAGTCAAATACGGCGCGTAAAACATGGGGGGGGGGGGGGGGGGGGGTGCATGGTGTTTGGGGTCTATCGTGCGTTTTTTTTTTTTTATTTCTCTTCGCCCCTCACTTCTTCCGTAACACCGTCTGTTTCTCATTGGGTTCTTATCCAATGAGATTTGTTGTATGTTCGTGCTCAGCCTACTACAATGTTTGACGGAGTCGGGCGTTTGGGAAGAGGTGCACAGCCACCTTAAGCGAGGATCCTCTCAAACAGAAGGTGGTAGCCTTCCCGATCTGGAAAAATCGAGCGCGAAGCGAAACGGTCGCAGGGCTCTTTCGCGGCATACTCACTGGCGGAATTGAGCGCGTATGTATAGCATACCGATTACATCTATCTGGTCCACACTTTCGCCAAACAGAGAGCTGATGGGCGAATAACTACTCGAGCGAGGAAGTCCCAAACGGAGAAAAGAAGAGTGCTGCGACAAATGTGATCACGTTTGGGCTGATCGATCGCTGGGACTAAGGGGGCTTTCTCGAGCGAGGAAGTACCCCAACATCTTTTTTGTTTTTACACACGAAAACAAATGTGTACCGAGGCGATGGGATTGCTGATCGCGTCAACGAGTGGAAATACGATAGAGGTAGCACATTTCCGTTGTTACGGAGGACCATAGTATATAGCACCTGCGGTACACACAAAAACCTCTATATTTTCCTATTTTTATTTACAAAATTTGGTCCCATTTACTATGGTCCCCCGTAAAAGTTGTTCTTGTGAATGACGGGGCTCCTTCACCCGAACTCGTCGCAAAGCCGATCTTGTTTCGACAAATGACGTTTTTTTTCATGCTCGGGACATGGAATTATTCATGGGGAAGCAATTTTACTTTTGCTGAAGGCAGTTGTCCGGTGAGGTATGGAGTTTCTTAAGGTCACGTGAAGAGCCTCAGAAACATTTGGGTGAATCTCTGTCGTAAAACGCCTCAGGGCTCGTTTTTTTGGATGAGATACATAGCTCCTCAAGTCAGCCTGAGAAAACCAATATTGTATCTCTACGGCGGCCGTACTTCTAGTATTGCGTTTCGGATGTGGCATGGAGCTCTTAACCCCTTCTTGTTGAGAGCCGTAGAATGGAGCTCTTCATGTTGAGAACCTGCCATGAAACATGGTTTAATAGTTATCCCTTCCACTACTACTTGGGGGGGGGAGGGGGGGGTGCATAACATGAAGAACGCACGATGGAGCCCAAACCCATACACCCTCTATATACCCCCGCCCCTCCTATGTTCTACTACTTGTACGCTGGGTCTGAAGACTCCCGGGCATTATCCTATATTCCCGCGTTTACTACTACTGTTCTTTGCGGCGTGGTTCCAGCGTCGCCCTGCTTGCCTTTTCCTCGACGTCGTACAGGAGGTCTACGGCGGACCGGAGGTAGTCGCAGCCGATGACGGTGAGCCCTCTCCCGGTGGCCCACTCCCCCATCTCCACGAGGCAATCGACGCGCTCAAACCTGTTGTTCCGGCGCCGAACGTGTGACATCCAACGATGACGCGCGCCCACGATAGCGGTACGGTAGCACGTATGTTTTTCGCTTAAGCGCTTCAAACTCAGCGAGGACAACACCAGCATGTAGTGTGTTACAACGTTGTTCGTGATATATCTGGGCTGCAGGACAGTTGGTCGGGCTTTGCCCTCTCGGGGATTCTCGAAACCGGTGTTTCGGGAGAGCTCAAGAGCTCGTCAAGCTAGCAACCTCGTAGGAGGACTCCAACCCTAGCGTGGAATGCGTCTACTGCAACCATCGGTACAACCCTTTGAAAACTTCCGTCCGTTACGTTCGTTTTGTGTATTTCAACCCCTCCCCCCCCCCCCCCCCCGCCGACTACGCAATCAAGTTAGATCATTCTCGTGCGGGGAGAATCTTTCCTCCGTACAAGGGGGATGATCGTATCACGTAGTGTATATATGGTGAGGCACCCACGAGGCAGTTACACAGTAAACCCATTGCTGTCTCTGGGAGTGGCCACACCAGAAATTAAATCAATTCATCGATGCTGTCATCCATAAGCAAGAAAGCCCGCCTCTAAAGCGGTTCTTTGTAAGATGCAGCTCACCCTTCATGCGACTCGCCCGACACCTCACGGCGCTTCGCGCTTGGTGCAAGCAATGTCTGCCTGGTCGGTGAAAACACGACGTGCTCCGTCCCGACCTTGTAGGGATGCGAGGGTCTATGGTCGTACGACTACGGCTATGCATTATATTGAGTACACCCCCCCTCCCCCGACTACGGTTGCTCCTAGTAGTATGGATATGTGATGGGGTGGTACCTCAACCGTGATGCCACTCGGAGTGCGAAAAGGAGGGGTCCGATAGGAAACACTTCACACATCGACCAGATCACACCGTCTACGGAAAAAATAGACCCTAACCTGTGGTACCAAGATGCTGTGCAGGACACGTACGGTGGACATCCAGCCTACCGGGCTAAACACGTGATATAAATCGCTCCGTCTCGAAAGGCATGCGTGGAAAAACGGTAAAAAAACTGAGGCAAGCAACCAAAGAGGACGCCCCCCTCCCGGCTACGTTTGCTCCAAAATAGCACGGGGGTCCAATCGTAAAAGGGTGAGCACATCGGCCAGGCCACACCGTCTACACCATTTAGACCCTAGCTTGCCGTAACTATACGCTGTGCAAAACGTGTACAGTGTAGATCCAACCTGCTGTTCGAAACACGTGCCACTAAAACGATCATGCAGGGTATTCATGCTGAACATAAGGCTTCCCACCCGGGGAAATGAGCTAGAACATCCGGATCAGGAAGAAGGTATATGCCCTGAGAAGGCGTGGATCATATAGTGGGAATCGATTATCTTGATGGAGGATCAGAATGATTTGTAACAAATATCGGAGTTTTTATTGAGCGTAACGCACACGCGAACAAATCCTGACCGTCACGAACGGTAGTACGTATTCCAGCTGCGGCGACGGTCGAACTTGGCCTCACTGGTTACGTTTTGTCGGGGCTATAGGTACACATTCGCTCACCTTTCTCCGAGACTTTCGAGAGCCTTGAGATACGCCGAAAATTGCTGCTTGGGGTCGCTCGCAGACCTGCCCGGCATAGGAAGGGGAAGAAAGATAAGGGAAACGTGGTTGCGACGCTCCGGGGGTGCAGCTTCAAGCCGTACGGGATACGTCCTACTTCGTCACTCGTGAAACCCGATTTTTCCAGGGCAACCGACGAGTCACGCGGTCTTCAGTATAGCATGGGTCGGGTCGGGACGGATCGAGTTGGGTCCGGAGTTTTTTGTTTTTTCACGCGTCGAGTCGGAGTCGGGAGAGGTGATCCGAACCGAACCGAACCGACCCGCGAGGTTTGATCTGACCCGTCGCTATTAGTTCTGGGTTTTTCCGACACAAATCGCCCGTCGTCAGCACCAAACCGATACCACATGAGAGTGTCTCTGACGTGTGTGGGGTGAAAAATTATTATCTACTCTGCAGTAGATGGGGAAACCACTCCCCCTTTGCTGTCGCCAACGTTTGATGTTGTCGGTAATTGCGGGTCCGCCATATGCAGGCACCTTCGGGACACCTAGATATGTACAACCGGCGTCGTTTCCCAGGTAGGATCGACCTCTTCCGCTTGATATGTTAGGAACCCACGGTAAACATTCCGTACCTCGGGTCCATCATGTCACAAGGCCCCCACGTACGTACTACATCGAGGAACAAAAATACATCAGCCACTCCTCAATCACGTGAAACGCGCCAGGGCTGCTTATGGCGTCTCTCGTCACGGGACAGGGTTGACCGAAGTGTTAAACATGTGTATACCTGAAAGACGACCTCAGCCTTAACCCTTCCTGTACGCTCTAATCCTATCCCCGCCCGCCTGGGAAATTTGTCGGCAAGGAAATGTGATGACGAGTTAGCCCCGCATCTCAACCATATTGTCGAAGCTGGGCCACGTCGCAAACACTACAGCCACTACAGCCACGGCGCCCGTGATACTCCGATGGACCTCAGAAGCCGCAAGAGCAAATTAACAACCGCGAGCTTGAGGTAGTAGTTAGGGGGCATATGGTGTACGTCTCAGCGTTTCCGATGTTGATAGAGATCTGGCGGCGGGTTTGTATGGTCATTCGTGCTGGCGAGGGTGATCATCATCAAGCAGGCGCTGTTATTGCGATGCAGGTCCTGGTTTTAAGCGTGGCCATCCGACTCCGCCCTCAAGTGTCCGCTCGTTCAAGTGACCGCTTGTTCCCACAACCCCGGGGTATGTTTCGGCTTCGCTGACATCCTTGATGATGAAACACGTGCTTTGCGCGACGCGACATTAGCCTCTCGTTCCGGAATTTAACGCCCCCGTATCGGCCTGTTTTTTCCGCGTTCAGATACATCCCAGTTCGTATTGAACCCAGCAATCCCCTGGCAAAGAAATACTTCTCATGGCAAGGCGCCGGCATTGAATGTCGGTGTCTGTTGGTGTGTAAAGCGTTCCTTAAAATATGTCAACACTGTACCCGCATCGGCGTCCGCTGTGAAAACACCGTAAAATATAAGAAAAAAATACAAACTTCAAACCACAAGTTGCGAAACAGCAAACACGCACGGGGGACGTAGCCTTAGTTTGTGATAGGATCAATTCAGTCTTACGTTTTCCTCAGCGCTTCGTCAAGCAGAGGTTAGATTATCACCTGTTTGCCGCGGGATGGCCAGTGGATTCTAATTTCACCAACTACTGCACCACACGGCTCTGTCACTATTACGGGGGTCTATAGTTAACGGGACCAAATTTTGTTAGTAAAAATAGGTAAATATATAGGTTTTTATGTATACCATAGGTCCTATTAACTATGGATCCCCGTAATAGTTAATTTCGACAGTGTACCGCGTACGTCTATTAACTCTACAGTGCCGGTACCTGCCACCCTCCCCCCGGTCCCTTCGCCGGGAAATTGTCGAGTCGGGCCCACGTCGCTGTAGGAACTCCTACTATTACAGGGGTCCATAGTTAACGGGACCAAATTTTGTCAGTAAAAATAGGCAAATATATCGGTTTTTATGTACTCCATAGGTCCTGTTAACTATGGACCCCCGTAATAACAATGCATTCACCTTGCGAGTGTACACCAACTCTTGCCCTGCAGGAC
Source organism: Macrocystis pyrifera (assembly GCA_031763025.1). Taxonomy (NCBI): domain Eukaryota; class Phaeophyceae; order Laminariales; family Laminariaceae; genus Macrocystis; species Macrocystis pyrifera. The sequence continues at coordinate 9,471,862 of JASSKH010000020.1, read as the reverse complement.
CTTGTCGGATTCTTTGGTTTTGGCGAGCCCGTCCAGAGCCGTGATCCCTTGCCTGGACATGAACACCACGCGCCACTGCCACAAAGATCGCTGGAGAGATTTCATGGCGGGAAGCAAGCAAGGAGGCGCATGGTGTCGCGGACAAGTACTGGGAGTGCGGGTACGTGCTGTGGGGCAGCGAAGACAAGTACCACAACCAGACCTGATCGGGATCACAACTCTTAGGAACACCGGCCGCCCTGCCACGGCATAACAAATGTGCTGTGCAACCTGTTCGCGTGGACCATACGATTGCTCCCGCTGGGGTGTTGCTCCAGCAAGGTCACTACTACTGTAGAACAACTTTTGAGTCCAACCGCTCGTAGCCTAATTTGGAGTCTGGATTTATGAGATACTTCCCGGTGGCGCGCGCTACGATAAACGTATACAGTATAGCACAGTTCGGCCGACACATTTATTAATGACGGAGATGTTCCGACTGAAACACGGCCCACGGAAACACCTGCCGAGAAAATAGTCTCTGGTTTGATGCATGCAGCCGACTTTCAACGTCTTGAGTTACGGTACAGCAAAAACAAAAGTTTGCTTTGCTTTGTTTGACGAGACGATAGAAATGCTTCATAGAGGGGGGGGGAGGGGTGCACGAAATTGATTTTAAGTGGCTGCACCTGTACTTGAGCTACGATAACAAACATGCGAATTCAATTATTTGTTACATTTAGGAGACGATGATATCGACACTGAACTGTAGAACAGCCAAGCTACAAAATGTTTTTTATTGTTATTCGACGTGAGCCTAAGCCGTCGAATGTGTGTATCGGGTTGCTGCTGCCGCTGTCTGCTGTATGCGGTCTTGCTTGACCCCGCCAGGGTCCTTGCCATTGTCCTTCACCGGCCGCATTTGTTCACGGCTGGCTGAGCCTCGCCAGGTCGCTGACCACGGAGGAAGCAGCACCGGAAACGATCGGCTGCCGTACGCCATCGCTACCGTCCACATCAGGCAGCAACCATTGTTGTGTGAGAGAGAACGCGGCTATATCCCGCTTAGTGACAAGGAAGTATGACTCCGGTCGTAGCCTATTCTAGGGTTTACAGAAGAACCGTAGAGTATGTGTTCCTGATGCAACTCCCTGGGTCCCCCCTACGTTTACCCATAGCATATTCGCGTAGCGGGTTCGAGCGTGCGTTATCACCTGATAATCAGGCGGCACGCAACCAAGCGCTTCGGTGACCGCTGCCAGCCCCTGCTTCCACTCGGACCGATCCGAGTAGCACTCGAACAACAGCACGTACAGCTGTACATGATGACAAATCGGATCCGCAGTGGCATGTATAAGCCACGCGCGGGCAGAGCAACGTGACGGGTTGCTTGATTACACCTTGTGAGATTCGCCGTTGGGTCGACATGGATGTACAGCTCCGCTACCTAAAGCAATCCCCATGCAGCAAACAGCAGGCGGCTATACAGCCAGACAGCCCCCCAGCGGCTGACAATGTTAAACCTCAGAGCTCGTTTCAGTCAGACCCCTCGATCATCATTTCGGTGAGTCGCGCCCAAGGGCAACCGCTCCCATGAGGTGCTAAGCGTTGTTAACAAACGTGCGGTGAGTTTCGTGAGGCGTGTACCCTGCGTGGGCTATTTCCGGTCGACCGAGGACAACTCTTCAACAGCACAGCTTCTGAGCATTGCCACAACCAAGCACAATAGCAAGCGAAGACCGTATTATGTTCAGCCGCTCGGAGTCATTTGGTCGAGTGACTGCCCTATTTATTTGCAGTGTTAAGGTTTTATGCCTTTTTCGGTTTGGTGATATCTACCGCCATGGAATTGTCCATATCGCTGCACCAACAACATGTTCTAGAACACCTTTGGGTTGAGGTACAGAGCCACTCGCCTGAATGGCCTAAACGTGGTGGTAAAATTGGGGACAGCTTCTCATCGTGGCACCGGTGATGTTGCACGATATCCGGGAACTAGCATTCGCTGTTCTTGAAGCTCAAACGTCTCGTCTACGCGTATCACAGCTTTTGTGCGGCTCGGCAAAGTTTCACGGCCCGTGCGACGAGAAGTTCACAAGCCTTGACGTGATTGAAACCCCTCCGTCAACACATGTTCGGGTGAATGAGCTATGAACATTCCGTCTCTCGTTTGTTCTGAAGCGCCTAACAAATACTAGTTTTGCCACTTAACGGGGCCGTGACTTCCTTCCACCGTGACACCCGTGCGCTGACCAATCAATCTTCCAATCAAGAAAGCACGAGAGCGCAAAATCTAAACGCGGACGAGGACTCAGTGAGCGTGTCTTGTTTTCTCTCTCTGGGGAAATGGCCGTGTAGAGCCTTGGCCCCAGCTCTAACAAACCGGAACTCAAACACCATACGCTAGTACTGTAGGTATGCATCACGAATACAGATTATAGTACTACTCTAATATCAACACTGATATCGGGTCAAGGAGCCAGGTCAAGTCGCAGTGACATGTGTTGGCCAAAACCAGTGTTCTACTCCTATCGCTGCACGTGTCTCTACAACGGGAGTGAGTGCGGTCATTGAAGCGGTTTGGTGCTCCGGCTTTATCCCTGGCCTAAGAGCCCCAAGCGCCTGAAGAATTAGCCTCGGGAGGAAGATGCGATGTGGAGTGAGTGAGAGAACGACCATAAAATGAATGACTCGCCTGGTCGGAGCCAGTCATAAAACTTTACCTCTTCGCAGACGTCACCGCCCCCTGCGCATCAGCCGACTCTACCGGTTCATGTATACGTACGCTGATGTTCACGATTTTTTCTTGTTTATAGTGTACGACATTCTTGAGATAAGATGTATACCGTTTTTGAATTCAATTTTTGGTCGGTCCGGGTTCCTGATGTATTATTCCACTCCAGTGGTATTAGAGTCTGTCCAGTAACAAAGGACTTGAGTTTTGGCGGCGGGGAAACGTGAGAGAAACAACCACAAGAACAACTGTGGTAAATCACCCTTTCACCTGAGATCTGACCGAGCCTCCGTCGACAACGCCTCCTTTCACCATCTCTTTCAGAACGCCTCGGAGAGGGGAGAATGCCATCGCCCGCCCGGCCGCCGTGTCTGCCAAGGGGAGGACAACGTTCCAAAGGCGCTTTGCAACGTCCAGGGTTACCGACCGCGAAGACGCAAATGTCCCGCACTTGGCCGCCAGCACGAGGTGCTTCATTGAAGCTTTCCTGTCACAGCAGGACCAGCGAAACGAAATCGAGTAGTGGAACGGCGCGAGACGTGCGTGTTGTTTTTGCTTGCGTTGGTCATCTGACCATTGCCTACGCATCCCGTTCGCGGCAGAGCACCGTGCCCGCTCCGAACAGGGACACCTTCCACATTCGGTTGCTCATGAAGTTTTTTTTCCTACGCAGTTACAAACGGTTAAGCGGGGGGGGGGGGGGTACTCATTCCGTGCATGGCCGTACGTAGAGGACCATAAACTCCCCCCGCCTCCCTACGTACAACGCCGAGATATAGCACAAAGGCTGATTCACCGACCAAGAACACATTGCTTCCACCACGCGCGGAGCGCAATGAGATGTTCCGCGAGTCGCATGAAGGGTAAATTGCATCCTACTAAGAACCGTTCGTTAGGCGGTTGTCTTGCTCTTCGACGACAGCGTCGAGTAACTCCATTTTCGATTTCAGGTGTGGCCACGTCTGAAGGCCCTCATGGGGTTACAATTTTTGGCTTAAACCAAAGACATAAAACTGGTTGATCGGATTTTCCGCGCGCGTTTTGTCCCAAACCCATGGTTTTGGACGACGTGAAGAGCTCTCCAAATGAAACGCCACAGCAAAATTCAGAAGACGCGAGAATGCACCCACCACTACACGCGTCGGAACCTCAACAAGACCGTGCACCGCCTTTTACCGCGGCTGACTCGAATGGGAAACGTTGTGGAGCAGAGACAGCATCCTCTGTGGCAGTAATTATCGGCGTTAGCAAGCCAGTAGTCCAATCTGGGGTTAGCACGCATGCCGCCTGTGTTCTGTTGTTGGTTGAGCCCTTCTTACCAACACATGAAAAAAAAAAAACAGTACGGCCTACGTACGTTCCGGATGGCCGTTTCACATGTCCCCCCCCTCCTATCGAGTACACCCCCCCCCAGACCCCCGCCTTCCATAATGTGGACGCAAACGAATCAATGTGAGGATATTTAGCAATGTACATAGCAAGCCCCAAAAGGGATCGACATTCCCTCTGTTCGGCACGCTGAATGGTGTGCTTCACTATCCAATGTCCCCAACAAGATGGTTTCACGCCCGCGCTGTGCAGGGGGGGGGGGGGGGAGCCTCGGCCAACCTGCGCTATGTGTTCGAAAAAATGTATGTCATAAATACGAACGTTTTGCGACGATGTCCCAAGTCTCACAGCATGGCACTGGAGATAAGCAGACGCGTTTAGCAGGGGCCTAGCAACCACGACTCAACCCGAGGATGTATAAATATATATATATATATATAATCTCTAGGAAACCCCGCAACTTGGCCCCCTGACTAAACGCTTCCCTGAGCTGACATAGTGATGCTACGGTCGGGTTGCACCTGTTTGTTTCAGAGTCTTCTCTCCGTTGAGAAGTGTTTTGTGCCTTGCCCGAACAAAACTAATTGTTTTCAGAGTAACTGAACATTCAAGAGAATGAGTAGCCCCTCGTTGCCCAGGTATATCACGAGTCAGAAAGCGGAAACAGCAAGCTTCTCCCATCTGTGTGCTGGCGATACTTGGAAGCGTTGTCAGCGGAACGATTTCCCGCCAACTCGCAACAACTACTATCCGAAGTGTGCTACTCCTATCTTAGCACGCCTCCCACGAGTATCGCTGCCAAGCGTAGGCGCTCCTGCGACCAGAAACAACCGGTCTCCCCGCGTCTTCGCTTGTCAAGGGTGACTGCATTACCCCCCTCGCTCCCTGCGTGAGGATGAACACAATCCTTTGCGCTCAGAAAACTCGAACCCTCTGCGGCCTCAACGAGAGCCACGAAAACAACGATCTCTCGGGCGTGATAGATAGCAACCCCCCACGAGCGGCAGCGCTATCAATAGTGAGCAGCAAGGGTAGGCTCGGGTTGCGCCCTGTGCGTTCCGTTCGACGACTGCGGCGTTCTACGATAGAGCTTCACCCTAAATTTTCCGAGGCTCCTCACTTGACCTTAAGGATCTCCATACCTCATCCGAAAACGGACTTCCAAACAAATCTAGTTGCATCCCGATAAAAACTCTCATGTTTGAAGTATACAAAAAATGGCATTTTCGAAAAAAAAAATGTATTCCGACGATTTTTGGTTAAGAAACCCCGTCATCCAGAAAACAAAATAGAGGGAAATGTGCTACCTCTATCGTAGAACGCGTCGACTCCCTACATCGCAACTCGGGGACCAGAGCTTGAGTCATGCTTCCCAACCGCGGCTTTGGCCGTTGATGCAATCATCACTTTCTTGTCCTCAATGCCTTCTCCCCTCTCAACTCCCAAGAGTGTTCATCAACCGTTTACCCCTACAGTCCCTTCTTGGGGTCAAACCACTCAAATTCTAAGTAGATTGTCCCCAAACCAGGACTGCAGTCGTATGGCACTAAAAGGTTGAAGTGGGTATTAATAGGAAAGGCGGCGCGAACCAACACACATGTATATCTAGGTATATATACTTATATATACATGTGGCCACTGTTAAGTCGTGGGTCGTCTATCTCTCGGGCCGTGCTACCGCCGGGGCTTTAACTTGAATATAGTATGGGATACACATGCCCCGCTTACGAAAGGCTCCCCAACTCTCAAACTACCCAATGTTTTTTCGAGCCCACGTGTACTGAATATTGTTATTTGCAAGCCCATGGGATTGCGTGTCAAGCTCTACGTACCTTGTACCTGGTAGTAATCTGGTAGTATTTCTCAAACGTCGGTTGCCGGCAAAAAACTTCGGAAACTTTCGGTGCCTAGACTCCAAACGTAGCACGCTTCTCCTCCTCTCTCGCGACCTAATCTCGTGTTGCAGGGGTTTCTATTGGGACTCTGGCGCTACTGCTCATACCGTAGCGCGCATATCTCTCTCCCCACATTAGCTCGTGTCGCAGGGGTTTCTATGCGGATTCAGGCGTGTTTGTCGTAGCACGGGTCTTCTTTTTCTCTCTCTTTTCACCTTAGGTCGTCTTGCAGGGGTTTCTATTGGGATTCAGGCGTTAATACTTTGTCGTAGCACGCGTATTCTTTTTCCTCTCTCTTTTCACCTTAGCTCGTCTTGCAGGGGTTTCTCCTGGAATTCAGGCGCTACCATGGCGGCCACCACCTGCCCCCACAGCCCCTCTGCTACCGCCAACCACCGCCACAGCCTCGCGTGCACCCTTCGCCTGTCGGAAGTCGTCTGTGGACGATGAAAAAAACAAGCAGTGATGATGACAAGCTTGAGTTGTGGCACGGAACGAGAGACCCCCCCCCCCGCGCGCGCACGCATGCGGACAAAAAGAGGTAGCGCTTAAGGCCGAATACGTTTTGGGCTAACGGGGGCGGGGTCGGGGAGGCGTTTTTGGTGAGGAATTACAGGACCCATTGTCGTTTGGGAATTTCCATTTTTGTTTACTATTTGTTCGTTGCATGCCTACAGTGTTCAGTGTACTTGGTGATCCTGGTGTATGCTTTGTCGGTTTCTAGTGTGAGACATACTGGTGGAGGGTTCCCTCAAGAGTCAGGAGAAGCCTCGAAGACGTTAGAAGATTCTCCTGCCGCAGCATGCATCGGGGGGGAGGAAACTGCGTAATGTGTGCAAAAAATACGACGATTTATATATATATATATATGTTTAACTAACCCAAAGCAACAAACACGTGATGGGAAATAACATTGCTAAAGGCATATATCGATGCGATTTACCGGTTCATGCACTGCGTGTGTACGCATCAATAGAAAAACAACGATGAAAAATTCGTGACAAAGTAACGGTTTAGATTTCGAGACGATGTTCGGGCATATCGAGGGTACGAGTGAGGCGATCGGTCGGTTGGAAATACGTTACCTCAACACGAATCTCCTCATAACCGATGCATGGGTCGGGTAAGCTCAACACGAACCTCCTCATAACCGATGCATGGGCCGGGACATGACCTAAGGTTCCCTGACGTTCATTGCTTGAGAAGCTCCATACTATTTATTAGCAAGTGAGTTTTGATATAAATAAGAGTGAAACAATCTTAAACAATCCCATGGCCCGAGTGTAAAAACAATAATATCGTACAAAGCAAAAGAGACAAGGGTTGCGACGTGTCATGGGTTAAGGGGTCCCTGGTCATCCAGAATCCTTTTCAGCCAAACAATACATATGCTCCTGTCTTAGCACGCGTCCCGGTTGCAAAACGAAACAAAACAACGGTTGATGTACGGATGACGGTACCCTCGTTTGGCCGGCATGTATCGGGCCATAACGCTACAGCCGTAGCCTGAGGCTGTTCATCAGGACCAGCAGAAGGTATCGCTCCCCGCTTATTTTTCGTCGTGGTGAGAGTTCGTGTCAACTTGGGCGTGACCACGCCCCTGGCACTTCAAAACCCTACTATAGTCCTGTTGGAAGCTCCGAAGGTTCACTACGTGCGCACCGAGGAAGCTGCCGCACGTTTTCAGCGGCAGCATCTGTTTACGACGTAGGTACAAACCAAGCCGTGAAAACCCTGGAACGTCCGACAAAAGGCCGTCAGCTTTCTGCCTTCCATTCCATTAGAACCCCCCCCCCCCCCCCCCCCCCCCCCCCCCCCCCCCCCCCCCCCCCCCCCCCCCCCCCCCCCCGCCGGCCCACATTTTGAAAAAAGTTTCCCCTCGACCGTTTCGCAGGCATTGAAAGACACTATGCATTCACTTTCTCCAGGCCATCCTCGTTTTTGCCCCGGCTTTCACACCTTAGGTAGCAGCTCCGTAACGTATCCGCAGCACTCCTCCGCCCCCCTCTTCATGCCCCTTCTGAGCCGTTCTTTCCCGAGTCGACACCATATTTCCCCCACAAGCTCAAGCTCCGCCTGGTCCTCCTCGAGCGTGGTACCCGTTCGCGCGCTGGTGGTGGTGCACAGGTGGGTGGGAGCCCCGCAACGACGACGAAGGTGCCCGAAGCGGCAACGGAGGCAGGTACATATACGCATGGCCGTCAGACCTATAGAAGAGCTCAGCGGGAGAACCTCTACGTCGATACCATCATCGCCATTCCGACCTCCTCACCACCGACACCGACACCTACCCGCCCCTCACCACCCCCACCCCAATCCATGCACCAACCCCAAAATCCACCACTTATTTGACCTCGCCCCTGACCCGCACCCCAAACCCGGCCCTGATACCCGACCCGCCCATCACCACCCCGACCACCGCGCGATACCTCAAGTACCGATTTTGGGCAGCATCGGCCATACAAACGGGCACGGCCCGCCGTGTGAGCGTATGGCCGACTCGTCTTCCGACCTCAAACCTTGTGTGTATTGCTTGATCTCCGACAGTGAGAAACTATTTGGATTTAGGAAAGGGGGTTGGCGACACAAATTGCGTGCACAGCGAAGGCGGAAATTGGTTTGACCCTCGATCGCAACTGATTTACTGCCACAGCTGACGGCGCGGCACAAGAGTCCATCCTCACTAAACCATGGGGACGTCATACATCACGCTAAGAAACGGATTATCTACGCGTGCTGAAGCTACTCAGACTAGTTTTGCAGCGCACTTCATCAGGTTGCACCCCATACATGTGTATAACGCACTGTAGGAGCGATTCTACCATGATGTCAGTCCTTCATCCGTCCGCCCTGATGTCTAGCTCTGCCTATTACGGGGGACCATAGTTAATAGGACCTCCGGTACACACAAAAAAACTATATATTTTCCTATTTTTACCAACTATATTTGGTCCTATTTACTATGGACCCCCGTATTAGCGGCTCTACCGTATTTCCACAGGGCGCGTGCTACCGCAGATATCATCGAAGATACGTTTTTTGTGAGGTGAGATATGACGTCAAAAAAGCATTAAGACATCGATCGTGCTCTGGCGGGCGTCAGGCCGTCCTCCGTTGAGCTGCACCTGTGGTGTCACGTAAAAACCGCTTACACGCCGCTTCTGCCGGGGCTCTAGGGTCCGTGTATTTCCTGTTTTGCTACTCGCAGGTTTCGTCCACCTCCCCATGATACTATCAAATGGACGACCCACAACCTGACTCCCCCAGGGAGCTCACACGCTTGACGCATAACAACCAAGGGGTGGATGGAACTCATTAAAGGCCAAGTATTGCACCGTTTGGGTCCAAACTGTTTCTGGCCGGTTGAGCTCTTACCGACAATGTAAGAACCATATGAAATATTATACCAGGTATGAATATCGAACGGAGCGTACATTCCCAGTCAGAGGGCTACGAATGTTTCTTAGGCCTACCTCGTAGAAATGTTGGTCGGATTGCGCCGAACGAACTTCTTCGAAGCCGTGTTTGCGGTGAAAACGCTGAGCTTCTCTTGTGAGGGAGGAAGCCATAGTATATGTGGCACGACACTTACCGAGGCGCTGCTCATTATGCATACCCAACATGGTCGATCAGAACTACCGTTGATGAGGTGGATGTTCAGGCATACCGCGTGATGAGAAGACCAATACCCGACAGCCCCACCATCTGGTACACGTGCCTGTCCCAGCCACAAGACCAAGGAAATGAACGCAATACTAGCAAGCTTCATGATGTGCGAAACTGCGGGACGTCTAAGAAAATGAAAACGGGCAATAAGAAAGGCAGGCTGATGTTTTTAGAAAAATAATGCATTCGGCAGGCACTATAATAAAACCGATGTAGAACGCACCCATTCTCGAATGGGACATCCAGTCCGGGCCAGCTCGTCTGCAAATGGTTCGGTATCGAGTGTTATATTCACACCAAACCTCGCGATCTGCAATAAAACACGCCAAGCACTTCCTCCTTGAACCCACCGACTCACCTCAGTGTCGTGAATACGTCGACCTTATCCCCGACCCCCCCTTCACCAACGCCTCCGTGGGTCGGGGCCGAGACCACGGCATCCCCTGCCTCCGGAGCGGCCTCACCGCGGGCCTCGAGGGCAGCGGCCAGAGCGACCTCGGCCGCCGCCACTATTGTTCCACGGTATTCCTGCATGACTATCCCGCACTTCTCGATGAGCTCGTCCGCGGAGGATCCGGAAAGCGCCGATGCTGCGGTGAGCAGGGCTAGGGCCTGCATGACAAGCATACGGAGTTGGGCGCTAAGGGTTGAAGTTTGGGGTACGGTCACGGGGTGATGGTGATGGCTGTGGGCAACCATTTTGGTGCTACTGCCGTCCCATTTTGGGAGACAAAAACCACGTAGAATTCGAGTGGCATGTCTCGAAAAAGGGAATGCAGTCCAAATAGAGCCAAGAGTTTTGATTGAGCCTTCGTGACATGCGCAGTTTGGGTAAGATGGGGATGCTTTTCTGTTTTTTTGGCTGGGGCTATGGTCTACGATGTCGGTCCGACTTGGGTTTACTACGCGTTTTTTTTCGACAAACGACGAGACCATGGTTACGAAGAGACATCTACTGTAACTGTAGCCTTGTCCTTTTATTTTTGCCCCCCTGGAGCGATAGAAAGTAAAGGGTTAGTACTCGGGTGAGCCAGTTTGGAGCCCACGAGTCGATTCGAGTCGAAGAGGGAAGAAAAGACCGAGTAAGGCAAGGCACGAACCGTCGTGCGAAGGGAGGGGGAAGAGCTTGCTTTGTGACCCCGGGTTTTTTTCGTTATGTCTAGGAAGGCGAGAGAATAGAATATCGAATGTAGTGAATTGGGATAAAACCCAATCAAAACGATGCTGATCTTGTTCGGAAAGTCCGTCGATCGAGAGTCGTGCCGATACGGTTAGGGTATCACTTGTGTCGAGGCAAAAAAAAAAAAACTAACTAACCGGGACCTCTAAACGAAAGAGCTACAAACCCAATGTTCTTGAGTTCAGTCTTGAACAAACAACTTAGAAACAAAGTTGACCCCACCGGGGGAGTGTACCGGTATGGTATAGCGCACCTGTTGTTTGTTTCCGAGGACGGCTGTCGGGTTCAGATGCAATAGAGGCCCTTACGTGAGGAAAAGCTTCAAAACCATTACCTGGTTCATTCGGTGCTACAGTATGCACCAATTCCTGAATATACCTCGTATTTGTGACCGGGCTCGAATTCGTGTCTGAAGGCTGAAGGGGGGCTGTTATAACGTCACTACTCAAACGGCCACGTTCGTACCTTCGTCCTAAGCTCGAGCTTAACCCCGTGGGTGCATACGTCCTATGTAGTATGGCTCCGGGTTTCATCGGTGCATATACACCGCGCCACGCCACCCGATGGGGGCTATTCCATGTGCGAGGCATGACACGAAATATACTGTCGTGATGTGTATCAGCATAAATGAGAACGCAAACTCGTTTGGTAATCTCTCGACGAAGGAACCTCTTTCGTAACTCGGAACTGCGTTGGTCCATACATACCGCCCCTTCCGGGACGTAGCTTCGATCTTCGTGTCTCGCGTTGTGCCGCTCAGTCGCGGCATGGAGGCTTCACGCAGCGGCAGCTCCATGAAACGTCAAATTAAATTATTAACCGTTTGTTTACTTCCTAACCACTACATACGTTCGTATGAGAGGAGTACTGCCCAACGTTAAGTAGTTTGTATGGTCTTTCGGCATGTTTGCTGCGGGGTCCGTACGTGGATATACGCTATGTTGAGGGCGCCAGACGAATCGTTATGTTTTTTGCCACGTGTTGATATGGAGATAGAAGCTGTGAGCGATCACCACACATCATAAACTGTTGCCAAGACACAACTGTCGATTACGATACAAACAATACTTTAAACGATCCAAGAGCGACCTAGCACTACTCTTAGAGCACAGAGGGTGATCATTCCACATCAAGCTACAGGAGCAGCAATATATCGTACGAATCGATTTAGGCTTCTCACGCTTAGCGTGTTGAGACCCTAAATTGATTTAGAGTTGTCAGCTGAGAGCGATAACCGAACACCAAGGCATCGTTTTTTATACAGGTCGACAAAACCTCGGTTGACCACCTTCCTTGTGACGACCCAAGCGGTCTAAACCCGAGGCATTAGCTGCGAGCGATCCGTCGCACCTGCAAAACTCCATCATCGAAATATACTAAGGATTGAATGGCTTACCACCGGACGCTAAGGGTGCCTACCTGCAGTAGCGGTTGGCCCTCTCCAGCCACGGCGCCAACTCCCGCCCGGGAAGCCTGGCACGTTGCTCGAACCTCCACGAGCCCCTTGAGTTCGGACACATTAGCCCGTCTGGCGCCCGCTGCTCCTTTTGCTGCTAATGTCTCGTCCGGTGCGTTCCCCTTCTTGCCACCGCCTCCTTTTCCTGTCAGCGAACGCGGCCGTATTAAAAAATGAGAGACTCAAAACACAAAAAACGTTGGCGCTCAATATATAACCCTTTCAGGAATCAACTGCTGCAAAGCGCGTAGCGCGGGTAGGCTCAATTAGACGCGAGTCAACGAGGGAAGAAATGGCTGGAGTCTTTTGGCGATACTATTACGGGGGTCCGTAGTTAACGGGACCAATTTTTGTTAGTAAAAATAGGTAAATATATAGGTTTTTATGTATACCATAGGTCCTATTAACTATGGACCCCCGTAATATTAATAACAAAGACACCAACCGCAGTGAGGAGGAGGGAGGAAAGCCTGCCACGTGGCCCCGGATCTGAGTTTCGACTGGGTGTGAGAGGGGAACCGAGGACGAAGATAACAGCAAAAAGGAAGAAGATAAAAAACGAAAACAAAAACAAAAACGAATTGTAATAACGATAAACTTACTTACCGTATGACACGGAAGGTGGCACACACACACCCTGAGATGAATATCCAATCCAATTGTTTGCGAAAGGCAAGGGGCACACTCATAGCCACAATAGCGGCTTTGAGAATACGTCGATCGACTAGTTTTTTCCATGGACGCATCTCCCTGGCATTTATTTGCAATGTCCTCGTTTACCGAGGAAGTCAGCTCGGAAATTCGTACGTACGGGAAGGGAGGGTGTTTTATCTCGCGCGATGTACAGTAAATTCCTGCTATTTGAAGTACGTTATCATGAAACACGTACGCGAGGAGGTGTTATATCTGATCTTGCGCGTTATACGTTGGACACTTACTATAATAGCTGCAGCACCTTGTCACGAAACACCGTGGTAAAGTCGACAATATGATGCACGGACACCTGTACTATATTGGGTACTCATTTGGAGATACGTGATTAGCGCTACATATACTATGTTGTCAAGCTCGAAGGCCGACTATATGGCGCAGGGCTTATGACGGGCCATGACCGGACCCGCCGGTCGGGTCAGAATTTGTTTGAAATGGTTTGAAATGTCACCGGTCGGGTCGGTCGGCTAGGGTCAGGAGGTTTCAAACCTCTCGCGGGTCATGTCGGGTCGGGTCGGGTTGGGTCGGTTCGGCTCGGGTCGGGTTGGGTCACCCTTACCCGACCCGATCCAACCTGGCCGCGATAGGTTGACTCGACCCGTGAGCAGCCCGCAGGTTTAGTTGACAAGACGGACCAATCTCGAGCGTACTGAATACGCTGGCTGGGTTCGTCTGAGCAGGTACTGCCCTGGGCAGGTAAGGGACTTGACAAAAGTATGTCATCGGTGTGGTGGGGCTTAGGCGTAGCCTTCGGAATCATAGCATGGTACAGAAGGGTACCCAAACCTCCACCGAGAGTTTCAAAACAACGTGAAAATGCGCTCAGAGCGTTAGCGCGGGGAGCGTCCTGCGAACCAAAACCTGGCCGATATTCCGAGCCTACGGCAGCCGGGCTACAGGCAGCACCTCGAGGGAAGCAATGAAAATCTACGCTCGTATTATGGCATCGTATGCATGATCGTGCGGGATCAACAGAGAATTTTCGCTCTGACTACATTGTCGCTGAGTGGTGTGTCCCAGAGAGACGGAACGAGAGAGAGAGAGGTGTCGGGTGGGCTTAACCACAGCGTTGACGATAAAGACGGGTTGGAGAGGGTACAGGCCACAGCCGACCATGAACCTCTTCCGCGTGGTTACACGTCACGATCGAATTTTTTGTGGAATGAGATCTACGGCACTTGTACTCTCACCTGCCTGAGTAGGACGGAAGGGGTATATGAGGTTAAAATGAAGCAAGTAACGCCACACGGCGTCCGTGTAGGGGGACGAAGCGGAGAGAGCGAGAAAGTGTCTACATGGTGGCGGTCACTGCCGTCCACGCATCAAAACCGCTCTTAAAGGCAAGCACGAGGTATACGAGGACGCGTTATACGATAGGGGTAGGCACGGTTTAGCCGAAACATCCCGGACAGGGACGGAGCCCCCCTACTGAAACGCTGTACCTACTCGGTAGGTATTCCATGGGTGCTGCGCAACACTATTTGCTCTACATCTTGGCCATGGTCTTGATAGTTCACCGAGCTACGCCTACATATCGTACTATTCCTAACAATCGATATTGGGTCGAGGCGGGAGTGCACGTACACCAAACACAACGAGCTATGTGCGTACCCAATTTTCGAGACCCAGACAAGGGAAGGCATACAAGAACGATCGTCGAAAAGGCCAACACGATTGAATAGAAAACGCTTTTGTTCACTTCGTCCTGCAGTCCTACCCCACTGGTTCGCTTCTTCGTTTTGACCTTTTCAGAAAGAAAACAACTTGTGTCGTTTGAGTTTGCGGTCGTACAACCACTGGGTGAGGTTTGGAACTCCTCGAGCGATGAAGCGAAACGTCTCGGAAAATGGCATTGCTACCCTTAATATATCGCGTCCGACGTCGTTGCTGTCTTACCGAAAAACAACTGTCCTACGTAAAAGGCGGAGTAATGGAGGTGCTGAAATAGTCCTCAAACGCTCACCTTTAGGTTTGCCTCCGCCTGCTCCACCCTTTGTCGCCGACCCTCCTGTGGCCCCTGCGGCCATGGCGGGGTTTGTTCCTGGCGGGCGATCTAGAGCACGGATTGCTCGCGAACAGAACTCCTCGACGTGTGTGGGGGTTTGCGGCGATTTGGAGGCCGCCATGGTTCGGGCGAGCGCGTCGTAGATGAAGCACAGGAGGGCGGTGTCCGGGCAATCCAAAGCCTGCCGGGGAGGTCGGAGGTGGACGTGTTGAGGCAGAAGACGCGACGCACACTAGTACTCACCGTAGTACTCCAGTGTTCAAACAACGATGGGCGGGGGGGGGTGGTCTTTTTTTTTCTTACCCTCTTTCTATTTTGTCGTGCTGTCATAGAGCTGCGATATCGCTCACGGAGTGACCCTTAATCCCTGTCTCCCAGTACGACAATGAGGCTTTCCCGAAAAGGGATCCACCCTGCGTACGTCCCCTCTTTTCTGTTTCAGACTACTGTTGTAACATCACGTCGCAGGATAACTGTTTATTAGCCTCTCACCTGAGGCGCTCTAGATATCACTCAAACATCTTCGTTCGGGACGTTTTACGCTGTACCCAATGGACTATACCATTGGGATCTACGAGAGGGTGTATCTGGTGTATGTGCGGGAGGATCTTCGAAGGCTTACTCTGAGCTGAGTAGTCGGTCATCGTTTTACCCTGAAAGGTCGGCATAGAGAAAACATTCACAGTACGATATAAATTCAAGTATGTACAGCCGAATCGTGCTCGAGGACCATCGACCGTGCGACAGCGGTGCGAGCGAACGGGGGGCGACGATGCAATCGACTGATTGAAGGCAGACCCGGGCGAACGCAGAGTCCGGCGCGATCGACCGAGACCCATGGCTCAGGTCGCGGATGCAGCGACTAATCATGCTCGAGTGTGCATCAAAATACGACAAATTGAGCTGCACGTGCCGATACTGTCTCGTGAATCACGCCAAGTAGATGCTTATGTCCAAAACCACCCAAAATAAAGGGCATTGCCTTTGTTTAAGCTGTGGTAAGTCAGAAGATCCGCGCCGCTCGACCTAAAGTGTTCCCAAACGGACTCGTTTTAGGTCTCCCACCAGAGCGCAGCACACACGATAGGCTTCGACAGCTTCGCACACACGTACCGGTACTATATCCTAGCTAAGAACGTTTGCGGGGCAACTCGGTGAATGACAACCAACTATGGTTTATACAAGTAAGGAAACAGGTGAGGTTCGGGTCCATGGTGGGTTGTGGAAATCTTGAAGGACGTTTCAGTTCACACGGCAAGGGTACGATCGTTATTCAACGCTCATTTATTTCTTGACAACGAACGGTAAGGGTTCCAAGAGAAGTCGAACATTATACTTTTGGAAGGCTCTCTCTCTCGACTAGATCCCTTTCCGAAAATGCCTCCTTTGTTCGGTATTGGCAACCTTCCCGTGCTGCAAAAAGTATGAGATGCCTGAAATAAACGATCGTATCCCTGTACAAACCCAACGCTTATTACGGTGCTCTAGTACGCTGCCTCCCCCCAGAGTACAGAGATCTGCGGTAGTGAGAGCTACACGATCGTCGGATGAATCTCTCATGAAAGTTTCGATAGAAAACCTTGCTGTCCGCTTTGTATCGTCTTGTCTCTGCATCGCGCAGTATATCTATTGCCCCCCGTGTGCTTATGATATTACTGCTGTACTTCCCCACTTGCAGCAGATGCGACGGCTTGACTATTTGGCTGAACATGTGGGCTTGACGGCAGCAGCAAAGGGTTGAACTAGGAGGTAGTACATACAAACAAACAATGCCACCCATCACTAGCAACATACGTACGAAGTGCATATATGCACTGGGGGGCGCGCGTTGCTCGAACGTGTCTCCTCGGGCAGTGCATAGATACGAAGTGCAACTGTTTACGTTAATCCTGAAGGCGTACATACCTCAAGCGCAGTGACGCACGCTTCGAGAGCCGCCTCCAGGTCGGAGGTGGCGAGGCCGTGGAGTCGCTTCCTCCACACCTTGCGGGGGGCAAAGACACGACAGCTTGGAGTGGTTACCATTTTTACGTGGCGCGCATGCAATACATAGGGTAGGGGCAAGCCTACCGTTTTCGAGAGATCCTGACGTGAAGAGAGCTCTAGCCTAGGTGCATGCCACAATGGAGAGTGCATTCGATGTTTTCTCGAGGCTCTATTACGTGAAGAGAGAGAGCCTTCGTCTACGCGCATGCCACGATATACGAAGCGCACCCCATGGTTTCACGAGAGCTGTTCGTTTGAAGAGCTCTATAACCTCACCCCAACATTTTGACCTAAACAATATATATATATATACGAACGTGCAGCCAACCCGGGGGTAATTTCGCGGCCTACCATGTAGAAATTTGATAGCACAAGCAAACGATGGTTGGAGCGATAAGGCGTGTATGCCCTGTTGGGCACCTCTCCGGCGCCCTTAAGGACCCTCATCAATCCCGGTGACAGATTAGTAAAAACGGGTTGTATACCTCTGTCGTAGGACGCGGCTTTTGGTACATCACCCGCCAACCATATTTGAACATCAACATCGTACTTACACATCTGTATATACGCATACAAAGTTACCGTTCGGGATTGCTGTTGACGTGAAATCCCGGGAGGTGTCGCGTGGTTGGTTCCGTGCCCTCTCAACTCCCAATGAACAACCTTATCGGCTACTATTTAATAATAATTCGTGTGTATCGGGGTGTGTGTTTGCGATAGTCTAACTTGGTTCGGTTACAAAAATGGTTGAAACCAACAAACACGAGGAGCTGGGTTGGTTTAAACGAGCGAGTCCGAAGGGCCAAAGGGCCAAAGGGCCACAGACTTAATCCAGCCTGAGAAAAGTTAGGCTCAAAGCACCCCTTGGTCATTTCGTCTTCACAGCCTTGAGGAGGATCTCATGTTTTCGAAAGTCGGGATGTATAATTACGGGGAACCATAGTAAATAGGACCTACGGCACGAACATAAACCTATATATTTCCCAATTTTTACTGGCAATATTTGGTCCTATTAACTATGGTCCCCTGTAACATAATATGGGAAACAGACACAAGGAACCCACAACAAATAGGTTCCAACTAAATTCTTTGCGATCATCTTATTCAAGGGACAATGTATTAAACAAGAAGGGGGCTTGTACTTCACACACGTCTGGGCCTGGTGCTACGGTAGGGGGGGGGGGTTGTGCTCATCATCGTGCATGGACGTAGTCATATGACCATAGACCCTCGTATCCCTACAATGTCGGGACGGAGCACGTCGGGTTTTCACCGACCAGGCAGACATTGCTTGCACCAAGCGCGAAGCGCCAGTGAGGTGTTGGGCGAGTCGCATGAAGGGTGAGCTGCTCCTACAAATAAACGCTTTAGAGGTGGATTTTCTTGCTTGTGGATGACAGCATCACTGAATTGATTTAATTCCTGGTGTTGCCACTTCCAGTGACAGCAATGGGGTTACTATGTAACTGCCTCGTGGGTGCCTCACCGTACACACACTACGTGATACGATCATCCCCCTCGTGCGGAGAAATGGTTCTCCCCGCACGAAAATGATCTAACTTGACCGCGAGCCGTGGTAACCGCCAAAAAAAAAAAAACACGGTACCCAGGCTGCCTAGCTCACGTAGTGAGAGGCGTGTTTCACAGCGTCATCGCCAACCGACGCCAACCCAACCTATATATATACCAGATATATAACATAATATTGGGAGGGGGGTCAGTTTCAGGTTCTTGTTTTTTTAGTCACCCAGAGTCACTCGGCCACGGAAACTACCAGGTACCGTATTATTTTCGGTCTTACGCTTTCCACGGTTTTCTCTTTCATCTTCGTTTTATATATTGAGGTTGTGTTTTTTTTCTCTGCACCAGAATAATAGGCGAATATGTTGTACCCTCCTACTCCAGTGAGGTACAGAGCCACTCGCCCGATTAGCGTACAAACGCGGTAGTGGTGAAAATAATG
Organism: Macrocystis pyrifera; assembly: GCA_031763025.1. Taxonomy (NCBI): domain Eukaryota; class Phaeophyceae; order Laminariales; family Laminariaceae; genus Macrocystis; species Macrocystis pyrifera. Next base: position 9,452,958 of record JASSKH010000020.1, on the reverse strand, counting down.
GAGAATAATAGAAGGCAACGTACCCCCCCCCCCCCCCCCCCCGCCCCCTACCACCTTTGAACGAGGTGCGTGGTCAAATAAATATTGAAGTGATCAACGCAAGTAGCAAATGAGTACGCTACCCCCCCCCCCCCCCCCTCCTTACCGTAGCAGCAGTGTTGAGTACTTCCTCAGTTGAAGTTAAGACCCCGTCCTTAAAGCAGGGTTTGGTAAGGAGGCGTGCTGCCAAGATAGAGGTAGCACGTTTCGACCATCATACCATATATCTACCTGGTAGTCCTGAATATAAGCTCTGTTTGATACTCACGTCATACTTGAAATGTTTCTTATACTCCCGGCCAGAGTGATGCTTCGTATCGGTGTACTACCGTAGTAAAACAAAAGTATCATACTATCCCGTAGTCGCGCACCTTGACGAGCTCTCAAACATGTACAAAACAACGAGTAACCCCTTGCAGTCGGATGAGTACGGTGTGGAGTTTACGTTTTGCTCGAACTGTTTCTGAAGGCAGATCCCGGGGTGACTACTGAAAAACAACACTTTTTTTTTTATCAAAACCTGTCAAAATGGCATGTCGGAATCCAGAGATATTGAGTACCAGGTATTGGCTTCCTCCGTTGAGGGAGGGGGGGGGGCGTACTCATTTGTTGCTTGCCTTAGTCATTTGACCATTGACCACGCATCCCTTTCGAGACGGAGCACCGTTCCTACTCTTAAGAGAGACACCTGCAACAATTGGGCGCTCATTACGTTGCTTCCATATATTACATACGAACTTTTTGCTAATCGTATCCCCTTCCTGTTTGGCCTCCTGTGGCCACCATCTATCTCCTAAGATAGCGATCGTTTTCTCGCTGCTATTCACTGCATCAAACTCCTCCATGTCACATTCGTCTATTTCCCTCATCTCCTCTTCTAACACATCCCGTTCCTCCTTGTATATTTCACATTCTCCTACTATGTGAGTTCTACTCTCTATTGATTTGCCATACGGACACATCTGTGCATCTACGTCCTCTTCCTCCCGGCTACTGGTGTACCTCTTTCATCTTTCTGGCAGGTCCAGGTCCCCTACACGAAAGCGCAGTTTCAGCGTTGTCGCGAAGTCCATTGGGCCATGCACATACGTTTTCATTCCTATTCCTTCCCTCAATCCCCCGTATATCTCTAAGTGTTTTTCCGATTCCACCATGTTTCTCAGCGCTAGCCTTTCCCTGCTTTCTATCATTTCTTCTACGTGTATGGGGGGGAGGTTAGTAGAGAACAGTTGGATTCGACTCATATAACTGGGCTTGAAACGTGTTCACCTACACCCTCCATCATTTCGATGTCATCCATGCGCAAGGAGCACCCGCCTCACAAGCGGGGTTCCTAGTAGAGATGCAGCTCACCCCCCGTGCGACCCGCTCAAACATCTTATCACGGCGCTTCGCGCTTGGTTCAAAGCAAATTGCTGTCTGGTCGGTGAAAACCAAACGCGCTACCAGTTATATGCAATACACGCCCGGCATTGTAGGGGTGCTCAGTAGGGTCTATGGCCATACGATCACGACCGTGCATGACCAGGAGTTCGACCCTTGCCCCTCCAACCCTCCACCCCTCCACCGCCAAGGCTTCCATCAGTGGGTGGGAGTTGTAGGCGTACACTGCCTCAGAGAGGTGCATGAAGGAGCAATTTTTCTTAACAGTTCTTCGATTGCGGGGCTCTGTACATCACGCAGAAACAGCTTTAAGAGCAAAACGTACGCTTAGCCAGAGCTAAACGTACGCTTAGCCCGATGAGAAATCCATCCCAAGGCAGGTCGGTGACGCACATTGCCGTGGAGAAAAAGATGCTGGGTGGTTCCTCGGTTAAGAAGCCCCCTAAATGGCCAGAAAGTGTTTCGATCATAATGGCCGGAAATGTTTCGGACAAAAAGCGCTGCCGCAGTACGAGACAGCAATTTTATAATCTCCCACCAGTATGGGCTAGAAGGTGGACGGATTGTTGTGATGTCAAGCAAACAACAAGCTCTCGCGACAAAAATGCGTAGAAATTTGAAAGGGCATCCCTTTGTTGAGCACAGCTGATTGGCTGTGACATTCTGATCCAAACCGTAATTCCAGCCTAGAATCATTTACTCAAACGTTCTCGCCACAGAATGTCGCGTACCGTACTCCTATCGTGGCACGCACTAAAACGTACACCCCTACCTCCGCCGGCGCATGTTCTCTCTCACCGGCAGGTGGAAGTTGTAAACGTACACAGCCCCGCTCTCCACCAAGGCGGGCTCCTGGGCCCTCAGCGCCCTCCTTAGGCCCGCGACGAAGCAGCCGCATACCCTCTTCTTCAGCACATCTAGCGAATCTGCCACGCACAAATGTCGGCGAGAAACACAAACACGGAGGGTGGGAGTGAGGCCCCGGGGAAGAACTGCATGGGTAACCGTATGAATTTCCGGCCGTGCTCGACGAGGCCCAGGCAGATCGCGACCTTCTGTCGATCACCTGCCACTATAGATATTAGCATGTTGCTGTCAGACATCGTGCAGAACCTGTATACAGTATTACGAGGGACCATAGTAAACAGGACCTACGGTATTCACAAAAACATATATATATGTCTATTTTTGCTAACAATATTTGGTCTTATTTACTATGGTCCCCCGTAAAAGTGCTTATCCAAACCAGGACACACTAGGTAGAACCTTGCAGGTTTCTAAGGGCTCCTGCCACCCGGCAACGTCACAAGAGCTACATCCTACAGAAAGAGAACACGACGTTCGGCCCGGTAGATCATAGACGTTGTCTGGGGGCCGGTGATGTGGCCGGTGTGCCTATCGCTCCGACGTTGGCCGCCTCGGATGACGATTGTCTACACGAGTGCAGCTGGGTTTTTTCACGGCGACACTACAAGGAACACACAGTGTGACGCAGGAGTCCCGTTCCCAGTCAGATGTCCCTCGGCCACTCCAATCACTCACAATTTGTCGATGGCGGCTGGGTTGGCGTTGGTGCGGCCAGAAACCTCGACCGTTCGGGGAAGCACCGGCAATCAAACGCATTGCTGCGGCAGGCAGGTATATACCGCCTGTTTTTTTCAGGAGCTCCTCGTTGTTTGTGATATCGCCGTATACGTCATCCAACAAATCGACTTTGAGATGAACGGATAGAGAAGTCGGTGGATTTATTGTACGACGAAACATAAACTGTGAGACACTCATCAGATCGGATACCTCTCGGTTAGGCCCCCAATTTCAATGATTGACAAGAGCTATGTATGTGGGAAACGTTCTCGGCGATACCATATTCACATGACACCCCTGCCGAATCGCGGCTCACCGGCGGGTATGGCCCCCAAGCCAACCGCTCCGCCTACCGGGACCCCACTCCACCGCTGCGCTCAAGCATTGCGGTCCTGCCAGCTAACTATACTATGCTCAGGATCAGCATCGCTGAAACAACCAACCTGAGTGACACGATCACCTTAATGGTCGACAACAATGAAGTTTCTCGTACAAACAAATTGTTGAACAGAGAGGCATAACACAGAGTCAACGGTGTCTGAAACAGGGAGCTTGACTACCGTGTTCGCGGGTGTTCCGTATCTGTGTAAACACGCACACGCGGGACAAGGCCATCGTTGAGGAGGTCATCGCGAGCGGCCTGGAACACACGTGCCATGCCTCGTATGTACTAGTAGGTAAAAGTACCTTCGTACTCCCCGTGAGGAATGCCAAGGCTTGCTGGGCCCCTTTGGGGTATGCCTATAATATACCGTACAACACACAAGAAAACACCCTCCCTACGTAGTTTCAGAGATGAGTTTCAGCAGCACCAGGAGAGGGCGCACACAATGAACTTAAAACGGCGTATCTGGGGGGAAAATGCAGGGACGTTCACGGGTCAGGTCTAACCTCGGGGGTCGGGTCGGATCGGGTCGGGTCCGCGTGATCTGGCCCGACCCGTGATATTTTGAAAATCTAGTAAAGTTGAGTTTCACGGCCTCAATCTGTTGTGTTTACCCACAGCTGAGGTATGTATTTGTGACCACTTCATTTGTTAATGCCTCCTGGTCCGATCCGACCCGACTCGACCCCACCCGAGAGATTTTGAAGACCACCTGAATCAGACCCCGGGGTCAAGTGATGACCCGTGAATAGCTCTGACATTTTGTCGAGCTGATTCCATAGACGCGTCTCGCTCGGCGTTTGCACTCTCCCCGCCGTCGATAGAATCGGCAACGGTCTAGAGTGCTAATAGTCTCAGTGACATTCGGAAACTGGACACAATGCGTGTTGTACTGTATGTACACGAGTTGGGTTCGTTTCACAGTACACAGCACAGTATACACTACAGAGCATGTATGCTAAATACAGAGCATGTATGATGAATAATGTATAGTCTAGAGGTATTGGTCTCCATACATATATATATCCCGCGCGCTTTAGTTTCCATGTTCGACTCGTATGACGTTTTACACACAATGACTAGTGTTGGATATTGTACACGGACGTTCTACACCAGGTATATCGGAATACCTGGTAGAGATTTATTGATGTATCCTACCGGACGTGTTGTGCCCTACCTCTCCTGGCATCCCCGTCAATGCTGTTCATATCCTGAGCGAAGGCTTGGACGAATAAAAAAAAATCGAACGTGTATCGGTTGTATTTGTTTTTTGTTGGGGCAGTATCACCAGCAATACCCTTGCAGACAAGCCGTGTGGTTGAAGGTGTTTTCCTTTCCCCAAGGACTTACCGAGCAATATAAATATAATCCACCGGACTGGGCACGTAACATTACGTTTGTACCAGTATACAAATCGTAATTTTGTGTGTTTTTGGTGTACCATGAAAATCGCAAGATGGGACACGCCACCTACGACGATTTTCCAGGAAGATTTTCCTCGACAAGCGTGTAGAGTGTAAACCCCGAGTGAGGCGTCTATGGAAAAGCTGTTGTCCAGATATTTCCGAAACCCTAAATTCCGTTGTGTGTGCTCCCCCTGGTTTTGGGAGAAAAGCGGGTCTGCGAAATCCATCCCAGGGGAGGGGGCTTGTCTTCCATGTTGCAAGGTAGAGCTGCCAATGTAAAGAACCTGAGAAAGATGGGAACATCCACTCCGTCGTGACACTGCTGGTGCTGAAACCCTCGCCCCGCATACCTGCCGCAAATGTGGAAACCCCCGCGTTGCACGCCTCCGTTGGAATTCCCATTGTACGCGGGTCCATGAATTCTGCCATAGTGTCACTACCCTTTCCGTCTCCGGTCCGAACAAGAGACGCGGGGCTGGCGATGGCGTCACCTCCTATCAGTGGTACGGCGTCGGGAAACAAGCAGCCTTGAGCATCGTTTACAGGGGGAAACTCAAAATATATCGAGATGGGAAACATAGGATGTGTACTACAACACCGGTTACACCTACTTGGTTGATTGTCCACCAACCTTAGCACCCGTATACGTATACATACGTAGGTTTCCTACTCCTAAAGGTGCGGAGCATGTATGTGTCTGAACATCTTGTGTGAATAGACCTCGTTGGGCATTGTGCTGACTTGAGCGTTCGAGCACCCGCCTGTTCAGGAACTGCGTGGCCGAGACTCTTGGGGCGTGTGCGGCAGGCCACACACAGCACGGGCCACTAATCGCTTTTCATGACCACATTGCCGTTTCGGGGACAAACCACTTAGAATTTTAGAGTGGTTCGTTTTCAAATCGGGAAGGCAGTCCTCACGTTGTTAGCCCTGCTACTACGGGTAACCATGGCAAATAGGACCTATGGTATACATAAAAACCTACAGTAGATATTTACCTATTTTTGCGAGCAAGACTTGGTCCTATTTACTATGGTCCCCCCCGTAATAGTACAGCACCGAGTCCTGTACATGAACACTAGCTTGACTCAGATTTTTAACAATTGTTTTCCACCAAAGCGGGAGTGAAGTGCCAACAAATGGATGAAAAACGGTCCCCCCCGTCAGCCACCAACGAACGGAATGGCAAACACATCAAAGTTGAGTGCGGGTCTGTCGGCGCACAGGCGACGCAAACAATATTCTCGCTCAAGCCGTGTCAGCAATCATGTACACCAACCGGAACGTGGGTCAATGAAAAAACAGGCCCCAGGTTTTACACGCTAAAAGCAGTGCGGCCCTGCGTATCGGTACGACGTAAATCCACGTGGCTACGGTAGTACCCAACGAAGTGTCTTGAGTTTCAAAATAGGTTAGAAGGTGTTACGTATATGATAAACGCAGATCAGAAACGGGAAAAAAGAAATACAGAATCCCCCGCCGGGACCAAAATATCCCTCGCTCGCTCCCCTGCAGGGAAGTGATCATTGAAGGGACGATGGAGGGAAGGCAGAGAAAGGCGAATGGCTGTACAATATATTACTATTACGGGGGACCATAGTAAATAAGACCTTCGGTACACACAAAAACCTATATATTTACCTCTTTTGACTAACAATATTTGGTCCTATTTACTCTGACCCCCCGTAATAACCCCTACTGAGGGGTGGGGGTTGTTGTATTACATGGGGTGGAACGATCTAATTGAATGGACGTCTTGAATGAGTAGGAACTACAGCAATTCATTTGCTACTATTGTAGAAGATTACTTAAATATAGCATGTATATAATGGTGTAAATAAGCATTATGTCGACGACGGGTGCTACGGTAGAAAGGGTAGCGACATTTTGCCTTGCAAGGCAAATAGTGACAACTCACCGGTGTCGTTGGACTCCCATTTAGGTGCTTTAGTTTTTTTTTATTTCCATTTTGGCGCTTCGAAACGTTTTTGGGACCCCATTTTGGTGCTTCAACATGTTTTTTTTTTTCCAAGTTGGTGCTTCGAAACATTTTGAGATCCCATTTTTGGTGCTTCAAAAAGCATTTTCTGTTATATGCGTAAAGTAGTATGGCCATGGGATTTCGCTACTCATGTTTGTTTGTTCTCACGATTCAGCCATTCGGTGTGAACTACAGAGCTGCTCGCTCGAGTGGGGAACCTGTGCGAAGACAATAAGTGCATCCCACCCTATATCGTAGCACACATCACAACAGTTAGAGTCCTTTTTTAGGATTTATCGTATTTTGGTTCTTTGTTTTCCTGTTCGGTATGGGTATCGACTTGTGAGCAGGACAGTACGGAGGGTGTAACACATGTACGGCCAATTACTTCTACAACTACTGCCCATATAGCTGTGTGGAATAGTTGTGCGCCAAACATATTAACAATATACACCTGTGGTTCAATACGAGCACATAGCATACACAAACAAGTACCCCCACACACTCGACAAAACACACGCCATCGCAAAAGTAGGCCAGACGAAGCGTTAGCCCGTGGAACGGCCGTACCTCCTCCTTCTCCATTGGCGGTGACTCCTCCGGCGCCGGTTCCGGGACCGGTCGCCGAGAAACCGTCACCTTCCATGTCAGCCAGTCTCAGCTCTTCTACGTACGTCTCGCCGAGAATGTACTGCGCCCGCGTCTAGGAAGCGAGGGCAGGAAGGGCGAAAACAAAATTTACGCATGTATGAATAAGTACGTATTCAATCTTTGTATGGTAGCAAATGGTTTGGTTTGCATGTTTAGTATACCAGAAGGATACGGATGTGTTTGGTCGCCTCTTTCGCTCCTTAACTTTACTAGTGAAACGCTTTGGCGTAGAGTACGTTCCGCAACCTATACCTCACGCGAAAACACCCCAGGCGTTTACTCCCCTTAACACGTATCGTACAACACACAGGATACCGCACACAAACCTTTGGACGAAATTTCCAAGCTGTTTTTCTGGACAACAGGATGGGTATACCTACTTTATTGTGAGGCTTTTCGCTCGAGGGACTCTGTACGCTACCCAAACCCTACCCTTGAGACGCAAACACTAAGTGCAACACTCCCACAAAACGATGCCATGGCCTACTGTACGCCTATGTACAATAGCGTCGTGCACAAATTACATTCCAACGCTGGCTCTTCGGTGCCTTAATGGAGCCCCACCCCCCGCCAGTCAGAAACAGAACTGCCCGAAACGTACTGCCTACCCTTATCCTAGCGCGCCTCGTTTTCTCGACAACGGGGGGAAGGGAGTGCAACCACCGTGCGAGGCGTCCATGGAAGGATCTAGACGAGATCGTTTCAAAACCGCCAGTTCCATTGCGCGTGTCCCCCTACCTTGTTTGCTAAGAATATCGGCTGTGAAATCCATCTCATACTTGGGCCATACTCCATGATATACGGTAAGTGCAGTCGCAAAAGGCATTTAACCGTTACTAATGTTTTGTAGTAGGTTAGACCCCTCGCTCACCCCCCTTCACCCCCCCCCCCTCGCCCCCGCCGGCTGCGTGGGGTTCGTCGCTGTGTTTACGCCGTGCGAGGGGGTCTGTCAGCACTTCCTCACGGCGCTCGTCGACTCACGTCAACTTCGGCCTGCTAAGATCGGCAGGGATCCCTCTTGGCCCATCGCCGGGTGTTCTCAAGCCAGTGCTATTATTCCTTATACAAGTAAAAGTACTACAATAGTACGTGCGCAACGGTAATTTCTTCCTAATATATCATTTTCACTGGGGATTATGCCCCCTGTATACAGTGCCCACAGTGAAACAACTTACAGTGCAACTCTCGAGCAACGAGTCTCCTTCGCCTAAGAAAGGCGCTCGAGGGCTACCGCGTCTGCTGCCGGGGTGCAAGTCGCCAAGTCGCTGAGTTTGCGGAGATAAGCATCACGGGCCCTTATCGAGATACCCGAGGCTGATTCTAAGTGTGCCGACCGAGATTCTTCTACGAAACGCTTTAAGCGCCCGACCGACGAAACACGTTGACGACATTTCTCAAGTATCTTGCCGCGCGAGGTGTTAGCGGCAGCCTTTTCGTGAGTTGCTAAGCCATTTAAAAAGCAGAGATTAAGTTCTGCGAGAGAAGAAGATTTAGAGCGGCAGTCAGAAAGACGCGGCAAAATCGATTGCAAAACTTTCCGCACCAAGACCGTCGCCAACGTGGAGCGCTGCGTGCTCCGAGTCGCGACGTTCCTTTTCAAAAGCGCCTGTCATGTAACGTGTCTACAAGGTGTACATCCGTGTAAAGCGCGGATTCAAACAAATATAGGTCAGTCCCATGGAACGCATTAATTGACCCTTGCCTCGCCGAAGCTCACAATGAGAAGCAGCTTCGGTCAACATTGACGAAAAAAGGACGACGGTAGCGACAGGCAACCACCACAATAACACAGGCTTCACCGCAACCCCACCTGCAACACAACGAGCTCCCGGTTCCTCTCCGGGCTCCACGGTCCACTCTGGAGCACCGCGAGGGCAGCCTTCCTGGCCAAGCCAAGGTCTCGGCCGTCGCTACTGCTGTCCTCGGAACGAGGGGGCGGCACCCCTCCTTTCCGTGTTGTTACCTGGGGAGGGGGAGGGCGGAGGTCGAGACCACAAACATTGTGAGTAAGGCATGCTTCAGCCGGACTTAACTACTGTACTATCACGGAGGCCCAGTAGTACACAGGCCGAAAGTAAGCCCAACCACCCACGTTGGTGCGCTGCATATCAAGATGAACCACTGCGTGAATCGAAAATGTTGTCCGTTTCAAAACACGCGGTAGGCCTTCAAACGATGCTACATTCGTTTTCTTCGTAAATTTGCTTCGTAAATGTACTGGGAAGCCTTTCCCCCCCCCCGTTTTGGACCTATATACTAGGGGCCACCGCGATAGCTTACGCTGTAGATGGTGAAGCAAAGTCAAGCTGTCTGTAACACTTCGTTGCTTGGTATACTGCTGATCTACGGAGATATAATATAAGGTTCTGTGTTGCGTGGCAAAGCAATTTTGTTCTGGGCGGCTTGCTGTAGGTTTCGGTCAATTTAAACCACCGCGTTGAGCTTAATAGCGCGCTGCTCGGAGAGGGAGACGCAGGGATGCGAACTACGGCGCTCAACGGTTTGGTCAGATTGGACTTCGAAGGCTAGTGGGTACAGCAATAGTGCTAATATTACGGGGGTCCATTGTAAACACGACCAAATATTGTTCACAAAAATAGGTAAATATATACCTGGTAGATTTTTGTGTGTACCGTAGGTCCTATTAGCTATGGTCCCCCGTAATAATATACATCCAACACGACGGACGGTACAGTACAGTATTACCCAGCCAAGTCAAAAACGAGTCGGCGGCTCATGGTCAACCAGTCAACCACCTCGCAGCTCGAGAGACCACTGACGCAAAAACTCTGCCGGGTGACTCATCCATGTGGATGCGCGCCTGTACTATTCGTGAGATGTTACCCCAGCACATATATCACTCGCGGCGTCTACAATTTTTCCCAAGGGGTCGCAAACTCGTCTGAGACACACACACCCTTTACGAATGCTGCTCCTTGAACGGCTTCCGCTGGTCCCATAGCACTATTAATACAGACTATACCGTTCAGTCAGCGCTGACTGGGTGGCCTAGCAGGTGGTGCGACAGGATACAACCACCAGAACATACGTTTTAGAGTTCGTGGAATAGCGTCGATTTTGGGTAAATGCAAGTTTCAAATATATGCGGTGACAACGCGGGCATCGACCGACGGACTGATCGACCGACGAACCGACCGACCAACCGGGATCCACCAACACACACACAAGTTGACGACAGTTAAGATACTCCTGGGAGTTGCTAGCGACAGCGAACATACTATACTCATCGTTTTTTGGCCTCGCGGTAGCGTGTGGAATTACATTATGTACGGTACTATCGATGTCGATCACCCATGATCATCTGCAACAGCAGCATGAGGGAGAAACCCGGTATCGTTTACCAGGTATATATCTCTGTATCCTTTACAGAATACACCCGCGGAGAAAGTTTCAAGAAAATTCGCTACCGGGATGAAATGTCCGGCATACGAGTGCTGCGTTCACGAAAACGAGCGGCGCCGATATACATATACCAGGTAATCGTTGATAGTCATGGGAGAGGACGGTAGACAACTATTACTGGGGATCATATAATATAGGATCTACGGTACAGACAAAAAGCTATGTATTTCGCTGTTTTTACTAACAATATTGTCCTATTAACTATGGTCCCCCGTAGTAGCTGTAATCGTGGCTTGTATACGGTGCAGTGGAAGGTGATGGCTAAATATACGCAAAGTGATTTGCGATCTGAGCTGAGGTGTACGTGCGACGACACCAAAACAAACCTGATTGTGCCGTGGACCACACAAAGCAGATACCCTCGAGCATGAAGCAGTTAGCGTTGACCGCTGGTACCAGTATTTGCCGTTGACCACAGCTATCAGCTACGTGCGCCACTCTGTGACAAGCAAATTTTACATGTTTTTTTTACCCACTTGGATCTTATCGTTTCACTGCTGAAAAGGTTATCCCTTCATACGAATTCCAAGTCTCGATTCTCCCGTGAGAAGCTGGTTCACCTGGTCTTGTCTCTACCGTCAATATATATATGACCTTCAACCAGATGGTCTTGAAATAAGTACACCGCTGCACCGCTGACCAAAGCAGTTTTAATTGGTGCCGGCAGAAGAAGCGGCAGCAGCAGCAGCAGCAGCAGGTTTACTAGGTCGGATATGTACTACTATATTTTACGCATCCTGTCCAGCATCTCACTACAGTAGGACAGGCTAGGACCTAGATTATATACAGTGGCTCGCGCTCTCTCCCATTCGTGGAATATTTCCCTCGCACTCGGTAGTACCCTGGTATTGGTACAGTGCACGTCCCGAAGTTTGGCTTGTTGCAGTTCTCGTCCTGCTCAGGCTTCGGTTGTCAGGAACATAGAGTAGTGTTAATAATAAATAAAAAAGTCGAAAATTCAAAATTTCGAACGTTGAAAAAGACTATAAGAAAAACTGCTGTTCAAGTAATAAAAGCATGTTGGGTGTCCCGCCGAATGGTAGGGAGGCACGTGCTTCGAGCCTTGCAGGGCGACAAAAGTCCCTTTGACTAAACGGACGGGGATGACGGAGCGGTGGGCATGCAAGCACTTCGGGGCTTGTGCCGCGCACGAGCTCCAACCGGATGCTAGAAGAGGGCGTCTACTTGGCTCGCACTGGGCTCGCTTGAGCGGTGATATAAGGCCTCGACAGGAGGAAGGTGTATACTCGCACACGATGTACTACTGTGTACCTGATGTAGAAAAGGTCGCAGGTATATGTCTGGTAAGGCTTGTTTGATGATCTGGCCGCGCCCCGCCGCCAGGGACGGCTCCAGCGCTTCCGGCTACCGATGCTCTTCGTTCTTCGGGGCGCATATATGTCCATGCAGACGCGCCGACAAACAGACGCAGGGAGCTGCAAGGCTCTGCGTGCTTGCTGCCGTTGACTGCTGTGACTATGTGCTGTGCTCTAGCTTGTCACATATCTCAGGAGGCCTCGACTTGATCACTAGACTGGCCGCCCGCTATCTGGTGGAAAAACTATGATATTGAGGTCAATCGAGACTTTGACGCGTCAAGATATAATAGTCTGCCATTGAAAACATTTGTGTGGCTGCGCGCGTTCCTCCCATGCTCTCACGCGCTCACCTGTCCAGACCCATCCTGGACCTGGGTTCGGTGGACGAATCTAACAAAAGCCTCAGAGGTCCTGTACAAGTGTGTTGGCCCCAAGGGGCCGTGACGCCGCGGTTACCCAAGACGTGCAGCTAATCCCTGGTTACTTCTGCGATCGGCTTACCGATCCCTGTCCTCGGATGGCTTTGGGCATGTTTGTGAAATTTGTAATTTTGTTGATACCCGGGAGTTCCATGTTTCAACGGCGTGGTCAGATTGCTTCAAAAAGGTATCCTTTCCCCGGGTGGATGAACGAGAGGAAGGGAGTCGATACAATTCGTGTGTGTTGTGTTCACATGGAACGTTCTTGACACTCAACCACATGCAACACACCCAGTGTCGGTCCTGATGCATCATCCTAGAGAGTCCCAAAAGCTGTGGTCACAGACTGTGCGACAGCAAAAGCAAACTGGTCGCTAACCGAGCGAGGTGTGTACTGAAGTTTGCACCGAGAGCGCAGATGAGAACAGCCCGAATCGAGCGAAACGCCTCAGGATCCAAACATCAAAACGTGCGAGACTTGTTTCAGAAATATTCCGATCCCCGGCAGGGTCCCCACGAGAGGAATAGCAAGCCCATTTTGGAACTCCCCCTGCCGTGCTGTTTTACTACAATGTGGACAAAACACTCTAGGAAATGGAGCTGGATACACGCATCAACGACAGTAGGGATGACGCGTGGCGAGTGGCGTCTACGCGTACATGTCGGAAGCGGGCTCGGAGCTCGGAGTATGAGAGAGCGCACATAGGCTGGCCTTCATCTGAACACACTAGAAACACTTGGTAGTGGACAAAACTGAGGCCGTATCGAATGCCCTCGCAGAGGTGTGGGGCAATCGTGATAAACCAGACACACGTGTTAGGTATTTACCTGATCAATAAGCTGACACCGGGGTCATCTTTGTGTACGTTCGGCCATATAGATATCTCTGCGAAGTTTACGATAAACGCTTGACATGATCGCTATCGCGCGGTTTGGGCTCCTGTGACAATCGTAAACATATGTATCAAAATGATAGGCTAGCCGCGTTGTGGGGACACAACCTACTCGATATAACGCTGGACTAGACTATGCAGTGGTGCGCCATATCATACGTGTCTACAGCAGTAGCGGTATGATACGACCAGGTGCCATCAGCTTAGAACGCGTGTTTATGTTGGAACGAAATCGGGGGTTGAGGTGCCTGAGCCCAACAAGGGGGGTTCAACTGGCCGGTATAGCTCGCCACTGCTTGACCCATTTGAGACCCATTGCAGAAGGAACGACCAGGAAGTACGACGTTTCCGTCATGTCGCGTTCGGCTCTTTGTGGCAGTGCGATTCGGACAACAAGAGCAATGCCTTTTCAGGGTGGTGGTTTGTTACTTCCTGAGCTCCTCGCACGAAGAGCTACAGTAGCTCAATATCCCATTCGAAGCACAACCTTGAAGATTTTTTTTCGCGCAAACCGACTAACATGCACACGCTTGCGCAAAGTGCAGCAGCCCTAAAACAAACATGCTACAGAGGTAAACGTTCCATGAGTACCGGTGGCTGTGTTCCCTGGAGGATCTCAACCGGCCAGAACTAAAAACTGATCCATAAAACGGTGTACCGTCAAAGTGGGACGAGTCCAATTTGAACACTAACCCCACCTTGGCAGCCCGGGATGCTTGATGTGACCGATGCCGTGAATCGCCTTTTTTCATACATCTTGACAGTACACGATAGTTCTGCGCAACCGTCTGGTGTACGTAGAGACAACTGGCATGTTTCAGCCTGATACGTTTCATATATACCGGGGAGATGCCGCAAAAAATGACAACTTTAATATTGATCCTTCTATATTCCACTATATGTCTTGAAGTACCCCGTGCGTCCTGCCACCATGAGAGCTCATCCCTGACCCCCTTCCGGTCAGCCCATCGCACCAGTGAGTGCTCGCGACACCCCTCCATCATCGCGGACCATCGCATCAGTTAGTGCGCCGGAAAATATTCGAAAACGTTCCCCTCCCAGGCCTGAAATGGTTGAAAACAAAACGGCGAGATAATTTCTCCTCACCTGCGTCGAGTTGTGTCCCGCCACTTCACGTTGACCGTCCGCAGTGATTTGTTCGTCGCCTTGCACGGGAGGTGTCCATACTACCTCAAGCAGCGCGAACCACAACCTGGTACGCCTGTTTACATTTATAGGAATTCGTTGGTATGCGTCGAAAACGTTAGCGCAACACAGATGATTGCCGTAATAAGCTGCATTGAGGGCAGTAGTAGGGCGTGATTGTTCGTTTCGGTAGTAGGTCTGCGTGTCTGGTCAGCATCTAACTGGTGCGCTCTGAATAGCACAAGCCGCAACCCATTTCGGCGTCATGCACATCCACCCAAAACAAACGAAGAGTGTTATATCTAGCGACTACTATTATTTGCAAATGAGAGGGTGCAGCAGTACAAGCAGCAGCATGCATGCTGCGCGCGTTTTGAACAGATCCATGCATTGTGTAGTTTCGGGCACGCTCCCTATTCCCGCTCGCTCGTGCCGTTCCGTATTTCGTCTCCTAAAGCAAACCAATGGAGTACTTCGCACTACGATGACTCAGCCCATGCCGTACATACTATATAGCGCAACCTTTGACGCTCGACCGGGTAGTTGGTTCGATCCTGCCGTATAGTAGCGTTTTACAACGATTCTTATAGAGGGCCCAATGGCTGAAGTTTCTATCGTCGTCTACGTGCTGCGTGTTTCTTTCTGAAGCCCCAAACGGGCTAGTCCCCGCCATCGTATTCGAGTGTATACGGTTCCGGCTCCTTGACCTAGAAAGTCGAGGGCGCCAAGGATGGCCAACGCAGAATGATCTCCCACTTGAGTCTCGGACCGGAGGTATATAAAGCACCATTAACAAACTTGTTTTTAACTGACAAGTATCACTGCTGGGTACATAGACACCTATAACCTTGTACAATTGGTCGGGATGCTGAGCACTTTGCGCAAGAAAAACTCAGACATGCACCGGAAGGCGAGGGGGGGGCGTACTCATTAGCTGCTTGGCTTAGTCATTTTATTAATGACCACGCATTCCTTTAGAGACGGAGCAGGGGGGGGGGGGACGACGACGACGACAACTGGGATCACGGTTTGTCCAGAAAGTCCTCCGGTGGACAGCTCGTGCGAGTTCAGCCGGATTAAACGCGACTAAACTCACACACACATTTGAGCCCAAATACTAAACTAGCCTAAAGGGGTACGCTTGAACAGTGAACGGCCGAGGCAGGGCTAACGGAGCCGTCCGCGGGAGGCTGGAACACGGAGCACGGAAGCTTGTCTCCGGGGCCTGCATGGGTGCGTTACCATATCACAGGTATTATGCTCTTGGGCTCGAACCGTACCGGTTCCAGCTCTCCCGACACCATTTGGTTCGACAATATTATATATTTCTCGCTCCCACCTCACTATTACTGTGTACAATGTGAAAAGAACAATGCCACGTTTGGGTGGCACTCTCTGCTTACATACCTCCTCAATGGTGGAACTCATTACAGGTAGGTAAAGAACTACCAACTACTGATGCAGTATTTTATATTCACTACGGTGGTATACTCGAAGTAATGGTTTTAGGAATAGCGCATCTAGCGATGTTGGTCGAGTTCGCGAGAGCAAACTCCATCGTGCTTCATGTTTGGGATACGCAGATATGGAACTCCTCGTGTGAAGAAGAAGAGCTCAGAAAATTTAGACGTCAACAACCCCTGCCGCGCCTTTTCTCTAACACCTCTCACCGCCAGACCCAGACAGAAAAGTAATATATACGGGAAAAGCGCGCCCAAGATGAACAGTTGTTGTAATCGTCATAATTTCGTTTGATGCACGCGACAGGTGTCTACCCATTCGATGCACGGGTTGTTTAATGTTTGACGCATGCTGCCGCAGACGTACAACTGTGATTATCTGAGGTTCCCCCACCCACCCCTGCCGTACAACTACGGCCACGCATGACAATGAGTACATCCCTCCCCCCCCTCCCTTCCTATTAAATATAAGTTGGGTTGGCTTCGGCTGGCAACGACACTGTAAAACATGCCGCTCTCTACTTGAGCCAGACAACCAGGGTAACTCTTTTGCTTTTCATTTTTTTGGCGGTCGGTCACAGCTGGTTGTCGAGTTAGACCATCTCTGCGAGGTGAACAACCTTCACTCCGCACATGTGGGAATTATCGTATCACGTAGTGTTTATGGTAAGGCACCCACGAGACAGTTACATAGTAACCCCATTGCTGTCTCTGGAAGTGGCTACACCGGACGTTAAATCAACTCATCCAAGCTGTCATCCATACGCAAGTCCGCCTCATGAGCGGTTCTTAGTAGGATGTAGCTCACCCTTCATGCGACTAGCCGGACACCTCACGACGCGTCGCGCTTGGTGCTGCAAGCAATGTCTGCCTGGTCAGTGAAAACCCGACATGCTCCGTCCCGGCATTGTAGGGATGCGAGGACCTATGGTCATACGACTACAGCCATGCATGAGATCGAGTACATCTCTGTTATCGAGTATACCTCCCTCCCCTCCCCACCCCGACAACTGATTCCGAGAATAAATGAAACGTCAAACCAACGAGCCATGCGGCCTCAGGTACATACCCATACCCGCGCAATCATTGTTAGACAAGCACTAACGATATTGGGTACTGTAGATGTTGCGTTGAGGTGCTCCCCCCGTCAGTCAGAAAAAGTGCTAGCCGTGAACCGCGTCATACACATAGTACTCCTGTCGTGGCATGCATCGTTTCAGGTACCAACCTTTTGGAGGACGATGTTGGCGTCACCGAAGGGTCCCCGTCCTGGGATCCATCTGCGCCCGGCATCGCGAACAAGGCCGCAGCCTCTTCCAGTTCTTGCGAACGCGACTCTTCCGACGCGGAGCCCGGCTGGTCATGTGAAGCGACGCCGATGCTTCCCCCCCCCGGCGCTGATTGGCCAGCAGCACCCCTGAACGGTGCAATACACACCACCATGTTCGAAATCGTCGTCTGAATCTGCTCTATAGACGGGTTTCGACGCATATGCTGCGGTGTAGAGAGAACATGCCTAACACGTGTGAGGCTCCTCTGTACGCGAACTCCGTACTTCTCCCAGCAACCCGGTTCGTATTCCTGGCTTGGTTACAGCCGTCGTACACAAACGCCTACTACTCATAGGCCTCTTGCATATAGTTCGGGCACTGATCGCTCCGGAATAGCATCGATCGACCCGAGCGAAGGATCTCCGTCGCCCGTCTCCCGACTGCAAGAGTGACAATCGGTCTCTCTGCATACCGGAACGACTTGGTCAACAACACGCTCATTTGAAGGCTAGTTCCAATGACAGAACATGACCAGTGCCCAGAAACCCCTTGCAGGCGTGCGCCGAGCATCTACCCTACAATACCGGCCGCTGCATGCCACGCAGGTGGCCGGGACCCGCCCCGCCTTGCGCAATGTAGGCGTAAAGTGATCCATTTTGAGGGGACACTGATCAATGTAGCACACCATTAGGGATACGAAATTGAGACGTGGTCGACACCGTGAAGTGTCCGCTGCATTGTCCAATATTCCCTACAGAGATTGTTCACACCCATATTGTGCAGACGGGGGGGGGGGGGGGGGGGGGGGGTCGCGGCCACCTGTGCAACTCTGCAAGCATGGTGACAGTCCGCTGAGGTGAACCCCGGTTGCCAGAGAGGGTGTCCCCCCGCTAAAACCGTGTGGTCGCGCTTTTTTCCAAGACGTAAGTTGACGATGAATGCAGCGGCATCTACATGTTTTTTCACCGCCTCATTAGCACGGAGCCAGTAGTGCAAGAGACGTCTGCAAATATCCTACGAGTATACGTAGCACCTTTCGACTAGGTAGACAGCACGCCGCCTCTCAACGATTTAGATTTCAGACGCATCATGTAATTTGTTGTTCTCCATTTTTGGGAATTTCAATCCCGGTTCGGGGACGCACCGGTCTAAATTTAAGCAGTAGTTCGTCCCCAAAACGGGACTGCAGTACTAAACGAGTCAAGGTCTAGAGCCAGGAAGATCATGACCTGTTTGAACCGTGTGGACAGTTACAAACGAAAGCAGTCGGTGCTATTTCGGTACCTGTGTGAGTGTTCTTCACAGTATACCGTTATTTCTACCCGTCGACATCCAGCACAACCAGTGTCCGTGCCGATTCTTCAATCCTACCAGGCAGAGAGGTACTAGTCCTGCGGGCACAAACCTACGTCACAGAGATATTACGTTGCCACGTATGCAGTAAGCGCAGTGGGCAATGCAACGCTATGTCATCCCACTGGATACGACAGGCACGACACACACATTCCACGAAATAGAGAAACGAAACGAAACAAAGAAAAACAAAACAAAAACAAAGAAAACAAATCGAAAATGAAAAAGAAACAAGAAAATATGTACCGCGTGCTATTACGGGGGGACCATAGTGTATAGGACCAAATATTGTTAGTAAAAATAGGTAAATATGTGGTTCTTTGTGTTTACCGTAGGTCTTATTTACAATGGTCCCCCGTATTGGGCCAGACGCACGAGTCTAAATCGTCCGAGGAGCTGGGTATCTCACCAAAACAACGGCAACAAACAAACCAAAGGAGACTTAAGGGAGACCGTAGTAAATAGGACCAAATAAATATTGTCAGCAAAAATAGCGAAATATATAGATTTTTGTGTTTACCGTAGGTCTTATTTACTATGGTCCCCCGTAATGGGGCAGACGCAAGAGTCTAAATCGTCCGAGGAGCTCGCTATCTCACCAAAACAGCGGCAAACAAACAAACCAAAGGCGATTGAAGGGGGACTGTAGTACATAGGACCAAATGTTGTCAGCGAAAACAGCGGCATATAGAGGTTTTTGTGTCTACCGTAAGTCCTATTTAACATGGTCCCCCGTAACGGATGAACACATCACGTCGGTCACATAGAAGGGGTCAGTAGAGTCATTCGCCAACGTTTGTGCGGCAAGATGGGCGTTCAACATCCATCACTCACAAAGTTAATTTCCCTGAAAACGGGAAGAAAAAGTGAGAGGGGAGAATACACAATGGCGAAACGACATCATAATTACAGTGCTGTCGAACCTGGAGCCCAGCTCGCCCAGATCGATGTCGTTGGCGCCACCCTGGCTCTCCTCCCGCGCGGCGGTGTCTAGCTGCTGGGCTGCTTGGGCCAGAAGCATTCGCTTCAAGAACGGGTCCGCGGCATGCTTCCCCTGTTTCGCCGCAAAAAAAAGGGGGTAGTACGGGGGACCATAGTAAATAGGACCAAATATTGTTAGTAAAAATAGTGAAATATATAGTTTTCGCGTTTAACGTAGGTCCTTTTTACTATGGTCCCCCCGAAACAGTAACTTTTTGTTGATCTCGCAGTGCGTATAGCATGATGGTAGCCAGTTAGCCGTGGTCTATTTCGGAGGGCCATAGCCGGGGGACAATAGTAAATAGAACCCAATATTGTTGTTAAAAATCAGTAGTTAGATAGGTTTTTGTGTGTACCATAGGTCCTATTTACTATGGCCCCCAGTCATAGTAATCAGAAAACACGATGGCCCCCTTATGCTTATGAACCTAATTTGGTTCTGATTACTGTGACGGGGGGCCATAGTAAGCAGGACCTATGATACACACAAGAACCTATATAAATACTGTTTTTTTAAGAACAATGTTTGGTTCTATTTACTACTGTCCCCCGTGCTTGTGCCTTGTAGGGGTAGTTCCCAAGTTTTCTGGGGCTACTCACTAGAGGAGATCAATACTATTGCGGAGGGCCGTAGTAAATAGGACCTGCGGTACACACCAAAACCTATATATTTCCCTATTAATACTACCAATATTTTGTCCCATTTATTATGGTCCCCCGAAATACTACTACGGTAAGTCAAAACGGACTTTTGAGAAAAATTAGGCCCACGTACCCCGATTAACTATTACCTCATGCGGACAAAAACCAATGAGCAACTCAAATGGCGTTTGTGCGTGTTGCCTTCAAATTAAACCGCCCTTTCTGCCCAGCTTTATCAGGACACCCAATGTCTTGATCCCTTATCCTAGCGAGAGAGATAGTTAAATATGTGGTGACAGATCGTGAGACAGAAAAAAATCAAGAATTAAAAAGTCGTCGCTAATCTGGTGGTATTCTGTCTCTCTACCGCCGTGGATCATGTAATGTAAGTATTGGATTGGATGAGCCCTCCTGCGCCGGGCAGGAGGTCTCGTCTGGTATTTCCACCCGCGCTGAGTAAAATGGCGAATCACATGCTCTGAGCGGGGTTAATACCTGTAAATGATCTGGGTATACGAGCCCAAGAATGCTAGTCTTACTGCCGGGTGGGTGGGATGGTCTCAAGAAATGGCGCGACCAACTCTACTCCCGAGGTTTCGGGAGCGAAAAGAAGAAGTGACCTCGCTTCGATACAAATTCCGAGACATTTCGATATCATCCATGGTTCCATTGTTTGTGCTAAATTTGAGTCCATGAATTAGATCGTCATTTTACTGCAGTATTCTGTCTCTCTACCGTGAATCATTTAATGTAAATGAT
Organism: Macrocystis pyrifera; assembly: GCA_031763025.1. NCBI lineage: Eukaryota > Phaeophyceae > Laminariales > Laminariaceae > Macrocystis > Macrocystis pyrifera. The sequence continues at coordinate 9,431,863 of JASSKH010000020.1, read as the reverse complement.
GGATTGGATGAGGCCTCCTGCGCCGGCCTGTGGTCCCGCCCATACTTCGTTATTTCAGATTGCCTTTATAGTCAACCGCTGGTCCGGGGCAGAGTTGTCTCGCCCAAACTTCTATAACCTGAACTCAGCCCTTTCCCGCACACGCCGCAAAGTCATTTCTGAACTTTGGCGACAATGGTAGTTCGCTAGCTTCCGCGTAGCTCTGGCCTCGTTTCTTCTTGCTACCCCGCACTTGTCCACTCGAGGTAGCCCCGATGTAGTACTTCGCAACTGACTCTGTCTTCCAGCCCCCAATTTTCATGATCTCGTCCACAGTCGTCCCGGCCAGGGATTTGCTGAGCGAGCTTCCCACTCGAAAGGAGTGCATCGTGAAGTGGTTCGGCAGGTCTGCCATCCGCAGATAGCTTTGCAGGTTCGCCGTCATACGGGCCGCGGAGAGAGAGAGACGGCCCCGGCCACCTTCTGCCGTAGCAACGGGGAAGAGGTGCCCAGTGCTTAAGTCCCACCCAATCTGCTTTGCGGCCGAGATATACGCCGTAACCGCCCGAAAGGCGCAAATCGCCGAGCAGTCCCGGTCCGCTAACATTACCACTCCCTCACTAAAGGCCCGAAGCGTCCTGCCAAACTGAAAGTTGAAAATTAAACCCTTGCACGCTGGGAGCTTCAAAACGTGCGACCCCATGGTAAAGGAAAGATCATGATCCCTACGCATCGAATAGAAGGCTAAAGAATACAAGGCCATATCCCGGGTCCAGAGAATCTGCCAGAGAGCTGGCCACCTGAGCGCGCGACCGCATGTCGCTTAGCAGATCCATCAGTGTGTATTCCAACATCGGCGCGGCCTGATTGACCTGAACCCCGACTGTTTCTGTTCCTCAGATACGAAGGTAAGGTACGAATCTCCCAACGGGTTCGAGCACGGATTTGCGACCCAGCGGACAGGGTCCCATTCCTCTCCCCGCTTTCTTTCATCGCCATTTTCAGCTTCGAGACAAAACCTTTTCGAATAGACTCGGCCGCATACCGTTTAGCACACGAAGACCCCGTCAGGCACGTATCGTCGCCCGCATGACCCACACTGAGGCAGGACGCTTCATGCACCATCTTGGTGCCTTTCCCTCGCGTGTCCAGGAAGCAGAGAAAATTAAAGACATCGTCCGGGGTAGCTGTTTGCCAACCACGGAACCCGGCCTTTACAACGAGAACAAACGCGTCAAACGCTTCGGCCACCTTGCTTTCCCGGACTTGCCCGGGGCGCCCTTCCATCGCCGCCAGTACTTGGCGTCGCCGTGCTTGCATCTTATCCACATCCACAACGACCGGCACCCGCCCCGGATACCGCTGGGCCGACAATGATCGAACCGGCTGACCGCCGCATTTCCAGCAGAAATTATACTGTGCAACGTTTTATTCCTGACACGTAGAAACAAAACGCAAACCGAACCAAGTCCCTGGCCGTGGCCGCGCCGCCGATAAGTGCCTCACTCTGAAGGTGGCTCCCGCTAGCACCGTGCTGTTTGAAGGAGAACACCAAAGAAACGGAGACTGTAAACTTCGGTGAGCGTTCGAAAACGTCCGAAACAGCGAAATATATGCACTCTACTATGTGATAGCTGCCCGTCCCCGTGCGATAGTTGCCGAAACTTGGGCAATCGTTACCCTTTGGTACGCAAGTCTAACACGTATGCTATCATACCCCAGCGAGAGTACTGCCAATTCTTGAGGCTACCATCTGGGCTGGGCCACTGAAAGCACCCTTGCGCCGCCACTGCGGCCACCTCGATCGACCGCACTGTGGTTAGCTGCACCAAAGGGAGCTAATAATAGCCTCAACATTCGGCACAGGGACAACCGCGCGGGCCTCGAATTCGGCCAAATGTTGTACGAAGTGGCCGGCCATGACCGAAGGTGGGAAACCTAAACCCGAAGGCCGGGAAGTTGGTGCCCAGAACGAGGGAGACGTCGTGCGCGAACACGTCGGTCCCCGCCGAACCCGCACAGTCGTACTGCGATAAAAAGAGCAGTGCCTCCCCAGTCACTGGAGAGCGCAGCACCGACGCCGTGCCTGCCATGAGGTCGACGTTAAACGGGCCCATCTCGTCCCAGGCCGCTTGAACCGATGCCGGCGATATGCGGATGATGGCGTCGCGTGACGGCCGCAAAATGGCATCTGCGACTGCGTTCTCCGCCGTCGGGATCCACTTCAACGATAGCATGAATCCATACGCCACTTGCAACTCGAACAACCGCACCAGTATCCCGTGCGTCTCGCGGTTCTTCGCGCGCCCACGGTTAAAGGCACCCACCACTGACTGATTGTCCACGTCTATGAGTACCTGCGCTCGCCGCAACACCTCTGGGTGTCGCATGCAGAATTGCCGCGGGAGATGGTAGACGCCATACATCTCCTTCTGGTTGATACCCTTTGACAACCAATCTGGCGGGAATACCCCCCACGCCGGGAAGGTGCCCGAGGCCGTGTTCACCACGCCCCCCCCATGCGATAGATGACGCGTCTGACGATCCTTTCGTCAAGGCCGCCACGAAATGTCGCGCCCGCTGCCAGGGCCCCTGCTGCGAGGTAGTCGACAAACTAAGTCACAGCTTAAATTCGCCTAGAAGGTCGGCCCTAGAGTCCTGCGTAAAGTCGACCATGCACAGAGCTGACTTCTCGAGCTCAGCAAGCACAGTGAACATAGCATGCGTCCACAGCGGTGCCGGCCGAATCGCCACCGACATGCTCCTGCCTTCGCCCGCGATACGCTGCAGCGTACGGAAGGACAGACACCCCTCGTCTAGGGCTGCTCGCAACAGCTGCTGCAGTTTTTCTAGCTTATCCTGTGGAACCCGGAAGCTGGTGGTGTCAGAGTCGCACAACATCCCGAGATACTGCTGCAGCCTAGTCGGCCGGAAGTTGCACTTCTTCGCCGACAGGAACTGACCACACAGGAACGACACCAACATCGCCACGTGTGTAGCCTCGCCCGCAGCAAGCCATTGCTCCCACGCCGTCTGCCCGTGAGAGGTGAGGCAGATACTCAACCACGATGCATGCATAAAATCAAATAATGAAATGCCAGCGTACCAGGCACAAGAGCATAACAACACAACCGAGGCCAGAAAATAAGAAACAGAGGAGGATAAAAATAAAACAAAAATATAAAAAGGAACAGAATACAGACGCAAGGAGATCAGAAAAGCTGCTATTTAATAGAAGAAAAGCATACGTACTAAAAAAGGAAAAATCGCTGCTTCACGGACGTATCAACGCGAAGCAGAGGAAGCCACCGGCAAAAGATCGGCGGGGCGTGGAAAGGAAACAAAGGGACAGACAAGGTGAGAAGCAAGAAGGAAGAAAGAAAAGAAAAAATCGTTCTCCAGGCGGTGATCGTAACATGAGTGCCCGTCTCTGCTGTAACGTATATTCGGAAACCTACTCATACCCTTTTGCCGTCTCCTTCCTACTCTCGTCAATAGCGGTGTCAAGTGTCACTACTGCCGCTGTCGTCCCCCCCCATTGAACAGCGTGCTGAGGGCTAGTCGAACTAATTCTTAGCCACCCTATCTCTCATTGCGTTTCTGCATTCTTCGACAGCTGTATCAGTACGCCTGCCCCCCCCCCCTCCCCCCCTCCCGTTGTCGCCGTTTTCGGCGTCCTCAGCTACGAGGGACACCTGGCTTCTCCGCCTCGTCCCTGTGCTACCTCGTCATGAAACAGTCCGCCGTTTCGACCACCCCCCGGTACCACTCCCCTCTCTTTTTTGCCGCCCTCATCCATAGCACTGTCTCTACTCCGAACGGCAAAGGGGGGTTTTCCGTGGACCCCTCGGTGGCTTCAAGCACCCTGAGGTCCTCTGCTAGACATTGGGCCCAGTTCTTCATATTCGGCCTAGTCCCGGGTTTTCACCACCAGCCATCGTCCCAAACATCACCCGACGGCTCAACCGCTCATTGGCCGTCCGCTGTACGCCCCCCGCAAAGAGGAGGCGTCGTTCGTGGATAATCGTTTCAACGTTCTCGCACTGCGCCTTTTCGAGGGCCTCGGCGTACGACATGATGTGCTCGGTGCGTTGTCGGCGCTGGAAGCCAATGATCCGTAGGAGGAGGGTGTAGTGTGCCGTTCGGAGCTCAGCGAAGATGCTCCTAGCTAGGCGTCCACGTTACACACCCGTACAGCAAGGTCTTTATCACCTCGGCCTTTCGCATGGGCACTTTTAGAGTGAACGGGGCATCCTCCATATCGTACAACTCTGGTTTTAGCCGATTTTGTAGCATGCCTACGCGAGTCGGACCCGTCGTGCGATATCTGGCACAATGTCTGCGCTTGCGACGACAAGACCGGCCAGGTACAAAAACTGCATCGTCGGTGTATACCCCTGTTCCGTTCTTCGATGACGAACGATTAGGTCTGAGGTGCCTAGTTCGGTGTCCACAGAAGCATGGTCTGGGTTTTCGTGTCGGATACGGTGATGCTCGCTGCTTCGAAAACGGCCACATTGACAGTCATCATCTTCGCAAGGCCTTGCGCCTACTGAGACACAAGGCCTGCATCGTCCGCGTACAGCATATCGCATACTGCACCCCGTGCTCATGTTAGTGGGTCAACCTTCACCCCGTCCTCCCCGAGGTCCTCCTTGAGGTGAACCAAGTCCCTCGAAATATCTGGGTATTCACTAAAGCCTACATTGAACGGGTACGGTGACAGCACACATCCTTCCCGCAGCCCCTGCGTGACTTCAAATCATTGCGAGTGCGTACTGTCATCCGCACGCACGCGAGCTCGCATGCCTTTGTGGGCCTGGCGCACATAGAGGTTAGCATCGTCTCTGGTACACCAAAGCGGGCGAGCACCACCCACAACAATCTCTCGGTTAAAGGGGTCATACGGGCGAAAGCCGCACTGTCCTTCGGGGAGTATCCCGTTGGCCTCGCCGCTTATTTTGCAATATACCCCCGGGTAGTTCCTCGATTGAGCTGCCGTGTCGGTCCGAAATACTTGCCTTAGAAGGAAAAAGTGCTACTGCTAGTATGGTGGCATGCGTCTGGTTTCACCGCGGTCGCATGTGGTCACGAGAAGGCGCACGGTTCGTAGCTATGATGACGATGAGCCCCGTCTTTGGACGAAACTATTTCTGAAAGATGAGACCTAACTTCACAGAGGAAACTACGGCAGTACACTCCCGGCAAAACGTTTGTCTTGCCCTACAGCAGTAGGATATACCAACAGCAGTAGTCGTAAATATGAGGACCCCTTGGTTTTCATACCGGCCTACAAGTGGTCCTCCAATGTCAGTCCAGAGTGGTGCTCCTTGAAACGCCAACACCAAGCAATTAGTTCGTATCCATCATCGGGTAACCTTCACACATTTGTCATGGAGTCAGCTCTTGGGCGACTTACTTACTGATGACTTTTACCAGTGATACTGGAGGTCTTCCTCAAGCGAAAAATGGCCAAAACGTGCTACCTATATCGTTGCACGCATCATTAAAAACAAGAACGAAAATCACTCAGTACCCCATTCAGGACCGCCGTCACCTTCTACGACCTGTTTGTACGAAAACGCCTAGCAAGCAAGCAGACAAATGTCACGTGCCACAGCTACGTGTATATTGGTATGCACGAGCATATCGGGGATCAACCAGGCGTTGACGCAGTCGTTGCAGAAACACGGATGGAACAAGCGGAGCTCCTAGACGTGGATAATGACGCCGAGAGGATTGTTGTCGCGGCGGAGTAGGCAAAAGGGCGCGAAAACAATAAGGACTGTATAGTGCATCAACCCAGCACACACGTTTAGACAACGCACATCTCTTCATCCGGACCCCGGCCGTGAGAATAATCGGAACCCTGGGCTGTATGTGTCCAATCATTGCCCTTATTGCCGTTGTTTTTATTAATAGTAAGACACGAAGACAGAATATCAGAAGGAACGAATTTAACAACATGGTTGCAAGCAGTGTCGGGCTGTCACGACGAAGCCGGCACGGGTACGCTAGGGGGGTGATAGTGCGGCTTGCGTTAGGAGTAGAAACGCCTCTTAACCTTACATGTAATGTATGGACCAAACAAACATGTTTCGGAAGATGCCCGCTGTAGCTGAGCCTAACCCTTAGTATGCGCGTCGCGGCGTATGTCCTTTGTGCTACGTCGCTAGCTATTCGTGGGCACAGACTGACTACACCAGCGCCTACTGCAGGAGGCAACAGGTTTATCGTGCATGTTTCACTTCGGCTGTCACCCGAACATGCCGTGCAGAATATTATCCAGTCCATCGTTGTGTACCACCTGCTACATAAAACTGTACTATACGCATGTTGCCAGATATTTCTGCAGGAGAAGAGCGAGAGCCAACCAAGCGTCGCGAACTGTTCTCGACAAAGCAGTGCACCTTGGTCGATCAGGATAAGAGACACATCTCTTGGTACGTACAGTAGTACATTAGAGAGCAACAGCCAACGAGCTACGTAGTCACCAACCGTTATCGAAAAATCAGGGCACCTGACCAACTAGGAGAAAGATATTCGTCCTCCGCATCCAATCCATTGTGTATACCACCCGATTCTATAAAACTTCACCTTGTACCCATTGCGACGTATATCTACAGCAGTACTGTAGAGCAACAGCCAGAACTCTACAGCAGTAGTCACAAACCGTTAAAAAAAAGCAGCGTGTCTGGTCAACGGGAACACGAGCTTTGTACTCGGGCACAGTAGTACTGCAGAACAACAGCCACCAAACTACAGTACAGGAGTCAACTACCTTCACCAGCAAATCAGCGCACCTGGTCAATGAGTAGAACAGCTTTGTCTTCCGGCGTGGTGGGTTCAATGTCTACGCTCGTCTTCAGCTCAAGGAACTCCGCGATTGGGGCCATAAACCTGTTCGTGTGGGATAATAATAGTTGTGATGAAGATACTGTCAGAAGATAAATTAGAGCTAGGGCTAGATGTCTAGGGCTAGGGCGAGGGATAGGTGGACTCATGAGGGCCAACGGTAGTGGAACTATGAAGCGAACTCGAAAGAAGTCAAAGCCACGAAAAACCATAGGTACGCCTCTACGATCGAAACCCAGCACCACAACACGCTGCCCTCAAATGTCGTGTCGATCGACCGTTGTCGTACGTTTTCTCTCTGGTGTCTCGATTCAGATGGATCGGTATCATGAGCGTCAGATTTGATTGGTCATTTTGAGAGGCGTCTACGGGCGCTTACCGACAACAACGCTCTAGGAGCGATCCTCAAACAGAAGAGGGGACGTTGCTGCTGTAGTTACCCCACGGTTACTTCCCCCAAATTTTGTGATTCATACGAAGTATCTGCGGTAGAATGTTTGTCTGCCCTTGGCCTTAAGATTTTCAGCGCGGTTTTGCGAAAGGGATACAAAATGTATCGATCGAGGTCAGGAGAAACGGAAGAATGTATCACGTTCGAGGCCATTGAAGCACGCGACCTATCGAACTTCCGGTTCAAAGTCACTCAAGATCGCATCCGAAAATGTGCCCCGTGACGACAGAAAAGAAACCAATTTGCTACGATAACGTACACACCTGCGTACAGGAGGTGAAGGTATTTAGCAAACCTTACCAGTGTGAATTTTTTGCACATCTAGTTCAATCTTCGTCAAGCCCCAAATATCCTAACTAAAATTCAACCTATTATTGGCGTTCAACTTGCGCAGCAAACAGTCATCCGAAAAGCTAGTGAGGAAGGCACACACAAACCAAAACGCAGAATCTCACCGGTCCAGTGGCCGAAGGGCATCGTTGAGGGCCTCGGCGCGCCCCGCGGCGACCTCCAGGGGTTCATCGACCTCCGTCTGGTGGTGGTCATTCCCTTCCGAGAATGGTTTTCCGGGCTCGCGGTCCCACTCGCCTTCCAGGGGACTCTCCGGCTGGAGGCTCCTCATGTCGCACTCTGCAAACAAAAAAATTATTTGAGAAGTTTATTGAAGAGTAAGAAAAACCGAAAAGAGAAACCCTCACCACGCTCGCCACCATATCGTAATGAAACAAAAACCTATGCAGCTGCATCAAAGAAGGACGAAATGCAGCAACGGCGGAAGGCGGAGCAAAGAGATTGGTGCTAAGACGGAAGCGGGCACACGGGGTCGAGCTTTACTCGCGCAGTAACTTTCAGCCCCTTTTTGGTTTCCTAGAGGTTGAAGTTGGTTCTTTCTGAAGATATTTTAAAGGTAATCAACGTTGAAGCTCGTGCTGCTGCACGTTTACGGGAGGCAAACAAACTAAACGCCGTGAGTTTGAAGGACACCACCGGACAGGAGAGAATGGAGGCAGGGAGAGGAAAGACGTGCGAAGAACACAGGACGAAGAGCGTTCGCTCTTTGGTTACATTCGCAGGGTTTCGCATATTTGGTGGCGTTTCAACGTTGAAAACAAAATACTGAAAGTACCGGCACGGGCGTGGCCTTCCTTCGTACAGCAACGCGGTAGTTGGTTTGACCTTCGGAATTGTCGGCCGGATCCGCGCGGGTCCGACCCGCGGGTAAGGCAGAAATCAATCCACTGTTCACGGTGGATCGACCCGCGATACGACCTGTACCTTTCGGGTCATGGCTGACCCGGCCCGACCCGAGAGATGTTTTTAGATTTTCAAACCTGGCCCGACTCGACGACCCGCGCGGTCTTAAACGCCTCCCGACCCGACCTTCTGGTCGGACCATGACACCGTGAGGAGCCCGGAAGTGTTATTGAATGCACGTGGGAACATCCACGTGTACTGGGCAGGTCGTCGGCTGGGAAGCCCCGGCCGCGAACTATGAAGGACGTTGGGACTCGAAAGCAATCGCAGTCCCTACCGTATCTCCCCTGTTGTCACTTCGTGGGATGTTTGAAAGAGCAACAACGCCACGGCGGTAGGAGTGGTGCCCTTTGTTTTGTTGTCGATTGCTGAGCTACCTCTCACGTTTGGGAGAGCTCAGCATCTCACGCGGAACGTGACGTTCGAAGGAGAAAATTTGTTCGTGCAACAATACGACCAAACGTTGAGGCGTGGGCGCTGTGAACTGTCCCAAAGCAAATAGATATACTGCTCAGCAAAAGTACCATGCTGCAACGTACTTGCTCGAGGGGCTCAACTGGCCCGACATTATTCTGCTCGAACAAAGCGCAACCCCTAAGGCCGTGAGATGAGTCAAAACTCTATAAATGCAAATACATATCCCTCGCCTAAGAAGCGCAAGTGTTGTGAGACGTTGCCGTGCGCAGTTGCATGTTAAGAAAATTCCCCTGAGAGCTAGTAGGGATGCCTCACTATGTACGGGGGGGTGTCAGCACCTGATCGTTTGCGGCCCTCCTCGACTGGGGCGCTGGGGATGCCTCTTCCGACAAACCAATGTACAGCTAAAGGCCGACACAGCAGTAGCCCCATGGGGCTACTTGTACAGCAGCGGTATCTAACAGACGTGTATCGAAACGATCTGTACCAGGTGGATAGCATCCGCTCATGTCGGGCAGCTCTTTTGAGTGTGAGGAGGTTCTCCCACTAAGAAATTATCGGGGACTTTAAACGAAGCGTTCTTCCCCCTCATTCCGTACGTAGCACGGTTGGTTGTTAGGAATGCGAGGAACAAAAAATCCAATGACAGTAACGAGGAGAGCAACAATTACGTTTGGTTGAATTCCTCAGTAGGACAGGAGCCCGGCTAGTAACACGACAGTACTTGGTCTAGTCCGGATAACGCATGGCCTGTACCGCAAAATGGCCCGAACGCGCCCTGACTCAAGAGGAAGCGGGGGTGCATTCATGTCATGCATGGCCGTAGTCGCACCGATATAAAACCCTCGCATCCCTACCGTGCTGGAACGGAGCACGTCGGGTTTCCACCGACCAGGCATAAACGTTGCTCCCACTAAGCGCGAGGCTAAACGTGAGGTGTCGGGCGAGTCGCGTGACGGGCGAGCTGCATTCTACTACGAGAAACGCTTGTGAGGCGGACTTTCGTGCCTATACGTGGATGACGGCTTCGTATGAATTGGTTTCGGGGGTGGAATTGGCTCACCTCCGTAGTCCTGCCGTATCGCCTTTCCCATGTGGGAGGACGCCTTCGCGAGAAAGTCAGAGTCCATCTCGCACCTCGCCACCTGATCGGCATTCACACGTGGGGGAACGAAGCGGATACGGATTGCACCGTAGAACGTTAGGTGAACGGGCTGCTGATTTTCCCACCGTGCACAGATATATACTAGGCATGTGACTAAATTCGAATACACGAGGTGTTTGCTGGATTCAGCGACGAGGGTTTTCGAGGGTAACGAGGCACTGCTACGTATTCGACGAGGGCCAAGACGGCAAAGATGAAAATGCGCCAACCTGAAATTGAACGCACATAGCCCGCGCGGTCAAGTGTAGAGCAAACGTATATCAAACCACAATCGGTGGCCGTTCTTCTGGGGTATTTGCAAAAAAGAAGATCAACGAGCCACGCGGGAAACGTTCACCTCCAAGTGGAGCTGGGCGCGCAGCTTCGCGAGTGGCGACTCGATCGATTCCAGAATCTGAGCTGCCAAGGAGAAGCTCCTGTATACGTGCTTCCGGTGCCTGTTTCCGAGCAAGGGGAACCCGACGGAGAACGCGAGGCAGCACCCGTCCTGCGCGAGTGACAATACAAAAGTGTTACACATTTTTTCTTCAGGTGTTAGGCGCACGCATGTTTTTTCTCGCTTTGTTCTTTATCCTTGAATAATCATCCCTCTCCAGAGTTTGTTGGAGCCCATCCTGTGACCTTTCAGAAAAGGGGGGGGCATACCAAGAACGCAAGGCAGCATCCGTCCTGGGGCGAGTGGCATTGTAACTCAAGTCGGACAGACTACGACCTACCGTACATAGACCATCGACTCTAGAGTCCTGCTTTTACCGTCATGAGTTGCTAAGCAATAGCCGTATGTTATGATACAGACAGACACCCCCCGGAACAAAACACGGGAGCAAGCAAGAAGCGCTGTGTCTCGCAGATCTCGCCCCAACAACTACCATCTAGGTCGCTAGGTCGTATCCAGGTCATAAAAATCAGGGATCTATGGGACCTACGTATACCGATCATCCAGGCCTTTAAAACGGGGACGAGTATAATATGTTCCATGTGTATTTGCATACGGCTTCGTGAGCCAGGTTGCTTCATCGGGAGAAAACGACCGAGAACACGAGCCAGCACCCGTCTAGCGCGAAGGATACGCGTTGCATGGCGTGGGTATTTGAGGGGTCGTCTTCGTCGTGTTCATCATGAACATTTTTTTTTTTTTTTTTTTTCCGGTTTGGCGGGTTAACCGTTCGAAATATTAGGTATGTGTACTTTGACAATCATACGTCATCTGCTGTTTTGTTAAGAATATGTGATATTGTGCCTGGTATCATCTGCTATGGAGCGTATGTGATGCTTGCTCTGCGCATTTTCATGCGTTCATGGTGAGCCGTAACACGAGTTTGCGGTCTTCTCGCATGGGATATGGCACCAACGGGCAGAAGTGCAAGAGGGTAAGCAAGAGCACTATGGTGAACGATACCACAGGTGTCCGCACTTCCGATGTGCATACCACTCTGGTCCAAAGTATAAGGATCGTTTAGACATCAAAATGAGCACTAAAAGATCCTTGTATATCCGACCAGGGTGGTATAACAACATTAACCCTCGGCGCCGTGAGGGGGCGCGGGCATTAAAACGAAACGCAACATCAAACCCTTCCCCAAGCGCTAGCCTGTGTTACGGGTTTTCATCGTCGACCTTGCAGATGTGCAGTACACAAGCGCAGGCACCAAACCCCCAGGCTGTCATCCATATGCAAGAAAATCCGCCTCTAAAGCGGTTCTTAGTAGGATGCAGCTCACCCTTCATGCGACTCGCGCAACACCTCACGGCGCTTCGCGTTTGGTGCGAGCAATGTCTGTATGGTCGGTGAAAATCCTGCGTGCTCCGTCCCTGTATTGTAGGGATGCGAGGGTCTATGGTCATACGACCAGGGCCACGCACGATAAATGAGTACATCCTCCCTCCTCCCCCCCCCCCCCGCCGCAAAGCTGCACCGACTCTGTCACTCTTCACAAGCGATCACGTTAACAGAGCACAGTACAGATGATGATGGTGCTGAAAGCCACGTAGACGCGAGGGTAGCAAGACGCGCGCCACGTACGGCGGGCGTAGATATAGGGGGTACCTACAGATTGTTCTCTTGCGCTCTTCAATCCTCACTTCTTCACAACCCCCTTCGCTCGAGGAGCTCCCCACGTCCTCACCCCACAACTCCATGGCCTAGGCCTAGGCCGTAGGCGTAGAGCGAACAAATATCGTGAAAACACAGAAATAGGATGCCGGGTGAGTGCCTCACTCGGTGTGCTTCGTACGAGAGGTCAGGCGTTTCGGCTGAAATCGTTTCTGACCGAATGGCACGAGAATTTTACTACTACACAGCTGTATCTACGTTTTGGAGGACCAGCGCACAGAACAGTGTTGGTCGGGGGTTTGCGCGCGAAACAAACAGTCTCCGATGTCATGGTTTCGACTGATGGAAAAGGTGGAACTCCTCACGTAACGATCTCTGAAAAAAAATGTGGCACCACCGCTCGAGGGGCGTTGCTCTGCTATATTCGGTACCCCCACCGTGGCATTTCGTGAGCAGCTGCAGTACCGCCGCGCCAAGGACCCACTCTGAGCCGACGCACACTGCGGTGAGGGCTGGCGCCTGAATGTTTCGGGGGCCTGAAAGGGTTCTTCGTACCTCACCCCGCTCAACCGACTTGTGGGATAAGAATGCTGCCAGCTCGCAGCAGCAGCAGCAGCAGCAGCAGCAGTAACGCCCGACGCGTAATCAGTCGGATGGGCTTATCACAAGCCCATCAGACAGTGAGCGAAACAGATCAACTCATCGGATCCCAACATGTACGCGACGCGTTCTACGATAGAGGGAACACATTTCCGCTAAGATGCTTGCTGAATGACCGGGCTCCTTAACCCCAAGTCGTCCAAATGCCAATCTCGTTTTGAAAAACGACGTTTTTGTATACTTGGGTCATGGGATTATTCACCGGGATGCAATTTTGACTTTGGCTGAAGCCAGTTTTCGGGTGAGGTGTGGACCTCCTCAAGTGAGTGGCCTCAGAAAAATTAGGGTGAACCTCTATCGTAGAACGCCTCACGTAACGATCGGGTACCGTAGTTTGCGTTGATCCTGTTACAGGAGTACGCTCGTTGTTACTTAAGCTCTCGTTTTTTTTTTTTCTCTTAACAACGACGGTAAGGGTAGCCTTAAGGTCCACAATTCGATTTTGTGAAGGCTCTCGCTCTCTATCTATCTCTCTATTACCAGATGTTTCCGAAAACACTGCTGTTGTTCCGTCTGTACGTTACGTACGGTACTATTACGGGGGGGCATAGAAAATGGGACAAAATATTGTCATTACGGGGGTCCATAGTTAACAGGTCCAAGTATTGTTAGTAAAAATACCTAAATATATAGGTTTTTATGTACGCCATAGGTCATGTTAACTGTAGACCTCCGTAATAGTGAAAATAGGTGAATATATAGTTTTTTGTCTGTACCGTAGGTCCTGTTTACTATGGTCATCCGTAATAATAGTCTACCCTTTCTGGAAGAAACGAGCGCGGAAGAAGGATTGCACCTCCGTGCGAACTCAACTTTCTGTACGGTAGGTCTGTACGGGTGTGCCGGTAGTCGAACACTTGCCTGGAGAAGCTCCGGGTCATCCAGTCGCTTGCAATTGAGAAGGGACCTCTCCACCAGCCTCAGGGCTTCAACCCTGTTCGCAAGCCTGAACGCGGCGTAATGAACGAGGTGTTAGGCTTTGGGCTCAAGGTTGAGGTGAGTGCTGGGGTTGGGCTCAGGGTCAGGGTCAGGGCTTCCGCCCCGTTCTTAAGCCTTGAGGTGGTTTGAGGCTGGGATTGGACGTAGGGGTCAGGCTGCCGAGAGTAGGTCGGACTATGTCTTACGTACCTGAGTGCCTCCGTCATCCTAGCGTCCGGCTTCGCCGCAGCCTGCGTCGACGACCCGGGACGCCTGCTGTCATTTTCACTCCCCCCTGTCCCCGACGAAGGAGGAGAAGAACGCTCCGAGAACATTCCTTCGGCGACAAGCTCCGCCTCCCAAAAACTCCAGTCGAGCCCTCAAGGACGGGCGGGGTGCCATCGCCCCGCCCTCGCTCCCGGCCCCTTCCACACGAAGCAAAAGAACAAATACACGCGCATAATTGATGTCTTGGCTGTTTCACGAAGCGCGGATGTTAATACCTTTGAGATCGTTTGTAGCGGCGGGTACAGTGGTGTAGGATACTGTCTGTTTGACACAACCAATTGAGGCCTTAACCCACTTATTTCGGGGCTCTTCACGGGTCACATGACCCGCCCCGCGCATCTCGGTCAGGAAGTGTATGAAATATCACGGGTCGGGTTGGGTCGGGTCGGATCGGGTCGGGTCAGGTCAGGTCAGGTCGGGTCGAGTCCGGTCGGGTCGAGTCCGGTCGACTCTCTCGAGTCGGATGGGGTGTCTCTCACCCGACCAGACTCGAGCATGACCGCCAGGTTTGACCCAACATTCACAGCGTGGCTTGTTGAATCACCCGTGTCCTTGGTTCTGGTCCTTCCGGTTTTGGTCCTTCGGAAGCCCAAAACAACGACCCAAACGCATCCCGCCTTTGCGACCGAAAGCGTCATGCCTTTGGCGCTATCAACCAGTGTCTTTGATCAGCGTGAGTGCTCAGCAGTAGTACGGGTGTAGGTATCATCTTCCACCCATGCCGTACGACTCCCTGCATCCAACCATTGTAACTCGGACATCAATCCGTATCAACCCCCAATCACGCAGGGGTCGTCACCGTAACGGTCAAGTTTTGCTGACGCTTCTCCGAGCGGGTTTGAGGTCGTGCGCTCGCGTCGTCCGGACGTGTGTATGAGCGTGTGGCTGCATTTTTTGTTGTCCTGGACCTCCTTCCGGGCGTACATCCGGATTACCAGCGCAACGAGGACAAAATTACGCGTTTAGGTGCCACGGCTGTCCCCATCCTTGAGCCCACTACACCTCGCACAGATCACTGTCTCATGCATATCATCTAGATCTTGACTTCCTCCTGAACCTGCCCTCATGAGCTTGCTGCGCAAGGCCTGCGGAGTACGCATCCGACCCGGGCAAAGCTACTACAGGGGGTCATGGCAATCAACACCAAATTTTGTTAGTAAAAATAGGGAAATATATAGGTTTTTGTGTGTACCGTAGGTGCCTTTCACAATGTCCTCTGCAATAGATCATACTTGTCTCACCCGGAAAAGCTAGATCGTATCTCATAAAGATCAAGGATATATCTGCCCTGAAATGTCTAATACGGGGGAGGCATAGTAAATAGGACCTACGGTACACACAAAAACCTTTGTATATAAATATTTTTGGTAACCATAGTTGGTCCTACTTACTATGGTCCCCCGATATGCCCGAGTTGTGAAACGCACCCCTTGCCTCGCGTGAATTCCGGGGGGGGGTTTCGAGCTTTCGTACTGCGGAGACAGTCACCGCCCCCCCTCTAGTGAGTTCCGCATTTTGCAAGCCTTTTCCTCAAGACTCTCGTCGTTTCGGAGGAAGACGCTTACGAGTGCTGGAAAAAGAAGTCGTGCTTCAGGCTCGTGCGCTTTTTTGCGCTAAATCTTACCAGGCACACAACGGCCTACGCTCAAGGCTGTTCAAGGATCGTGTCACAACAAGATTTTGCGTAAAGATTGCTCGGAGTAGGCGTTTCTTGGTTGGAAGGGCCCCATGCTGTAGCCCACGAGCCCACGCGTTAGTTGTACAGCCGCATCGAGGAGCGTAGCGGTCGTGGTATGCCTTCCCTGGTACGCCTGCTGCTGCCGCAGGGGACACATACGGCTTTTCCGAACTTTTGGACGTGCCGTTGTTCGTTGCTTCGAGGAGGAACCCCTGTGCTTGTCGGCGTTTACTACCTCTCTGGGCGTAGGTATAAGGACCACTTGGTATTGAGATTGATGTACAAAAGGCCCTTACATTTCCGATCAGATTGATGAAAAAAAAAAAAAAAAAACGTCCTCCTCATTCTCGTCCATGATACGCATACTGGTACGCGAAACACATAAACGTGGTGATTCGTTTGAACTTGCGATTCCAGCAGGTCCGTACCGCCGATATGCTACTACTGTGCGTACGGGGGCCATCAAATGTTCCCCACAATTTGCAGAATACTACCGGTTAGGTCCACTCCTCCACTTGCGGTCTATCAGGTAGGCATCATTAATACAAACGTTCTTCGTCGAACGCACCTGCAGCGGAAAAATATTTCGCGCCGCCTTCACCGGCGCTCGCCGCACCCTTGCTGCCCTTGTTTGTGGACGAGGATGAGGCGCGGAGGTAACAGGCTTTCGCAAACAGAAGCAGAGAGGACCGTTCTTTGTCTCTCGACGACAATGATGCTGATGGTGATGATGTTGTTGTTGCGTCTTCCCCAACACCCGCGGCCTGTGGCGTGCATCCACAAATTATGTGGAGGCGGTAGCGGAGAGGGAAGGAGGGGAGGAGGGGGGTGTACTCATTGTCATGCATGGCCGTATTCGTATTACCATAGACCTTCAAGGACAGGGGCGGGATGGTAAAGGGAGGGGGAGAGGGGGTGCACTTATATCCTGCATGGCCACAGGCGTGCGTACGTAGACTTTCTCACCCCTAAAATGTCGGGGGGGGACGGAACACATTGGGTTTTCGTCGACCGGCCGGATATTGCTTGCGCCCAAGCGATAAGCCAAGCGAAACGTTGGGACGGGTATTGGCGAGCGGCATGAAGGGTGAGCTTCATCCTACTACAAGAACCGCCTGTGAGGCGGGAGCGAGGGAGAGCGCTGTCAGAAGGCGCACCCTTGAGTAGGTCGTGAAGGTAAAGCCGCCGGCTGGCCATATTCCAATAGTCCGTCGGTCCGTGCCGTGGCAGGGAGGTGTATCGGCCAATATCGCAACGTTTTTGGTAATGACGACAGACAAGCTCGGACAAGCCTCTCCATAGTAGCAATCGTAAAGCTGTTCACACCTCGAACAAAGCATCGTTTAGATCATCTGCAGCGTGCCGATTCTTCTCGAGGCCGTGCGGGATCTTCACGTCACGAATCCAACCCAGAAACCACCCGCTGAAAGATTATTCAAGATCAAGATCATCAAATGATCTATAGACGATCTGTAGATGATCTATCCGAGGTACGAGAGGGAGAGGGATTTTAACTCAACCCGTGTGCACCGGGGTGAGGTGCCTTCGCGGTGCCCATCTCAGGGGGCAGCGTGCGCCAGGAGCTGCGAGTCTCTCTACTGTTTTTGTTTTTCACACGGTTAATTAAAAATACTGTCTCCGACTTGCTGAACAAGCTTCACCCCGGACACGAAATTCCCCTCACTGTTGCGGTGTGATATTTGAAATGAGTCGGCAAGATATATGTTCGCGAGGCCCTGTTCAGACGCGAGGCTTCGGCAAGGTAGGTGTCTCGTTATTCCTGAAAGGCTCAGACTAACTTGAGGAGCTTCAGTACCTCACCCAAACGCTGCTTTAGAGATGAACTGACCAGTTTTTGTAACCTCCTAGGGGACTTCAGAGGAAGAACTTGACGGTTAAAAAAAAAAACAAAAATGACGGGTACAGCGACGGCCACTGCGTGACTGGGAGCTGATAAAATTTGTTGTCCGAGTCCGGGATGCACATGAGTCGCCACGGCACGGACACGGCAAGGTTTTGCGTAGCCGTAGTGTCAGGCGTTCACGCCGCTCATATTGACGTTTGATTGAAAAAAAAAAAACAGCGTCAAAGATGTCATTCGTTTTCGTCGCTATGCTGAGGTCTCCAAGAGGTTAACCCGTGAAACGGTGAAGACCATGGATTATTTATAGGTGTATCACAAATGCAATGTGTCTTGCTGCTAATTGGTGTCCTTCAGTGCCCATGAAGAGCCCTGTCGGTCGAAAGAAGGTTGGCCAAATGTGCTTCGTATCTCTATTATATATAGAAGGCCAGCTCCTCCTCCTCCTCCTCCTCCTCTTCAATGGTATTGCAAAACCGAGTGACGCCACTGATCGAGGAGCGCCTCGTCAGTCAGGAATACATAGGCCAAAATGTGCTACCCATATCGAGCATGCCTCCTCAACGGTGTATAAAACCAAGCGACGCCACTGCTCTTAAGGAGCCCCGTCAGTCTGAAATACTCTTGGCCAAAATGTGGTACATATCCATATATCCCCGTCAATCAGAAATACGTTGGCCTAAATGTACTTCAAATCTAAATATCGTATTAAATTGGAAACCCCTCAACGTTACGGCGGTGTAAAATTGAGCGACGCCACTGACAGAAATATCGGTTGACCAAGCCTGCGAACAGGACCAAACTATCCGTTGGGTTAAAGCCGCAGACCGCCCTTCCCGCCGTTCATCCTTTCTTTCTCGCGCCAAACTACAGTCCAAGCAAAACAATAAGTGATTTTTATACCAATGTACGTAGAAATCGCTGGTTAGTCATGTAACCGCAGGGAGCTGGATAGGCCGCACAGCAGAAACCTCCATTGGTGGCACCAAGGGGAACTAACGAAGCGGGGGGTGGGGGGGGGAGGGGCGGGGGGGGGGGGGGGGGGGGGAGGTGTACTCGATGGGGGGGGGGCGAAGTAGAAGGAAGAGCAGGGGCAGGAGGGGGTGACGGGAGAGAGAGAAGGAGTTGAAGGGCCGGAGGGGTAGGGGAAGGTGGGGAAGACGTGCGTATAGCGCTGTCAACGAAGAAAGAAGAAAACACAACCAAGTATATACGTTAGCTCGCCTTCAGAGCCGTCCGTCCAAGGTCCACCAAGACCGATTGCGCTTCGGGCGACAGGGCGAGGAGCATGGCCTCTTCAACCCCCTGTCCCGACGTAGAGACGCCGCCGCCACCGCCGCTACTGCCGCCATTACCGCCAGCGCTTCCACCCTCTTCTCCGTTCGCCGCGCGTGAAAACAGCTCCTCGGCGAGCTGCGCTGCCGCCGGGTCCGATTTTTCCACGGCGGATTTCAATGCGGGCAGAACGGCGTCTCCCACCAGGGCCCCCGCTGTAACCTGTCGTTGTGTTGGTGTCACGAAGGGGAGGCGGCTCATGATTTTAAGAGCTGAATGAAAGCCCTCGACCCAAGGGTTACCATCCGCCTGTGATGCTTTAGTAAGTATGCTGCGCCTACGCCGATCGTCTAAAGTAAGTTTATGACTGGATGAAGCCTCCTTCCCCAGCAGGAGGAGTTTCACCCGGGATGTACTCCGCGCTGAGTGAGCTTTAAGCGCGGCGCCTGTCCGAAAATGTTGTCTACGCAGAAACTGCTGTAAGCTAAGATAGCGGGATGGTCAGTATTTCTGCCGCAACGTCTGATATCTACCTTTGGATTGGTTGGAACAGCGCAATGGAAGGTGATCCACTCATTCTAGGAGACATACAGTACCCAAATCATGGAGCCACCTCATGCCTTTTGACAGCCGAAACCGTGTGATCCTCCGATTTTACGCGGGGATGTCCCCTGATGACCACAGATTTGAAGAGAAAAAACAAAACAAATCTCGGACGCTGTGTCACCTCGACGTGGGGCTCGAAAAGAGCTGGCTGATTTTTTTCTGTCTCTGTTTTTGCTTCTGGCTCAACTCGTAGGAGATTGTACACTCGCGCCCCGTACGAAACGGGCGGACTGTAGCGCCCCTCTCCCCCTATGGTTGCCGGCATGTGCCGGGTCAGTACACCGGCATCATGCCCGGGCACCGGCAGTATTCCGCCTGACTGCCACAACAGATCATAAATCCCATCCGTGCCAGGCGATGTCACCGGAGTTCTATCGGGCACCGACATCCCTTAACTTTTGTTCGAACTGCAGTCCCGTTTGGGAGGACAATCCGCACTAATTCCAAGTAGTCTGTCCCCAAAACGATAGTGTAGTACTAAAAGAGTTAACCGGCATTGAAACCCCAGATCTTAGCTGCGGGGGGGGGGGGCGGGGGGGGGGGCATAATAACAAGTAGGTCAAGGACGCTAGATCCCTTCCAGACGACGACAACGACGTCTCGGCGGGAGACACGGCTCTTTTTTTGGTTTCTTTCCTGGTATTTCCAGTTTCGCTGCACCCTCCCCCCTTCCCAGACGCAGAACCTCTACTCCCAGCCTCTCACAGCCTTCCAACGCCAGCCTCCCTGTGACGGAGAGCCGCGACACCTACCTCTCTGTGCTGTGGCTGTTCATGCCGAGGCCTTGTTGTGAGTCGTAGTTGTGGTTCGTCTGGCGCACGCGCTGTGGTCGACGCTTTTTTTTTTTATTTTTTTTTTTTGCATCATCGCTTTTACTTTCCAGCTCAACTCGTGGGAGGTTTCTTTACCCTCAGCGATCTTCTGGACAAGACGTGGTCACAGGTGTCGTCCCTTCCCCCCCCCCCGTTGTGTGCCTTCATTTTTGTCGCGCATAGGGTTCAGCATTCCCCTCTGCTCGTCGATTTTCATCGAATGTGGCTAACTCACGCTCTCGCGCTTTCCGCTTAGAATCATTTTTTTATGCAAGAAAAAGTCCCTACGAGCATGTCGTTGTGAGGTGCCAATCTTGGGTGGTCGCCGTTTAAACAAGCAGGCGCTCCTTCACCACTATACTCTTATATATTGCCATGAGCTCTTAATCCTCCCCCCCCCCCCACCCTACGGCCATGCATGGCATAGGTGCACCCGCTCTCCTTTCCCGGCGCCTACGACGCCCGCTGCCAGTTGGTCAGCGAATCGGCGATTCCCGACTTCGTAGAGCACATCTCTGGAGGTCAAAGCCAAGACAGTTTAGACACTTTTATGAATACCAAGGGGCCCTTATATTTCCGTCCAGAGCGATAATGTTTCCTCGGCGAGGTTGCACCTTATACAACTCTGGAATTCAATGTAAGGAGGTTGCGAAAACCCAGTGGTCCGTATATTTCCGCCCAGAGTAAAAATGCTTTCCTCGGAGGGGTTGCACCTTATACCGCTCTGCACTTCAACATAAAGACCGTCTAGACACTCTTAGGAAGACCAAGGGGCTCTTACATTCGCGCCCAGAGCAATAATGTTTTGCTCGGCGGGGTTGCGTCTCATATCACCCTGGACTTCAATATAAGGACCGCTCACACACTAACATGAATACCAAGTGGCTCTTTCATTTCCACCCAGAGTGATAACGGTTTCCTCGGAGAGGTTGTACCTTACACCACTCTGGACTTCAATATAAGGATCCGTTTTACACCATTATGAATACCAAGTGGTCTTTATATTTTCGACCAGGGTCATGATGTTTTCCTCGGAGGGGCTGCATCTTATACCAGTCTGGACTTCAATATAAGGATCGTGTAGAAACGTTAATGAAGACCAAGCGGTCATTCTTTTTTTATTTATTTATTTATTTATTAATCATCACTTTCACTTTCCACCTTGACTCGCAGGAGGCTTTTACCCTTAACGCGATCTTTATCTGGACAAACCGTGGTCGCAGATGTCGTCCCTTCTCACCCCCGGCACGTGCCTTCATTTTTATCGCGCATATACAGGGTTCACTCAGCATTCCCACTGCTCGTCGATTTTCATCGATTGCTGCCAACTCGCGCTTTCGCGCTTTCTGCTGATGAATATTTATCCAAGAAAAGGTCCTTACGAGTATACACTCGGTGAGACTTGCACCCCCGAAATTGATTCTGAGTAGGCACGCGGACCACCTACCAAGCCACCGGGGACGCCTATATATTCACGCCTAGAGCGGTTGGTGCTATGCGCCCCTACCGTCCGGGGAAACGTTCCTCCAGTATTATTACGGGGGTCCATAGTTAGTAGGACCTATGGTGTACATAAAAAACTATATATTTACCTATTTTTACTAACAAAATTTGGTCCCGTTAACTATGGACCCCCCCGTAATAGTACAGACTGGTAACCACTTGCACCTGTTGCTGGAGCAAGAGAGCGGTCTTCCGGTGATCCCCGCCGGCTTGCGCCTGCAGTGTCTCCATAAGCTTCTTGGCCTCCGCCCCGCCTGTGCGTGGCGGTGTTGGGTTTCACCAAGACGACGACGAGGAGGACGAGGACGGGGGGACGAGAAATATTGTCAGTTGCAGCGCTGAAAAGGGGGGGCTAACGGTCAATTGAATTGTGAAAAATTTTCCGGGTCGAGAACGATCGGGCAACCTTCTTTGGTTTTGCTACCGCGCCATCCTCGCGGATGACACCTCCCCCTCCCCCGCAGACGCCCCCGTGCTGCGGGCCTTGGATCACAATGAGTGCACCCCCCGCCCCTACCCCACTCCATCACTCCCCTCCCGCTGTCCACTCCTACCACGCCCCCCTATCCAATACGCGCCCCCTCCTACCCCTTCTCCCTAACCTTTACTCCCACTCCCGCCCCTCGTACCCCCTCCTTCTGCCCCCTCTACCCCTCCCACCTTATCCACCCCCCTCTCTCCACCTCTCAACCCCCCTCCCCCCCCCGGTCCCAGATTAGCAAAAAACCTCTATGTAATATACGGAAACAACGTAATGAGCGGCCTAATGGTGGAGGTGTCTCTATTAGGAGTAGGAACGGTGCCCCGTCTCGAAAGGGGTGCATGGTCAATGGTCAAATGACTAAAGCAAGCAACAAAAGAGTACGTCCCCCCCCTCGCGGTCTGCCTAGTCAGCGAAAACCCGACATGCTCCGTCCCGGCATTGTAGGGACGCGAGGGTCTATGGTCATACGACTGCGGCCATGCATGATAATGAGCATACCCCCCCCACCCCCCCGCGGCCCCTCCCCTCGCCGCTTTCCCGTCACATCTCCCAACTCCCCCCCCCCCCCCCCCTACCATCATAGACCACGAGCGGTATACGATTACGGCCATGCATGAGATCGAGTACATCTCTCCCGTCGAGTACACCCTCCCCTCCCACCACCCACCCCCTTATCCCACCCCTCCTGCGCATTCGACGTGCCCCGCATACTCTACTTGTCTATTGCCAAAGGACGGCATCAAAGCTGGTCTTTACTGTCTGCTGTCGGCTCACTATCACGGGGGACCATAGTAAATAGGACCAAATATTGTTAGTAACAATAGGTGAGTATATAGGTTTTTGTGTGTACCGTAGGTCCTATTTACTATGGCCTTCCAAAAAGAGTCAGTCCTTGCTCGACCTCAGCTTAAACCCCCCACACACACACGAAATTCTTGAAAAACAAAAAAAAAGTTATTTTACCCGAAATACATCATGAAATAATCCCCCGCCCCCCCCCTCCCCCCCCACTGACGTTTGTCTTTTGTCCCCATCTCATTTATTCCTTCCTTCCCCAGTACGGTCAGCCCTTTCTTCCCTCGTCGACTCTCGCCGAATTGAGCCTACCCAGGCTATGCGCTCGCAACAGTTGTCATCGCTACATTTTTGGCAAATAAATTGACCCTCCTCAACGTTGTAGCCTGCTCTAACCCCCCTCCCCTTGGTCCCCCCTCACCCCCCCCCCCCCCCCCCCCCCCTCACCTACCTCGTTCCTTCTACCACCCTCTCCGCTCTCCCTACACCCTCCGCTTGTATCCCTCCCCCTCCAAGCTATACACAAGGCAGTCCAATTTGCAAGCGGTGCTTGGTAGGATGAAACTCCACCTTCATGCGAGTCACCGATACCACCCGGTGCTCCTCGCTTGGTGAACACAAGTAATGCCTGCCTGGTCGGTGGAAACCCGACAATGCTCCGTCCCGGCACTGTTGGGATGCGAGGGTCTATGGTCATACGACTACGGCCATGCATGAGATCGAGTACACCGTCCATCCACGCCCCCCTCATACGCCTACGGCCGTGCATGATAATGGATAGACCCCCCCCCGGCCTCCCCGCCTAATTTATCCCTTCCTTGCTCCATCCTCGTCCGATCCCGCACCTCCGATTCTACCGCCCCCCTCCCTCCCTGAACCCCCCCCCCCCCCCCCACCCCCGATCTTCTCTGCTCTCACGCCCCCGATCCCACCCCACTCTCTACCCTTGTCTCTCCTCCTCCCATCTTCGTTGTACCCCCCCCCCCCCCCGCTATTGCATATAGCTTGGGTTGGCGTCGGTTGGCAACGACACAGTAAAAAACATGCCGCTCACTACTTGAGCTAGACAACCAGGGTACCGCTGTTTTTTGTTTTCTTTTCTTGGCGGTCGGTCACAGCTGGTTGTGGAGTTAGGTCCTTTGTGCGAGAGGTGAACAACATTTACTCCGCACAAGTGGGAATGATCAAATCACGTATTAGTAGTGTATATGATGAGGCACCCAAGAGGCAGTTACATAGTACTCCCATTGCTGGCATCCCCGATGGATCGATAGGTGGTCCGCGTGCCTACCAACATTCATTTCGTGGGTTCAAGTCTCACCGAGTGCATGCTCGTAGGGACTTTTTCTTGCATAAAATCGATTAGCGGAAAGCGCGAGAACGTGAGTTAGCTGTACATTCATTTGATGAAAATCGACGAGCACAGCAGTGGGAATGCTGAGCCCTATGCGCGATAGAAACGAAGGCACGTGCCGGGGGGGAGACGGGACGACACCTGTGACCGCGGCTTGTTCAGAAATAGATCGCTGAGGGAAAAACCTCCTGCGAGTTAGGCTGGAAAGTGAAAGTGATGAATGAAAAACAAAACAAACAAAGGATGCTGTCTCCGGAAGAGGCCACACCGGAAATTAAATCAACTCATCCAAGCTGCCATCTATACGGAAGCCCGCCTCACAAGCGGTTCTTAGTACGATGCAGCTCACTCTTCATGCGACCAGCCGGACACATCACGGTGCTTCGCGCTTGGTGCAAGCAATATTTGCCTGAACGATGAAAAACCGACATGCTCAGTTCCGGCATTGTAGGGATGCGAGGGTCCATGGTCATACGACTACGGCCTTGCATGATACCGAGTACATCTCTCCTATCGAGTACACTCCCTCCCCTCCTCTCTCGTACCCCCCAACCCCCTGCTCCCCTCTGTGCTCCGTCTCAGAAGGGATGCGTGGTCAACGATCACATGACTAAGGCAAGCAGCAAATGAGTACGCCCTCCCGCCCCCCCCCCCCCCCCCCCCCCTACCCTCTCCCCTTCTTTCTCCATCTTCGTCCTACCCCCCCGCCCCGCCCGCGTTTACCCACCCCCCTCCCCCCCCCCTGCAACCTCCCCCCCACGCAGTCTCCCCCCCCTCTCCTATTAACCATTTAGGACTGCAGTCCTGTTTCGGGTAAAAACCACATTAATTGTAAGCAGTTTGTCCCAAAAATAGGACTGCGGTCTTAACAAGGTTAGCAGTACCGTGGTAAAGAGCGTTGAGTTCGGCGCTCGATTTTTTTCAGAACTGAGAGAAGGTTGAGGTTTCCAATACCGAACCAAAAAAGGCGTTTTCGGACATGTCTGGTCGAGTAAATGCCTTCCGAAAAATCTGATTTTCGACTTTTTTTCACCCTTTACCGTTGTCAAGAACGAAACGAGCGATAAAAAAAAAGTTCGCATCCCCCCCCCCCCCCCCCCCCCGCCCTTGTGTGAATGCAACGATATTTACGGTAGACCCCCCTCCTACCCTCCGCCCCCCCCCAACTTTCCTACCCCCCCCCCCCCCCCCCCCCTCGGATACCGCTCGCGAACCATGAAGGGGACAATGTTAGAAAAACAACGATATGCAGTATGGAAACAGCGTGATGAGCGTCCAACTGTTGGAGGTGTCTATATTAGGAGCAGGAACGGTGCTCCGTCTCGAAAGGGATGCGTGGTCAACGGTCGCATGACTGAAGCAAGAACCAGATGGGTACCGCCCGCCCCCTCAGCTTTGTCCCACCCTTCCCTGGCCACAGTCCCGAGCGACGAAAGATGTGTACTCGCCTGCGGCAGTCCCCTTCGCCGCAGCGAGCACGCTTAGCAACCAGGCCCGCTCCGCCAAGCTAGCCGCCTCCGCGGCGTTCTTCACCAACGGGCTTAGTGCACGCGCGGCCTGATGCAATACCGGCAACACAAGCATTAATGCATGCTCAGATGAGTCCACCAAGTCGGGCGTACTGCCCCCCCCCCCCCCCCGATTACCGTCCAGCCACTTGTCAAATCACGGCCCTCAGGACACACATATCATTATTTAGATCATGACATGATTCACAGTAAATCATTCGCGGGATTGCGTATGTTATATTGAAGAGCTTGTTTTCGTTCCGAACAACACAGCCGGGTGATCGGAATTTTTCCCCGAACCCGAACACCCGTTTGCAAGCATGATTGGGGTGATGCTACTGCTGCTGCTGCAGCAGCGACGCTTCGATCGCGCGTTGTGCTACGCGGGGCGCTTTAGGTCCTTTCAGAGTACATCTCCAAACAAAATGTCACAGGTCTCGGAACCAACGAACTCGCTACCGCTACCGCACCGGCCAAGCATGTCACAAAGGCGACCGCCGCGCAGTAGCCCCGGTGTACTCCCCTGCAGGTGTTGCGTATAATCTTGGAATCGCCGCCGAAGGGCCCCCTCACGCGTGGGCCTTGCTCATGCAAGCCCTTACACATCATCGTACGTGCTCGGTTTAGTTTGTGTCCGTGGGCCTGTTGCACCCGTATCCCACCTCTCTAGAAATCACCTACATCGAGTGGCCTCCCCGAGGTACAACAGAAACCAGCTCCCGCTCTGGCCGTAAATATAATAACCGGTTCGTCTTCATGGCGATGTACAAGCGTTCCTCAAATTTCCGGCCAGAGCGACCCCCCGAAACCGTCAGCCTTTGTGTGTGTGTTTTTTTTTTTTTTTCTGGCACGCAAAAAAAAAAATATTTTATTCTGAACCGTGTACCACACTGCTGCTGATGGAGTCTTAATGTAGGGTCCCGCTTTGTCTTCACCTTACTGTCTAAACGGTTCTCGTACCGACATTATCCTCTCACCTGTGCGGTGTCCGCGTCCGCTGAAGCCCGAGACTCCCTCGCCACCGACAGGGCCGCCAACACCTGCTCCTCGGTGTCGAGCGGGGAGATCGGGTCCAGGCGGCCTCCTGCGCCCGATGCGGACGCGTCGCCGCCTGGGTCGGTGCGAACGTTACACCGATGGTTGGTTTAGATGGTTGTTTGCTACGCCGTTCATTGGTTGGTTGGTTGGTCCGTTCGTTGGTTGGTGCTGGTTCGTTACGTCGTTGGTTGGTTGGTCGTTTGGGCGGCCTCCTGAACCCGGACGCGGACGCGTCGCCGCCTGGGTTGGAGCCGTGTGTGTAATCAGATACGTGTACAGATATCCAAGGTACATCTTTATTTTTTCTCCTTCCCATTTTATTTTCTCCACCCTTCTTTTCTCTCTCTCTCTCTCTCTCTCTCTCTCTCTCTCTCTCTCTCTCTCTCTCTCTCTCTCTCTCTCTCTCTCTCTCTCTCTCTCTGTCTCTCTCTCTCTCTCTCTCTCTCTCTCTCCCGTTTTCGGGACAAACTACTTGGAATTTGGATGGATTGTCCCCAAACCGGGACTGCAGCTCTAAGAAGGGTCAAACGCCGTAAACTCGTACGTACGTACCAGGTATACGTTCATTTTTCTCCTTTCCGTTTATTATCTTCGCCCTTCGTATCTCCTCCCCCCGCGACGGCACTCAATCAATTCCAATTTCACCCACTCCCCTACGTACTGTCGGACTCAGCGCGAGCGCGATAGGTTTTGTACGAGCAACAAGAAATCCTTAGCCGTGCGTAGTGAATGGCCCTTCAACTGCGACAGCGTCCGGTTTTACCGTGCGGCACTTATAGTGACGCCCACCACCATCTTTCGTAGGCTAGTCGGGGGCAGGTGCGATATTTTGGTTCTGTAGCTCTTATCGGCACCAAATGTATACGCACATATACCAGGCAACCTGTTTTGTTTCGAGCTCGTCGAGTCTCGCAGACTTTCGTGACATTGATCCCCGAGGCCCTCACCCCCTCACAACATCGCAACAATCTCGCGATATATCTCCAGCGCGCAAGCTCGAAAACTATACCTGGTACACCCACAGCACTTTCGAGACACCCCATCTTGGGGAGACCCAGACAGGGTGGGGGGGGGGGGGGGGGGGGGGGGGTGTACTCGATAGGAGGGATGTACTCGGTCTCATGCATGGCTGCAGTCGCGTAAACATTGACCCTCGCATCCCTACAATGCCGGGACGGAGCACGTCGGGTTTTCATCGACCAGACAGACATTGCTTGCACCAAGCGCGAAGCGAAACGTGAGGTGTCCGGCGAGTCGCACGAAGGGTGGGCTGCATCCTACTAAGAACCGCTTGTGAGGCGGATTTTCTTGCATATGGATGACTGCTTCCATGAGTTAATTTAATTTATGGTGTAGCCACTTCCAGAGACGGCAGTGGGAGTGCTACGTAACTGCCTCTTGGGTGCCTCACCATATACACACTACGTGATGCGATCATTCTCCTGGAGCGGAGTAAAGGTTCTTCACCTCGCACAAATGCTTTAACTCGACCACCAGCTGTGACCGACCGCCCAAAAAAAACACACACAAAAGCGATACCCTGGCTGTTTAGCTCAAGTAGTGAGCGGCCCGTTTTACAGTGTCTTTTGACGATAACCTTACCTGTATATAATACGGGGGGAGGACAGGGTGTGCTCGATATCGTGCATGGCCATAGTCGTATCGCCAAAGACGAGGGGTATACTAAACCTGTAGTATTTTGTCTCGATGTCCTGGATCATTTTGATGTAGGTGTTGGATTTTCGGGTGGGTCTCTCTGAGCCGGCAGGCGGTGCTCGTGCGGTATTGCCCCCCCCGCGCCGAGTGGACGAGCGTGCCGCATGCTCTGCGCGGGGGTAGTACCTGCAAATGATCTGGGACTCCAAGCCCATGGATACTCATTCTACTGCGGGGTGGGTGGGACGGTCTCAAGAACTTTTCGTTCCCAGCCCTGCTCACGAGGTTTTGGGAACGAAAATCGGGAGTGATGCGTGAGCGACCACTCCACAGTTAGAAAATTCAAGAGACATTTCTTGTTGCACCCATAGTTCCACGATCTCTGCCAAGTCATTTCCGTTTGTTGTCATCGCCAACTTTTACGTTCGTTATCGGCTCCGAATATAGCCTTGCGATTGTCTGGGTTGAACATTGCCGGTGTGATGGTGGAGAACAGTCGCGGGGGGCCATAGTTAATAGGACCTACGGTACACACAAACACCCACATATTTCATTTTTTACTGGCAATATCTGGTCCTATTTACTGTGGCCCCCCGTTATGGAAGAATCGTTTGTATTTACTAATTTGGACACATTGCTACGGCGAAACAAAAAAAAATATATATATATATATATATACCAATATTGTACTATTACGCACCGTTTCACAGACGCTGGAGGGGGAGCTGCTGGAGCGCTGAGAGTACTGGCTGCACCTCGAGAGTATATATATATATATATATCCTGCGAGCAAGCGCAGTAGTGTTTCCTTGGTCTATATGATTCTCTGGAAAGATTTGCGGATGCGCTTGTACTGCCGCGGGTGCTGCTTGCTGCTCGGACGTCTGTGCTGCTCGTGCTCCCAGCACTCGCAGCATGTTGGGCCTGCAGTTCGTGCTGCTCATGCTCCCGGTACAGGACTCGCAATATTCAGGCCGCTAGCACTACGATACTCTCACGTACTCGGAGCATAAATTGCACCACCACCACCAGCAGCATCTCACTTTCACTCTTTCCTTCCGCCGGAGAAGCAGCAGCAGCGGGGCCAACGGCACCATCCCCCGCCGCCTCTTCTAGCCTCCGGACCAGAGCCTGCGCCGCCATGAGCCGCGCCTTCGCCTGTCGCAGGCGGCGGCGATCGACAGGCGCAGGCGCAGGCGATCGAACAAATTAATTGGTGCTCAGAAAGGAAAAGGGGGGGGAGGGGGGGAGCAAAAGGCAGCAGGTGCAAGCTGTTTTCGCTGACGCTCACCGCTTTACGGTGGAGGATGCAGGGAGTGACCAGCGTTGCACCGAGCATTTTGTGAGGCAGGGGGGGGGGGGGGGGGGGGGGGGGGGGGGGGGTGTACTCATTATCATGCATGGCCGTAGTCGTATGATCATGCACCCTCACATTCCTACAATGCCGGGACGGAGCACGTCAGGTTTTCACCGGCCGGGGGGGGGGCGTGCATTTCTTTAAAAGAAAGGCGGTCGATAAGCTGCCGCAGTTTATATGTATGGGATTTGGAAATCGAAACAAAAACTCGACCGTGGTATGTACACGCGTGGGTCCATAGTTAACAGGACCTATGGCACACATAAAAACCTATATATTTAGGTATTTTTACTAACAATATTTGGTCCTGTTTACTATGGTCCCCCGTAATAGAGAGATCAGACTATTGCGGGGGACCATAGTATAGAAGACCTGCCGTACGCACAAAAATCAATATATTTCCCTATTTTTACCAACAGTGTTTGGTCCTATTAACTATGGCCCCCCGTAATCGTACACAACAGTACGAGCGATGCGCGTCCATGCGCCCACGAAACCGAAGCAAAACCGAAGGCCTGACCTCGCTGAGAGCGCCGAGGGATACCTCCACCTCTTTTCCCTCCGTGTTGGTGTGCGCGCCTCTAAAAAAACGAAACAAGGCCAGACGCGGACCTCGCTGAGAGCGCCGCCGGCCACCACTTCACCACTTTCCCTTCACGAAACCGGAAAAAAAAAAAAAAAAAAACTGACCTCGTCGAGAGCGCCGCGGGCCACCTCCACCGATTTGCCTTCCCGCAGCGCATACGCCTCCGCGTGCTGAAGCCCCGTCGTGGCTCGGGCGATCGCCCCGCTGACATCTCCGGCGTCTTCGAGGGCCAACGAGGTCGCCGCTAGGAGAGTATACCGCCAGCGGAGATCCTGGTCTTGAGCGGCCTCGAGCGCATCCGTGAATCTTTTCGAATTGTTTTGTTTATGACAATATAGTATTGTTGTTATTATGCTTGCCTTCTGACAGAATGTTACACACATATATCAGCACTTTGTATTGTTCATGACAATATATATATATATATACCAGGTTGTTAGGTAAACGAGAGAAGTGGCTGGCGCTGGTGGATAGTTCGCTTCAACGGCCGTCAAATTGGTGCGTACATGCGCGCAGGCAGGAGGCATTGAAAAAATGAAACCAAAAACAAGGGTAGCTCCCGCCATGACAAAAAAAAACAATGTGAACAAACAGGGAAGAAGCTGGCGCTGCGTGTGCCGGTGCGCTAAGCGCTAAGCGCTAAGCGGCACAAAAACAAAAACTTCAAACAAAACTAAAAACTAGAAAACGTGTTCGTGCTGTATGACGCCGATGGTGGTCCTTGATCTTGTCCATTTTATTTTTGCGAGAAAAAAAAAAGTAAGTAGATCAGGTGCGGCTCTACTGAAGCCGCATAAATACGGAAGGAGGTGTCCCTGGTGGATGGTGATATTGGTGAGATGCAGAAGAAAACCGAAACTAGAAAAAAAAAAGAAGAAGCAAAACACTGAAAAAATAGTGTCTTCATTCAACTGCTGTGCGTGTTGGTGGGAGGAGGCGCAGAAAACAAAACTAAACAAACAAATCTGGCGCATAAATATGGGAGGAGCTGCCCCTGGTGGATGGCGTTATTGGTGAGATACAGATGAAAAAAAAAAACAAGAAAATAAAAAAAAACACACCCACAATTATGAAAAAACAGCAGTGTCTTCATTCAACTGCTGCGCGTGTTGGTGGGAGGAGGCGCAGAAAACAAAACAAAAAAAAGAAGTTTTTTTTTTTTTTTTTTTTTTGGGGGGGGGGGCGGTCGGACCACCGTGAATATAGTACTATCGTTGCTCGTGGGGGGCCTAGAGGGGCGTGAGTGAATCAGCGAACTTTCTTGGAAAACATTTTGAGAAAAAAGTGGGGGTATAGCCTGCGAGGGAAAAATTGACCCTGAAACGTGACGGCGGCAGATACAACTACCATGATACGTGCTGGTACAACAAGAAAAAAAATAAATCACCTACCACAGGAGCAACGGCGACAAGAGCAGCAACAGTATATATACCTGGTAGCAACCGAAGATCGGCAACAACAGAAACAGAAACAACGAAACAGTAACGAAAACGGAAACAGAAACAAAACAACAACAACAACAACAACCAACAACAACAACATCAAAAACAACAAAAACAACATCAACAACAACAACAACAACAACAAAAACAACAAAAACAACAGACAACAGCAACTATTACGGGGGGCTATAGTAAATAGGACCTAATAGTGTTAGTAAAAATAGGTAAACCTTTAGGTTTTAGTGTATATGGCATAAATATTTCGGTTTTAGTGTACACCATAGGTCCTATTAACTATGGTCCCCCGTAATACTGTCACCACTGCTGCCAGCAAATGCCGAAACGGTCAGCACCTCACTTTGCGAGCTCGGAAGCGTGGTTCCCCGCCCGCCCGGTTCTCAGAGCGGTCCGCAGAACGTTCCACGCGTGCACCGAGGCGTTGTAGACCAGGAAGGCGTACCGGATCCCCCCTTCCTTGGCAATGTCGAGCGCCTTGTCGGTAAAGCGGAGGAAAAAAACGCCGGATACGCGAGGCGGGCGGGTGTCGAATGACAGCCGACACGTGTACTACACATACATATATATATACATATATGTGTGTGTACGATGCGGAAAAACGAAGAAGCAAGTTCGATATTCACGATCCCTATCATGTGTTTTTTTCAGTACTGCGCTTGCCGTCCGACAACACGTCCAGAGCTTCACGAGCTTCGACGCTGGTCACTCAAAAAAATTGCCCCAAAAAACAAAACACACACGCAGTTTTTTTTTTCTTCTCCTTCTCCTCCTTCTTCTTGTTTTCCGATCTCTCCCTCCTACAATAGTCGCCGCTATGGTACAGACAAAAACCTATATACTTACATATATATTCATACTATTACGGGGGTCCATAGTCAACAGGACCTATGGTGTACATAAAAACCTATATATTTGCCTATTTTTACTAACAAAACTTGGTCCCGTTAACTATGGACCCCCGTAATAACAATTTTTGGTCCTATTTGCTATGGTCCCCCATTTCTTCCCTCCTCGACTCGCGTCGAATTACGCCACGCAAGGGAAACCCCAACACATACGTACGACGGTCGATTCGCCTCAGCGCTTCGTTTTCGATCAAGATCGACGAACAGGGGGAATGCTGGCCCATTCTGCGACCTACATAAAAATGAACGTACATGCATCTGATAGAGGGGGGGGGGGGGGGGGGGGGGGGGGGGGGGGGGGGGGGGGGGGGGGGGGAGGGGACAAGACACTTGTGACCCCGGCTTGTTCAGAAGGCGGCTGAGGACAATACCTCCTACCGGTATGTATGATGAGAACGATTTGATTTGAACTGTGCAAAGAAAAAGGTGACGGTTTTAACAAGTAAAAAAAAAGGTTTTAACCAAAAAAAGCGGCAGCGGGGGGGGGAAGGGGGGGGGGGGGGGGGTGCCAAAGGAGCGGAGGGCAGAGCGCGTTCGATCCGATATTATTCCAGGCGGCAGGTAGTATATCGGATCGAAAGTTCGACGTTCGCGATACATATCGAAACCTTCGGTACGGTACCCAACGGGAACTATCTGGTGCTTGTTTTTCCTTCCCTGTGGGCGACAAATTTGCTGTAGATCTCTACCCGGCACGATCGCGGCAATCGGCACTGCTCAGCACACTGCCGCGCTGGCTCATCCCATCTGTGTCCACCGATTTTCACAAGCGCTACGTGATCAACCCGCACTATTGAGGGACCAGTACCGTGTTCCGCACAAGAGTGTGAAGGGGAGTGAACAAGACACCAGTAGAAATCTCTAAACAAAGTTTGTCGAATATGAATACATGATAAAAACGACATGCAGGTTTGCGATTGTAGCCGGGCGTGTACGGCGCTGTGCCAGAGTGTACGGGTGGGCGGACTTAATGGATTTGGTTACTTGAGTTAGTAGAAAATATAGCTGGTTTACCCCCCCCCCCCCGCCCTCCCCCCCCCCAGGTTCCAGGCACACGAGACACATGCAGCGAGTGTCAATCGCAAAAACAAAAAAATGAAAAATAAAAACTGACTGGGGTTTAACATTATATTCTGCTCTAAAAACTTGCGAGGTATCTTTTGTATCATCGACTCGCCCCTCTCTCCCGTCTCCTGCGCAACAACGACGAATCTCGGTCGATATCTCGCACCCTCCATCGTACCGGTACGTACCGTATCACACCGGGTGATAAGCTAACACACCCCCTGGGGACGAATTTCAGACCCGGTTTCCTCCAAAACATGGTGGGACACACACAGAAATGGAAAATGGTGGCTTCGGAAAATTTTCGTCTATAACGTTGCATAGACGCATCATCGCTCGTCGTGCTCAGTTCGTCCGAGGGGGTGTGTTATGTTATCACCGGTGTGATAGTGTCGTACGGCAAATACTCGTGCGCACGAGTAAATATTATTATTCTGCTTGTCATCCGACAATCAATGTGCGGCATGGGCTTCAACGCTGATCACTCGCGAAACGTTCAGGGAAACAGAGAAAACCTGCGCACTATTATAGGTCTAGCTGCCTTCTGTGTCTACTTCCCGCTACGTGTGCTCTATCCACCAGTACTCCGTTGGTGTCCTCGCTCCCTCCTCCGTCTCAAGATGTGCTCCGTGCTATGAGTACCAACATTGGAGGGTCGAATCGGCGGAGCACCTGAACGAGCAGCCGTAGCGCTCTGGATCGCCTCCTGGTTGCCTCCGCTCCCACGAGGCCATCGCGTCCTATCGAGTTGCTCACCACCAGTGCCTGCAATGGTATATACGTGCGAACGTCCGGCCGGAATTTTGGGGGGCGGAAGGAGGCGGGGGGGGGGGGGGGGGGGGGGGGGGGGGGGGGGGGGGCACGAGCGAAAAAACGTGTGCGCGTTTTTCACTTTCAATGTTCAAATATTGCGTGAAAGCTTTCAGAATCTGTTGGGAATTTTGAGTGAAAACGAAACGAGCCATGATTCAGCCTTGTACAGCAGTCGTTGGTATTCAACAGGGGCCTTGCCCTGAGTCAATGATTGTTTTGCGCCAGTATCCCGGTGCGGTAGCTCAGGAAAGCTGAGATCATAACCCCGCGTCCCCTGGGACGATAGCCACACGCACGCACAAAAACAAAAAATCCCTTGTTGAAAAACTCTCGTCTAGACGAGGGAACTAAAAACTAAAGTCTCTTCTCGAGACGAAAAACAAGAAAAAAGGCATGAACCGAAGCGGGGACGGGGGGGGGGGGGACAAAAATGCCTTCTGCGTGGCCCCGGATCTGAGTCACGACTCTTACGGGGGGGCATAGTAAATAGGACCTACGGTGCACACAAAAACCTACACATTTCCCCATTTTTACTATTACGGGGGTCCATAGTTAATAGGACCTATGGTATACATAAAAACCTATATATTTACCTATTTTTACTAACAAAATTTGGTCCCGTTAACTATGTACCCCTGCAATAACAATATTTGGTTCTATTTACTATGGCCCTCCGTAACAGGGGGGACAGAGATAAAAAAAAAGGGCAAAAGAAAAGTAAATGGGAAGAAAAAGCAAAAAAAACAAAAAATATATATTTTATGTATGTATAGGCGCGTCGCTAAGCGTTTTTTTTTTTCCCTGTCCCCGTTGTCTCATGTCCCCGTTGCTGCGGGTAGCAAGTATTACGGGGGACCATGGTAAACAGGACCAAATATTGCTAGTAAATATACCTAAATATATAGGTTTTTATGTATGCCATAGGTCCTATTAACTATGGACCTGCGTAATAGTATGGACACTACGTCGCTGCAACGCCGGGAGGGACGACGGAACACGTCCGGTTTCTCACCGGCCGGGCTGGCATTGCTTGCACCAAAGTGCGAATCGAAAGTCGTCGCGTGGACGGGGGTGAGCCGCACGCATCCCCTGCCGAAGTGCCGCCCGTGAGGCAGGCTTCGGCGCCTCGTGAGGATGGCAGCGCCGAACGATGCCGTTTCATCATTTGTCGGTGTGGCTGCGTCCGCTAGAGGAATGCCATGTGCCTGCCTCGAGGGTGCCTTGACCATGACCATGTGCATGCTACGTGGTAAGATCACCCCCCCCCCCCCCCCCCCCCCCCCCGCGCGCTATATTGTATACCTGGTATATATATATATATATATATACATAGGTTGGGTTGGTGTCGGTTGGCGACGACACTGTAGAGCACGCCTCTCACTGCGTGAGTTAGGCAGCCAGGGTACCGTTTTTTTTTTTTGTTTTTTTTTTTTTGGCGGTTACCCCGGCTGGTGGTCGAGTTAGATCATTTGTGTGCGGGGTGGAGAACCTTTGCTCCTCCGCACATGGGAGATGATCGTATCACGTAGTGTATACATATGGTGAGGCGCCCACGAGGCAGTTACATAGTGAACCCATTGCTGTCTCCGGAAGTGGCCACACCAGAAATTAAATCTATTCATTGATGCTGTCATCCATAAGCAAGAAAATCCGCCTCAAAAGCGATTCTTCGTAGGATGCAGCTCACCCTTTCATGCGACTCGCCCAACACCTCACGGCGCTTCGCGCTTGGTGCAAGCAATTTCTGCCTGGTCGGTGAAAACCCGATGTGCTCCGTCCCGGCATTGTAGGGATGCGAGGGTCAGTGGCCATATGACTACGGCCATGCACGATAATGAGTGCACCCCCCCCCCCCCCCCTCCCCCCTGCTCGGAGTTAAGGTTCTCCGCTCCCGCTCAACTTGATCTAACTGGACCACTAGCCATGGGATGACGGCTAGAATTATTTAAAAAAAAGAGATATCCGGGTCGTCTAGATCATGCAGTGATTGGCGTGTTTTAATCCAACCTCTATACAGGAGATATAGGCTGCGGTAGGGACAGAGCCTGTGTACTAGAGTAACTTGAAGAACTCCAACTCTCTCTCCCGAAGCAAAGAACGATTTTGAAGCATGAAAAAATAAAAGAAAATGGAAGCTTAACCTCGGCCTATCGTGAGTATCTTTCTAAATTACGTAGCAAAAAAAAAAAACATGATCGGGGTCAACGACGTAGGAAAATAAAAGACGATGGGTCACGTGATAGCAACATTGAAACAACCTCCTCGGTTTATCGTGCTTGCGATTTTTTTTTTTCTCCAGATCAAGTTTTTTTTCCGGGTCGGGTGTATTGTTCTGTATCTGGTGAGGTATTTTTCAAGCGATGAGACTCAGAAATATCAGATGCCCCACACCTCTCTCGCACTATAGCATGCATCGGCGTTCATCCGCTGTACCAATCGCCCGTGTTTATCGTTTTCGCGGATATTGTAGGGTTTCATACGGAGGATGAGGGGGGGGGGGGGGGGGGGGCTCATTGATGAGGGAAGGGGGGGTCCCACGTTGAACAGCGCCCATTGGTTCGTCTTTTTTTCTACCGTACAGCTGCTGCTGCTGCTGCTGCTGCCGCTGCCCGCGCGAAGAGTTTGTCTATTGCACCGCTTTTTGTTTCGGTCTGCTCACGTACGCCCTCAACCTTCTTGGGGGGGGGGGAAGGACAACAAAAAATGACGATTGCAGCAACGGCCAGTATTGGCGTGGCTGAGGGATGGCACGAGTTGGTTTGTCTCCGAGGTTGCGATGGTTGACTGCATGGATTCGCGCGGTACGAGGGCAACATGATCCCGCCCGTACTGCTGTGCTCTCGCGCGGCTCCTAGACGGTCAGATAGATAACACCAAATGCATTCTTTTGTTTTTCAGTCTCAAAGTGGTTGGAGGAACAAAAGCGCGGCAGTACAGCTGATCTCGCGTGTCCCCCCTCCCCCCCCCTCCGTCTAGAATGCACTGGTGGCATCAAACCTCCCGGACGGAGTGGTAATTCCCCCCAGGTTTGACTGCGGCCTCGGCAGCCAGTACCATTTACCATTTTAATCCCCGCTTGATTTTTACCTTAACGAACAGAGCCCGGCAGTAGAACTGGTCTCGCGCCCCCCCGTCGAGAAAGAAATCGTGACAGACCTCCCGCGCGGTATCGAACTCCCCATTTTTGACCGCAGCTTCGGCCGCAAGCAC
Source organism: Macrocystis pyrifera (assembly GCA_031763025.1). Taxonomy (NCBI): domain Eukaryota; class Phaeophyceae; order Laminariales; family Laminariaceae; genus Macrocystis; species Macrocystis pyrifera. The sequence goes on along the minus strand of JASSKH010000020.1, from coordinate 9,393,857 downwards.
CAGCAGCTCGGGAGCGCGAGTCTGGTCCCCACCGGCTCCGGGCACGTTGTTCTAGTTTGAAAAAAAACAGACGATGTGATAGCGGCATTTCGGTTTAGGGGCGAGGGGAGGGGAGGGGAGGGGAGGGGAGGGGAAGGGGAGGGGGGGAGAAGGGGAGAGATTTGCTTCGATGTGCACGGGTTCGATTCTAGCAAAGCAACGTGTTTTCCCCCCTGTGAGTGGGTGTCTGGGCAGACACATACGCGGGGGGGTGCGATAGACTCAACGGCCCCTAATCACAACCGGCGATAGACTCAACAGCCATGTACGAGTTAGCTCCCTGTATCAAGTAGCAGCAGTAATATTACGAGAGACCATAGTAAACAGGACCAAATATTGTTAGCAAAAATAGGTAAACATACAGTTTTTGTATGTATACCATAGGTCCTGTCAACTATGGACCCCCGTAATAGTAAGCTCCCTGTATTTAGTATTTACAAACCATTTGGTTTTGACTGCTGTGTGCCTGGTCTATGTTCTCCGGAAAAAAAAAAACGCATTTACGGGGGGGGGGGGGGGGGGGGGCATAGTCTCCCCGTATGTTCACACAGTGTATTTGGTCGTGATTACTATGTTCTGTCCCCCGTAAACAGGAGGTAATGTACTATTATATTCATTCTTCCGGCACCAACTTTTCGTTTTCGCTTTGCCTGCCAAAGATAATTGGGTGATTCTGCACTGACCGCTGCCGCTGCTGCGCTCAAAAGCAAAATCCTGGGGAAAGTTCGTAGCGTGCCAACGAGGGTACACGACAGAACGGGAGAAAACGAAGAGACACCCCCCCTCGAACACTGAACCTAGCGAGCTTCCATGACTTTGCTACGAACTTTGAAAAACTAAACAGGTGTTTTCTTTTGTTCTGGCAGGTTTTTTCTGCACTTTGCCGGCAGGGGCCGGGGGGGGGGGGGGGGGTGTACGGTGTACTCATTATCATGCATGGCCGTAGTCGTATGACCATAGACCCTCGCATCCCTACAATGCCGGGACGGAGCATGTCGGGTTTTCACCGACCAAGCAGACATTGCTTGCACCAAGCGCGAAGCGAAACGTGAGGCGTTGGGCGACCTTCGGGGGGGGGAGGGTGTACTCGATAGGAGAGATGTACTCGATCTCATGCATGGCCGTAGTCGTATGACCATAGACCCTCGCATCCCTACAATGCCGGGACGGAGCACGTCGGGTTTTCACCGACCAGGCAGACATTGCTTGCACCAAGCGCGAAGCGAAACGTGAGGTGTCAAGGGGGGTGGGGCGAGAAGGGGGGAGGGGGGTAGCGCGGATACGAGCGCCGGGGGGGGGGGGGGGGGGGGGGGGGGGGGGGGTGGGGGGGGGTTGGGGGGGGGGGGGGGGGGGGGGGGGGGGGGGGGGGGGGGCTGGGCACTCATTATCAGACAACACGCCAAAACGTTAACAAGGGGGTTTTCGTGTATGGTGGGATGGGATTTCGGTAAGAATTTGAACCAACTGCGCCTGCGGCATAGATATATATATATATATATATATATTATATTGTGCTTAGTATCACTCTGTCTCGAAATTTGAGCACCGTTTGGTCTAACAATTAGTGCAAAACCGGTAACTATGTTACGGTACAGAGTAATGATACGTAACCTTGAAAAAAAAAAATCTTCGCTTGGTTTCTATCTTAGCTCGTTCCATCCCGCCGGCTGTGCCCGGGCGTGCCTGATACACACGGTACACGCCCTTCCACATTTTTCATAATTTTCACGTTTTTTAATGCCTGGTTTGAGCGGTATTGATAGCATCAATATGTCATCTCTTTTTTATTGATCCCATTTTCCACCTGACGATGTGACGCGCTTGCTCCAAACATACCACACAAAATCCACAGGGGCACACGTACCGCACAACGTCACATCAAAACCCGTACGTGCGTGGTGCGCGCGATCGAAGTATGGCACACTGCTTGCACTCCTTGCAAAAGACGAGTTTCGAATAAAAATCCTCGTTCGGTCTCACCGGACCTCACAGCTGTTTTTGTTTTTTGTAAATGTGCACGACACAGTCCGACTGCAATCCAATGGCTCCAAGCGTGGAAGGTAGCTACCAGTACGTAATATATCAGTGCTATCCGGACCTGCGCTCGAGCCCGTCGGAGCAGCCCGACCGCCGCCTCCAGACCTTTCTTGCCCCTCAGCCCCAGAAGAACTTTGTGCGACGGGTCGCCCCCGGCTTCCAACGCCTCCACGGCATCTTGGCCGCTCTTAGCGAAGGACGCGCGCAGCTGGAGGTCCAGCGCCATGCAATCTTGTTGTTGTTGTTGTTGTTGTTGTTGTACTCGACTATCAGCAAGAACTGTTGAGCTCAGCGGTCGGTCTTGTTTCGAAGTATGTCGCTAGTGGCCTGCGCGCGAATCGAACTGATTGTTGGGGAGGGGGTGGGGGGGGTTACATAAGCAAGAGAGAAAGGATCCAGGAGCGAAAATCGTTCTTCGTGTTCGGTTACGACTCAGCGGAGTCAAAACAATTTTTTTCCGTTTGCCATCCTCAACAATGTGCAGTGCTTGTTCCAATCATAACATCCACGTAAGCAAAAAAGGGTAACATACTCGAATTCAGTGAGTTGAAACGCGGAAGGTGCTATTACGGGGGACCATAGCAAATAGGACCAAATATTATTTCGTAAAAATAGGTAAATGTATACCTAGTAGGTTTTTATGTATACCGTAGGTCCTATTCACTGTGGACCCCCGTAATATAAACCAAACCCGAATAATTGACAAAATTATACCAAGAATGCAGTCCCCCTTGTGAATGACTCTACTGACTCTGAACCGGCGCTTCACCGATCACGTCTGAAAGGGCGACACTTGCGCTTTTACTTATGCCTCACCAATCCTATTCAACCGAGCGCCGGATTTCATCCAAGTTGCGTTCCCCCCCCCCCCCATGAAAATCTCGACATATACTCATTACGCAAAAAGATGCTTCGTATTCAGCGGGGACTATCTTATACCCGGAGACAACATCATACGTAGCCACCAAACCATGCGCACATGGCACAGATGAGATCATATCTCTACCTCGCACAGATCAGATCAGATTTTCCCGTCGCACAGATCAGGTCAGATCCCTACACCATCGCACAGACCAGGTCACGTCCCTACATCCTCGCACAGATCACACCGGATCCTCACATCATCGCACAGATCAGATCAGATCAGATCCCCACATCGAACACACTGGGTCAGATCCCGACATCGGGCAGATTAGATCAAATCGCGATTTTTTTTCGCCGACTAGATTTTTCAGGGGGAGGTCTTCGCACGGCAGTGTAGTTCCGTGATACCTGGTATAAATCATCAGTATGAGCAATAAACCGTGTTGGTCCGGTGGGATCTGCATCGATACGGATCTTCCGAAAACATTTGTCGGGTACATATTGTGCGATCTGTTATGGTACGGATCTTGTTGCTTCACCATGGATGGCATACATGCAGGATCTACACAAATCGGCGCGAGTCGACGAGGGGAAAAGGTGCCGTACTCTTATCACGATAAAAAATGCAAGGTACGTATACACCATGGCGGGGAGGGGGGAGAAGAGAGCCTACCGGTCCCATGTGAACCCGCGTCCGAGACGCGACTGGGAGAGAGAGCGAACAGAAAGGCGAAGACAGGGCATGGGCTGAAAATATTCAGAATGATGTACGTATGACTATACAGGGGGTGGATGCACGAAAAAGAAGAACTTGTCGGGACATCTCACTGCCCATGTTCTAGACCCAGGCCGGGGGGGGGGTGTACTCGATAGGAGAGATGTACTCGATCTCACGCATGGCCGTAGTCGTATGAGCATAGACCCTCGCATCCCTACAATGCCGGGACGGAGCATGTCGGGTTTTCACCGACCAGGCAGACATTGCTTGCACCAAGTGCGAAGCGCCGTGAGGTGTCCGGCGAGTCGCATGAAGGGTGAGCTGCATCCTACTAAGAACCGCTTGTGAGGCGGACTTTCTTGCATATGGATGACAGCTTCAATCGGGGGGGGGGGGGTGTACTCGATATCATGCGTGACCGTAGTCGTATGACCATAGACCCTCGCATCCCTACAATTCCGGGACGGAGCACGGCTGGTTTGCACCGACCAGGCAGACGTGGCTTGCACCAAGCGACCAGACAGGGGGGAGGGGGGCAGGGCTAGACTACGCGTGATGTGACAAGAACTTGATATTAAAAGTTAAGAATTTCAGGCTAAGTTTCTATATACCTGGTAGTTTGAGAGTGTATGGTTAAGCCTTTGTGCTCAGCGAGTACGCTACTTAAAAATCTTGTATACTGCTTAAGATCATTTTAAGAGCCTGTCCTCAACGTTGACATCACCGTAAGCCGCCAGCCTCCACGAAGCCAAAAAGAGAGAGTATCAACGGCTGTCGCGTGCTGTGTAACAAAAATCAAGCGAAAAGCAACTTGGAAAAAAAAAAAACGTTTTTTTCGTAGTTATGTCCGGAAATTCCACCTCGCTATTACGGGGGTCCATAGTTAACGGGACCAAATTTTGTTAGTAAAAATAGGCAAATATATAGTGTTTTATGTACACCGTGGGTCCTGTTAACTATGGACCCCCGTAATAGTTTGTTTTCAATTTTGACCGTTTCAGGAATGTGTTGTGTTGCTTAAGGTCGGGACACCCTAACCCTCGCTAAACTTGCCCATAGAGCAGGTAAACGATCGTCGGTACTCACGTGTGTTGATTGCTTGGAGACAGGAGAAGAGCACAACTTTACTCCTTTCGAGCACGACGAGAGACTGACGGCCAGGCTCGTGCCTCGCCGGTGAACTCCTGGTTTTCGACTTAAGATACGCCTCCCAAGTACTACAAATACCATCCCAATACGATTATATGTACCCAGGCAATTACCGGCCTTTCCGAAACCATTCAAAGTAGCACCATGACACTAACCCACCCTGACCAGCCGTATATGCAGAAATATGGGAAATTCCTAGAAACCCCGATTCCACGAGCATGAGACGAAGATGCGGCTCCTCAAAACCCACTCCCATGTCTCTGAACGGCAAGGTTACGAAGCCGACGTGGGACTCCAAGAAAAAGAAAGAGAAATGCCTATCCGTGAGGGACAGGAATTAGTTGAGAACTACAGCCATGGTCATACCGCCCGCGAGGGGGGTGGGGGTGAGTCTCGCTGGATGACATGCTGTTGCTGGTGGTGGTGGTGGTGATAATCTCGTTGGTAGTATCACTGCGGTTGCTGGTGGTATTGTTAGTGGAGATCCGGGTGTACTTGATGCTGCCTTTGTTGTCCTTGGGAATTAGAATAGTGCTGCTGCTGCCGCTGCTGCTGCTGGTGATGATGCTGGCGGTAACGTTGCTCCTGCTTACTGGTACTGCTGCTGCTGCTGCTGCTGTTGCTGTTGCTGTTGCTACTGCTTGTGGTGGTGGTGGCTGTCGTGCTAACCTTGGGATTTTGCCATCATTGTTCGGCAGTACAATACCCTAGCTAAACGGCGGACTTCTCTTCGTCCGCCAGCCCATCGCACACCGGGTGTGGCGCCGCTCGACCTCGCCATGAGGCGAGGGAGCAAAAGAAGAGATGGTGTTGTTGTAATTGTAATTGTAATTGTAATTGCGATTGAGTTGTGCACCCGACCTTCCTCGACCGCTACCTTAGAAAACCATCCACATATATCTTTATGCAACCCATTCGGGAAAGCACAAAATCCACCGCATACGCCCCTTGGACAATTTGCAGCTACATCAATCACACCAATCAGCCAATCAGAATACATCAGACATTTGCGCGACTGTGAACAACTGCTATGTTCTTACAGCGAGGAAGTATCGACTAGAAAGCGAAAGGTTAGCACCAACAGTACGCCGATCTTGTGCCTCAGTACGAGTAGTCGATTTTACCCAGATCGCCCCCGGCTCCCGAGCGCGGGATTGCGTGGAGATAGAAGAAGAGCAGCTTTAAAACCCCTGGTTTTCCATTTGAGATACGCCTCCGAAGTACTACAAATACGATACCAATGTAGGTACCCATGCAAGTACCGGCCTTTCTGGATCATTCATAGCAGTACCATAACACTAGCCCACCCTGAAATATCACTCTGACCGGGGATATATAACACCATTTTGGATTGTGACAAGAATATCAAATAGACATTATATTCCCGGTCAGATTGTGGAGTGTCGTCAAATAGTAGTAGCAATCTGTCCGGTAAGTGCGTGCGACCGTCTAATCTACTGCCGCACATGCAAGAAAGTGTCGATGCGCTCGTGCGCCCTGCCTGTGCCCGTACGACGAAATCGTGCGGGATACCGCAGGTCGGACACCAATAAACTTGTCAATCTCTCAACCACAACCAGTGTGATTGATGCTTGCTGGGTTTTTTTTTTCGTCTCAATTTGGCCCTCTCAAGTCCAAACTGGGCCACCGCATCAGACATATGGTACCAGGTGTGTATCACTCTGGACGCAAATGTAAGGATCATTCATATAGTAATATCAATATGAAGCGTGCTTCATATTTCCACCCATAATGGTAGATATTTACTGCTGTATATACTTCTTTCTTTTTTTTCAAATCATCACTTTTACTTTCCAGCCTAACTCGTAGGAGGTTTTACCCTCAGCGATCTTCTGGACAAGCCGTGGTCACAGGTGTCGTCTCTTTTTCCCTCCCGGTACGTGCCTTTTTTTTTTGTCGCGCGTAGGGTTCAGCATTCCCACTGCTCGTCGATTTTCATCGAATGTACAGCTCACTCGCGCTCTCGCGCTTTCCGCTATAACCAATTTTGTGGAAGAAAATGTCCCTACAAGCATGCACTCGGTGAGACTCGAACCCACAAAATTGATCTTGATAGGCTCGCGGACCACCTGCACAGCCACCGGGGACGCCCACTTGCTGTGCGTATAACACGCAAGATCAAGGTTAAGACACACTTACTCGGAGACGAATTTCGATGCTGGTTTTCTCGAGCAGAGAGAAGAGAGAGAGAGGTGAAAACGCCGAGTGATGCCTCTCTTGGAAATGCATGTATCTTGACGAGATATTTTTATTCCAAAGATATTTCCAAAGCCAGCCCCACATTGTTCGTAGTTGGGCGTGCCGCCCCTGGATTTGGAGAACCTCGGCTGGGAATTCTCTGGGGGATGTTGTTGTCTTGCGTGTTACCTGGTACCCGGTATGCCGTAAGGTATGCTGTAAACCCGTCGCGATACGTACCTACCAGCGTATGTATGTCGTCTACACGCATTAATAGCTTTGATTATACCTGGTATATCGTACCGTTGGACAGTGGCGGAAAAATACGTTCTGGAGCTCGTATTGATAGGAGTGTATCATGCGGACGACGTGGTAGACCTCAACAGAGCAGCAGCTAGTCCAGATTGCAGCAAGCAAGGGTTCCGCTCAATGTAGAGACGAAATGAATATACATACGCTTGAAGCTCCCCCAAAATGCGAGTTGGCCTGACAGGCTGGCCGTACGTACATCTGTTGCACCCAACCCGGCGTGCGAGGTCCATTGCAACGGACGGCTTCTACGTATCAACACTGCAATTTCAAAACACAACCGTAGCGCGTAACGCGCGGCGAGGGTTGCGAATATGCTCTACTAATATGCTACCAGGTATATACTCGTGTGTACGGAATGATTGAAAGCTCTCTGCCCTTTTGCGAAACGACTCGCCGCGGAATATCTCACGACAATAAGCCCGACCCACCATATTCCTGGTTATGTACGGTGTGCTACTGCTGCATGATAGTTCGACGCGCATTATCCCGGATCTCGTGGGGTCCTTCGGGCGTAATGCCCTGTGTCTGTGGTATCTTTCAACAGCTTCGCCGCCCGTTGGCAATTGAAGCGTGGGAGGTGATACAAACACAGCAGTGATGTGGCCTCGTACCTGGGTGTTGGTACACGGTTCCCTTGGACATGGAGAGGGAGCTGTACTGAACAAAGTACTGATGGGTCTCCAGGGTGACTCGAGGGTACACCTTGCTCGTGGGGTAGACGGAATGCTGGTGAACCTCGAGAGGGAAGGTAAAACCAAATCTGAGGATTGTTGGATTTTTTTATTTACCTGTGCGGTCCCGCAGTGCGGCAGTGCGGCGGCGGTGCGGCACGTTCTATGACGTTTGGGGTATGGCTGCATGGCTGCTTTACCGGCAGTTACAAATCAGCCTTGGGGCAAATAACGCCTCCCAGTTTTCAATGAAAACATTCGCTCGAACTTTCGTAGATAACACTCTACTACGCAGTACTGCTACGACGCCCTACTCATCAATAGCGCTACGAGAGCCGCCGCGTCAATCAGCATCCGCCCTTCTACCCATCCCCGCACAGGCTGCAGGTGAGACTGGGGTATCACCTAACAGGTTTGGTAATCGTGCCCCCCCTCCCTCGATAACAACTGGGCACTGCTGCCAGGGAGTACTGCTGCTGCCTGCTGCTGCTGCTGCTGCTGCTGCTCACAGCAGTGCAGCGTTGAAGGAGAGTCTCCCCGCTTTTGGCTTGGACGCCACGAGATTAGACAAGACACGGTTAGCACAGACCCTCACAGAGCCTGCTCATCCTCCTCATCACCCTCCTCCTCTACCCAAGGCGTGTTGTCTGCGTGCATAGCGATCGGAGGGTCTTCCGGTACTTCCTGTTGTCTCCGCCGTGCTCGCATTCGCACGCTTGCTGTCAATACCATACTGTGCTGCCTCTGTTCGTACTCTACGACACAGCACAGTACAACAGCAGTAAATACAGGCAGTGCTGCTGCACCAGCAGCAGTACGCAGTCTTATTACGCACAGCAGCAGTGGCAGCCTAGTGAGAGGTGCTGGCATGGAACACTTCCAGCGAGCACTCGTACTCGTAGAATAATACCTCGAACGCGACTCGACCTGCAGTATGTGAAGGGAGCGCGGCCTGCACAAAACTTCCGTGCAGGCAGGATGCGGGTCTTATCGGTGCGGTCAACAAGGCTGTTTGTTGTCTTCCGGCCGCCCGGCGTGTTTTTGGGGGGGGGGCAAACGCCATCAAAACACGCGGCGGAGTCGCTTGACTGCCCCGGCCAAAGGGTAGGGTCAGGAGTAGGGTCAGGGCTGGGGGTCATGGTTAGGATATAGGGTTACGGTTGGTCTGGGCCGACGTACTCGTACTGCTGTACTGCCTTCTGCCCTACCGTGTGCGGCGGGACGCCCGATGCTCAGATGTCTTTTTTTTTTTTTGTTTTTTGTTTTCCGACCTTGGATCTAACTCTGCATCTCTGTTGTATACCAGATTTAGAGTGGGTCCCACCGCTGCCGAGCTGTGTTTCTTAACCCTATTTTCTGATTTTTCGTGCCCGTCTGAGCCTATTTTTCTTGACATGGTGTTTCTAAACCGCGGCGCCCGCGGCCGCTCACTCTACTTGTTCAGGTATTGCTGTAGAGTGCCAGGTGCTTGCAGCTCGTGACCTTTGTCACTAGGTACCAGGTACCTTCCTATACGTAACACCCACGGAGACAACAACCTGCATGGATTTTTTTTTTTTGCCCCCTTTTTTGTTCTGTATCCGGACTGAGCTCGAGAACGGTTCGCGAAACCACAGGGGAGGTTCTCGGAAAATGCGCGGTCCTTGGAGGTTTGGTGACAGCCCCTGTATAGAAACACGCCTGCGTAGACTTGCTGTCCTTTGTCTCTTTTTTTATGGCGAAAGGGGACTACGTTTGGGCCTCCGAGACGCAGTTGAATTACGCTGATGTGGAGGCTCGTTGTGCTCGTACAGTTGATAGTATTATTAATAGCAGTGGCTATTTTCAAGGTGTGATTGTGGGCAATTTTTCAATCTTGTCGAATCTCACATTTTTTTTTGTTCTATCGTATCACTCACGCCCGTACGCACGCGGTCTTAAGCTGCGAATACCCCTTTTCTCTGTGACTTTAGTCAGTCACTGGGCCCAGACACGGAAAATATGTAAATCCCCAAATCCCCCGCTTTTCAATTCTAGGAATTACATACCAGGTACAGAATACGCGCGTTCGGTTTATCACAATACTTGCCAAATTCGATAAAAATGGAATATAGACGAGACGTGTTACGCAGCTCGCAAAGTTGAGTATCAACTATTTAATCAGTCGAACTCGCAGCTGACGTATTTCAAATTTTATAAAATTCTAGCTCAAGGTCTAATTCCATCTTTGTTAGAATCCCCTCCCCCCCCCCCCCCCTCCTTAGTCCAAGTCAAAACAACATGTTTGGCTCGCTATTAATAGCCCATCAATCATCTATCTGCTCGACCTTTCATCGGGTATATTCCCGTCGCCAATGCCTTTCCAATTCGATACTATTGTACGTCACCTGAACTTACTAAGCTCTGCTCTGGCTCGCTCGGGACTAAGGGCCTGCTACCGGTACAGGCTGGGAAAAAAGCACGCCCTCTTGTGCTGAAAACGGAGTAATGAGCGCTCTTGTCCTGGTCTGTCTACTGTCATATTAACCCACTTAGGGCAATACACGCCACGCTGTCTGCTGGGCAGGCGCGGCGGCAAACCCCGTCTTGTGTGCGTGCCAAGGCTGGCCTCTCCGACCTCCGCTGGATACTGGTGGGATGGATTCCACCCCGCTAACAATAGGGCCAAGCGTTTGGGCCTGTACGAGCCTGCGCTTCAGAATTCATACCGCCGGACGCGAGCATACAAACAAGCTGAAACATAGAAAGTGCAGCCAGCCATACACCACACACTCGTAGCGGGGAGCGGGGGGTCGGCTCCCCGCCCCGCTATGAAACCCCGTAGCGTATGCGTGCCAAGGATGACCTTCCCGACTCCGTGGATTGTCAATGGAATGGATTCGCACACAGCCAGCAGGAAGCGGAGTGGGTCTGCCTTTTTGGGCATTTTTTAGTACGAGTACGTGATGTATGTAGCGGGACAGACTCTCTGTGCTGCCACACCACGCGCAGCAATGTGCCCTTTCTCTACGACTCGTCATTTTTGCCTCCTAATATACTCGTACACGCTTTGTGTTCTACGACTCGTCATTTTTGCCTCCTAATACACTCGTACTCGCTTTCTGTTCTACGACTCGTCATTTTGGCCTCCTAATATACTCGTACTCGCTTACTGCAGTACTGGCTGTGGTAACAATCCATGCGAACTCGAACAAAGTGTCACCGAGACCCTCGTTCAGAGCAACCCTTCTTGCCCGAGATGCTATTTTGGGTCATCCTAATAATATTCATCGAAACCCTCGCTCACAGACTATTGATAGTTCTCAGTGAAACCAAACCGTCAATACTAAGCGCCAGAGAAAACCAATATCACCACACTTTCCTGAGCGTGCTCGGCTGGTACATCCCTGGCATCTCAGAGCTCCCACTTGAAAACCGCCTTTTTCTTGCGGAAGGAACCCTTTCGGCTGTTCTGTTTTTTTTTCTTCCGTGTTTCCCGTTTCTTCTTCGGGTATCACACCCAGCTCAGCTCAGCTCACGCTAAATTCAAGCTAAGAATATTCCACACTACTACTGTAAGTCCCAGCATTTGTTTTTGAACAGTCGAAAAAAAAATATGGATCTCAAACCTCGAGTCAGAATCGGAAACCAGTCGAAAAGCGAGCGAGACTGCCGCTCCCGTACTGAGTTCAACATGAAAAGTCCAAAAAATGAAGAGAAAAAAAAGGAAACGAAAAAAGGGTTTTCGGAACTCGAATCTGAATCGAAAAGCAGTAAAAACTGAGCGAAAATGCATACGTAGTCCCTACAACGCTTACTTCAAGATACACGGTATCATACCAAAAGTACTGGTTTTACGAAGTATCACGTAGAATCACAAGAAAGACACCCCAGGCTCAGCTCATATCACGCAGCAGCGCTGCGCAGCGCAGCGCATTTGCCGTGCGGTGCTGCTGCTGCTGCTGTGCCGTGCTGTGCGTTCTCCCTCATGTGATCATGTGTTACACCTGGTATCTACTGCTGTAGCTGGGGCTGCTGCTCCACTACTGCTGCGGTCGAGTGAGGCCCCACAACTCAAAATAATTTCCCCCCCCCCGACACTACTGCTGTATGTCACTGTGCGCAACAGTGTGCGTATGTTTCTGTGCATGTACCTCTGGTGTAAAGGTGATACCTATCTGTCCCGAAATATAGGAAACAATTACATACTAGTATTTAATACTACCGCTTCTTGTATTTAAGAGGAGAGTGATAGTTGTTTACGTACTCTGCAACTTTTTACATATGCGGTGTCTCGTGAGGGCCGACAAAACCCGAACGAAAAAAACAAACAAACATGGTCATCTCTCGCTTGTATTTATTTTTTCCCCGACACTATCCCGCTTTCCTGGACGGAGTTGCGAGGACCTTTCGGTGTCCGTATTAAGCTACAAAATCCGCCCTGTATTTTTCCGCGCAAGTGGGCTGTGCCGCAGGCGCGCGAAGAGTGTGAGCATTTTCGTTACCGCGCGCGTTTGCGGATACATTACTCGCACTGGGCTTGATATTTAGCCGTTCTATATTACCAAGGCTTATGTGAAAGTATAGCATTGCGGTGGCTGATTCCGCCCATTCCCGCCATTCGAAGCCCCCTTAGTGGCCGTTACCTCCCGAATCAACGAAACGTCCCGTGAACTACTTGCCGTCTCGTCGAGGGCCGTTGATTACCGGAGCATGACGAACCTATTGTCTTACTTTGGAAAAACGGGCTGGTTCGAGCTTGTATCAGCGCCCCCGTATCTCATTTCAAGTGTCGGGAAAGTTCGCGCCGTGTTTTTGGAGTGCGTGAGATGCATTTTCTTTTTTTTTTTTTTTGCTGCACGCATTGTTCTATGAGAACCCTCTGTCATGATAACGGTTGACGAACTGCGGATGTGTTTTTCATCTGGCCAGATAAGTGGCCGTTTTGTTTATTTTTGGTATTTTTTGGGCCTGATTCCCCAAGCTTCCGGCGAACGAAAACAACGAAATGAATAACAAAGCCCATTCGTTAGTATTCATGCGTTAACGAGGGGGGAGGGGCGTCATAGACCACGCGTGCAAGAAGGTCATGGTCTATCGCGAAGAAACACGGCTTTGAGTTTGCCGCCCCCCCCTTCGTGCGATTAGAATACTTTTATTACAAAAAAAACTCTGACCATTGCCTTAGCGCTACGTCGTAGTCGCTTAGTTTCGCGGCGGGATCGACTTCGGGCGTTATATATATATATATATGATTCGGCCTTGATCCTGCACGTTCAATTCTTCGAATGTTTTTGCGCGAAACGTTTTGGTAGGCGTGCCTTGGAGAAATGTGACCTGCATCCGCGGGTTGTTCATGACCAAAAAAAAAATATCTCGTAAAGAAAGAAAAATAAATAAATATTAAATAAAACGGTTAACCTTTTTATGGGAACTGCTGTACTGACTGCGTACGAGTGTGCCCTCTTTTGATGGACTGAGTGAGGGTTAAGGTTCGATAGGGACACTTTTTCGCCACGGGCGTCAGCCCTAGGCCCTTAGCCCTTTTTCGGGCGCAATCTTCACAGAAAATTGACTGTTTTGTCCCCTATAATCGTCGGAATGCCGAATCTTGTTTCGAAAAATGACGTTTTTGCATGATTGGGCCATCATGGGATTATTCGTCGGGATGCATTTTGTTTTTTTGGTAGAGTCCGTTTTCGGTGAGGTATGGAGCTCCTTAAGGCCAACTGAGGAGCCTCAGAAAATTTAGGGTGAACCTTTGTCGTAGAACCCCTCTGTTCGGTTATAATAACCGACAACAGAAACTGCTTGCTTCGCCGTCTGTCTCCCTGTTTTTTTTTTTTTGGGGGGGGGGGTCGGTACGATTCCGCATACCTGGTACCTGGTAGGTGACAATTCGGGTAGATATTGCCAGTGGCAATTCGCGGTGGAAAAAAGAACTCGGGGAATCTCTGAGCTTGAATCAGCTCTTTTAGGTTTATGGCAATCAATCCGTTCGTAGCTTTTTCTTGAAATTTACCTGGAATTAGTGTGGGGTTATTTTCGCGGGTTTTAAGTCTAGTGGGTACAGGGTTCATATTTTTGCGATAAAGCCTTAATCGTTTGCCCCCCCTGTCTGTGCGTCCTCTGCCCCGCCTCCTCTCCCCCACCTCCCGCTCTCCTCGGCCGTTCTTGTCCAAAACTTAACTTTGCTGGATGATTTTAATCTATATCCGCTGGTGTTCAACCGAACAATCGAAATCGATTCGGAAACAAACAAATCGGAATTCAATCGGAATATGAAAACATCATTTGATGGTCGTCTTGCCACAGCAACAATACTTATTTAGACACAACAACATAAACAGCAGCAGCAGCAGCAGCAGCAGCAGCAGCAACAACAGCAGCAGCGGCAACAAGAGCAGGAACTGACTATGGAGAAAGCTCAAGTGGAGCTGTTCCGTGCGATACGTTCGGGCGACATGGTGAAGGCCAGGAAGGCGTACAGCAAGGGGGCGAACGTTAACTGGCCCCTGGACCGATGGTTGATGAATGGGCGGCAGCATTGGGGCCTCCGGGTGAGAGCGGTTCGTGGGGGGGTTGGGGGGGGGGGGAGGGGAGAGGTGGTATTCATTGTCATGCATGGCCGTATTGTTGTGACCGACCCTCGCGTCCCTACAATGTCGGGGGGGGAGTGAAGGGGTGGAGTAGGGTGGGGGGAGGGGGGGGGGTGGGGCGTACTCATTTGTTGCTTGCCTTACGCGCAGTGATTGTGCCCATTGACCACGCACCCCTTTTGAAATGGAGCGCGGGGGGGGGCATGCGGAGGGGGGGGAGGCGGGGGAGGGGGGGGGGGGGGGGGGGGGGTTGGGGTGCTCATGTGTTGCTTGCGTTAGCCGCTTTGACACCATTGACCACGCATCCCTTTCGAGACGGAACACCCTTCGTGCCCCTATTAGAGACGCCTCGGACGTTTGGGCGCTCACCATGTCTTGCATAGAAACATTTTGCAGGCGTTATCCCCTTCCTGTGTACTCGCAAGTACTTAGTTTTGTTTAATTTATTTGGCGGCTGTCTTGTGTTTGTTTTTTTTGTGTCGTGGATGTTGCTGTTTTTTTTTTTCCACCATCCCAATCAGGTGCAAGTCAAGCCCCTGGGCTTCTACCTGGGTTTCAGCGCGAGAGAGGCGTGGATGGTCCCGGTCGGGGAAGGGGCTGACAGAGGCGACACCCTGATCATGGTGGCGCTCAAGTGCCGCATGCCGGAAGCCGTCACCTTCTTGGCCAGGTGAGGAAAGTTCCCGGAACGTTCTGCAGTACTCGCAACACAACCGACGGATCATCCTCGTAGGAATCATCGACCCTCACTTCACGAGCTAGATCTTTCGCGGCAGATAGATCAGTGATCTGTATGATCTGTACTGATCTGCTCTGGGTTCTGTTGTCGGGGGTGGGAGCCGTGCGGTCTGCATGATCTACCGGCAGTAGCACCTGTTTTCTGGGTCAGATCTGTGTAGTCTGGCGTCCCCGGCGGCTTGGTAGGTGGTCCGCGTGCCTGTCAAGATCAATTTCGTGGGTTCAAGTCTCACCGAGTGCGTGCTCCTAGGGACTTTTTCTTGCATAAAAAAAGAGATTGATTATAGCGGAAAGCGCGAGAGCGTGAGTTAGCTTCATTCGATGAAAATCGACGAGCAGTGGGAATGCTGAACCCTGTCATGCGCGACAAAAAAATAAAGGCACGTACCGGGGGGGAGAAGGGACGACACCTACCTGTGACCACGGCTTGTCCAGAAGATCGTCGAGGTAAAACCTCCTACGAGTGGGCTGGAAAGTAGAAGTGATGGATAAAAAAAAAAAAAAAAAAAGTGTACAGATCCTGAACAATACTTGCAATATCTCATGGCTCAGGATCTGCAGCTGTATTAGATAATTTCGGACCGTGATCTGTGTAACCGAGGTGTTAATTTTGCTTATTTGTTATTGCGCTTCGCTATGCCAATGGAAACGCGAAGTCCAAAAGTTTTCTTTTCAAAAATATTGCTTAAAAAAAAAAACAGCCGAAAATATCCTCGTACAAACCGCCGCTGTGGGAAAAAAGGGAAAAAAATGTTTGATTTTTTCTTCTTTTTTTTTTTTCTAACGGCTGCAGGCGGCGCAATTTGTTTTCTATCGTTGCGAATTGTCAACACGCTTATAAAAATTAGCTAGTGCGACGATAGATGCTCGATCTCGATAAAGACTCAGCCCACGGCCAACTCGCTTGGTGTCGGCAAGGCCAACGAGTGTAGATGACGGCATCAAAGATAGAAAGTGAATACATGCTCTAGGGGGCGAGAGCTTGCCGGCGGCGTCCTGCGGTATCCTCCTAAACCTGAAAAAAAGCCTGTTTTTTGCCATTCGAGACGGATGGAGACATTTTGTCTTCTGTTTTGTACATGCCAGCGGCTATTTTTTTTTTTTATCGTACGCCTGGCCAGCGCCCGCCACACATCACTGGCCATGGTGTGAAGACGGTGACCCAAGGGTGGGTCGGAGCCCCTAACGAGCGCACTCCGTTCAGAATTCATGACGCAATCGTTGGTTTTGTTGATCGAGTCTGTCGAGGACTCGGAATCTCGCCGCTTCGAACCAAAGATCGGCCTGAGTTTTTCTCAAGCCGATCTTGGCCCAATATCGGCCCAGATTTGCTTTTTTCGGGCTTTTCTAAATGTTGGGAACTTTTTTTTTTTTGCTAAACATGCCCATAGGAAGCGTGTTCTATTTCCCAACTTTTTTTTTTTGGCGGGTATCTTTAGAATTCAAACTTTTTTCCTATTGGCATAGGTCTAACATCTTATTTTTTTTGCCGATTTTTTTTTTTTTTTTTTTTATTGCGTTGGACGCGCACGCATCATGTTTTTTTTTTTTTTTTTTTTTTGCAATGGGGATTTTTTTTTCATTTCGCGATGTTCTTTTGCAGCTGATCGTTGTTTTTTTGCGACGATCTACGTAGGGCAGTCATGTCTGTGTTTCAAGGTTTTTTTTTTCTCGCGGTTACTCACGAAGAAGACGCCGCATTTTTTGTAGGTTATACGCTTGCCCTATTTTTTTTTTTCCCTTGAGCAGGCCGAGGAGAACTGTCGCCCCCCCCCCCCCCACCTCCGTTGACCATGTACCCCCCCCCCCCCTCCCTCTCTCCCTCCCGCCATCCCTCCCTACTTCCCGCCCCCCATGCCTCCCTTTCGCCCCTCGTATCTCCCCTCTCCCTCTCCCTTTCCCTCCCTGCCCCGATCCCTCCCTCTCGCCTCCCTCCCTCCCTCTACCTTTCCCTCCCCTCCCCCCATCCCTCCCTCTCGCCCCCCATCCCTCCCTTCCCCCCCCCCTCCCCCCCCCCCCCCTCCCGCCTCCCTCGACCCAGCTGCGACAAGCTTAACATGAACTGCCTTAACGAAGCCGGAAACTCCGCGATGAACATCGCCCGAGCCACCAACCAGGAGTTCCTCCTGCAAGGTGGCATTTTGCCCCCCCCTCCCTCGGGGGGGCGGGAGGAGCGGTGCAGGCGGAGTACCACGAGGCCTTGCCAGCATGGAGCAGGAGGCTGCTGCGGGTGCTCAGTTCCAGCAGAGCCAGTACCAGCAGGGCGGGGGAAAGGGGGGGCAGGACGTGGTGTACGCCTCCGTGGTGGCGGAAAGTGAGTGCTGTTGCGGGGGTCCATAGTTAATAGGACCTGTGGTGTACATAAAAACCTATATATTTACCTATTTTTGACTAACAAATTTTGGTCCCGTTAACTATGGACCCCCGTAATGGGTGCTTTCAGTTTCGGGTTAAGGTTAAGGTTTAGTTTAGTTTAGTTTAGTTTAGTTTAGTTTATTTCGCTGCTGCTTTTTTGTTGGCCACTCTTTTCTGTTAGTTTTTGTTTTCTGCCTGGTTTGTTTGCTTTTTTTTCACTTTTTTTTTGTGTTGTTGGTTTGGTCTGTTTTTTTTTGTAAACGTGTGTGTTTTTTATTTTGCTTGTCTCATTCGTGTCGTTTTTTTTGTGTTATTTTGGTATGTATAGTTTTTTTTGAATTTTTGTTTGTATTTGTTGTGCTTTTGTGTAGTGTTTGTTTGCTTTGGGTTTTTGTTTTTTTTTTGTTTTGTGTTTTTGGACGTTTGCTACACTGTGAATCGAGGTTGGCTTGTTTTTTTCGAGGGTTCCTTTTGGGTGCTTTTTTTCAACGTGCGGAGGGGGGTGAGGGGGGGGGGGGGGGGGGGGGGGGGGGTGTACTCGATAGCAGGGGTGTACTCGATCTCATGCATGGCCGTAGTCGTATGACCATAGACCCTCGCATCCCTACCCTGCCGGGCCGGAGCATGCCGAGTTTTCACCGACCAGGCAGACATTGCTTGCACCAAGCGCGAAACGCCGTGAGGTGTCCGGCGAGTGGCATGAAGGGTGAGAGCTGCATCCTACTAAGAACCGCTTGTGAGGCGGACTTGCATATGGATGACAGCTTCAATGAGTTAGTTTAATTTCCGGTGTGGCCACTTCCAGAGACAGCAATGAGAGTACTATGTAACCGCCTCGTGGGTGCCTTACAATACACACACTACGTGATGCGATCAATTCCTTTGTGCCTTGTGCAGAGTAAAGCTCCTTTACTTCGCACAAATGATCTAACTCGACGACCAGCTGTGTGTTGAGGGGGGGGGGGGGGGGGGGAGAGAGGGTGAGGGTGTATGATGACGTTAGGGATGCGGGTGGGAGTGAGGACGTGGGAAGAGGAGGAGGTGGAGGAGGAGGAGGAGGAGGAGGAGAGGTGAGGCATAAGGTTTGTGGGTAGAAAAGGACGACAAAAGGCAGTGGCGGTATCTCAACAGCGGCAGCAGCAGCGGCAGCGTGGAGACTAGTAGCAAGTCAATCTCGATCCATGCACTAAACCCAAGTTATTTTCTGCGCGCACGCAAATACGAAAGTCACTTTCGACCCCCCCGCATGGAAACTAGGTAAGTCGGTTTCGATACCCACACTAAAACCAAGTCAACTTGATCCCCTCACATAACTATCATAGTGTGTCTCATGGTAACACGCGTCTCATTCCCTCCCCCCGACCCCAACCCCCTGGAAAATAATGCAATGAGCGTCCAATGGTTGGAGGTGTCTCTTTGAGGAGTAGAAACGGAGCTCCATCTCGAAAAGGGATGCGTGGCCGATGTCTAAAATGACTTGAGGCAAGCAAAAAATGAGTACATACCCCCCAAAAACCCCCCCCCCCCCCACCCCCCCCCCCCCCCCCCCCACCCCCACGTCTCGAAAGGGATGCCTTGGTCATTGCAATAAAGGTGTACCCCCCCCCCCCCTCCCCGCCCCACCCCACCCTTCCTACCCTACCCCTGTTTCTCGAACCAGCGGTGCCTACTGGCGGGGCAGCGGCCGCGCACGGAACGCCTCCGGTGTATGCGACAGCGGAGGCGGTGGAGGGGTGGGGTTTGCTCAATCCTCCGCCCTGGAGGCGCCACCCAACGGGTAAAGAGGGGGGGGGGGGGGGGGGAGAGGGGTTGTTGGGGTTGAATGGGGGGGGGGGGGGGGGAGAGAGGGAGGGTGGGAGGGGGGCGTACTTTTTTGTTGTTGATGCTTGCGTTAGTCATTTAACCATTGACCACGCAGCCCTTTTAAGTGAGGGGGGGGTACTTGTTTGGTGCTTGCCTTGCGCATATGGCCATTGACGAAGTATCCCCCCCGTTCGAGACGGATACTTAGTGGTATACTCGTAGACCCCTCGCATCCCTACACCATGCCGGACGGAAAACACACCGGGCTTTTGCCGACCAGGCAAAGACATTGCTTGCGCCAAGCGCCAAGCGCCGCGAGGTGTCTGGCGGGTCGTGGTAGTGTAAAGGGCGAGTCGCGTCCTACTGAGCACCCGCTTGCGCGGTGGACTTTCTTGCATTTGGACGACAGCGTCGAATGAAAAAGAGGGCGGGTGGTGGTGGTGGTGGTGGTGGTGGTAGAAGGGGGTGGCGTTGGTGGGTGGGGGTAGGGGGTAGGAAGGACGGGGAGGGTGTTGCCGGTAACCTTCGCGGTACAGTAGTAGTCGCTCTGTAATGCCGTGTAAGTATTGCCGGTTGCCCTATATACCTATAGTGCCTGTGCCCGTGGGATCGGTTGGCACGGATGAGAATGAGGCAGTGTGGCAGTATGGCATGGAGTAGTTAGTGCCGCTATAATAGTGCCGGTATTATTGGCTGGCGCATACACACCGACCGGCACAATACAGGGACCCGCCGCTACTGCTGTACTGGCCAGGGCTGCCCACGGGTAGGGTCAAACCTCGTGGACCAGGTCGGGTCGGGTACGGGCGACCCAACGCGATCCTTGCAATTTTTTTTCAAAACCTCCTCACCCGATCCGACCGAACCCAACCCAACCCAACCCAACCTCACGGAACCCAACCCAACCCAACCCAGCCCAACCCAACCCAACCCAACCCAACCCAACCCAACCTAACCCAACCCAACCCGGGAGATTCCAAAAATTGCTTCTACCAACCCGCGGGTCCTGGGATCATGCCCCGTTAGGAGCCCTGGCGTTGGGCATGTGTCGTGTGTTACTACTGTGGGAAAACGTTTCAGCGCGCCAAAGAGGTGCCGATACGGACGCCCATGCGCCGCACCGACTTCATGCGCCGCACCGCCCCTTTACCGCTGAATCTGTATACCGTGGATGTAGGGCGCTGAAATCGCGCGGGGTGCGCGGGTCGTTTTTTTTTTTTTTCCTTCTCTCGACAACGGTAAGGTTGCCCAGGTCGGACATCCTCTTTTTATCTTAAGGAAAGGATGCTCTCTCTCTCTCTCTCTCTCTCTCTCTCTCTCTCAACCAGCTCGTTTTCCGAAAGTACCTTGTTCGGTATTGGTAACTTTGTCGTTTCTGGAAAAAAAAAAGCGACCGCTGGAAAAAACGGTTGCGGCACCTCGGTGCGAAGTCAAAAATGATCTTATACAGTGTTTGGTAGTAGTTATGCCCATTCACACCCAATTGTCCTCCCACCGCCTCCGGCTTAATCCCCCCCCCCCCCCCCCCCCCCCCGGCATCGTAGGGATGCGAGGGTCTATGGTCATACGACTACGGCCATGCATGAGATCGAGTACATCTCTCCTATCGAGTACACCCCCCCCCCCCCCCCCCCCCCCCCCCCCACCAGCCAGTTCTGTTTTTATGCGGAAGGCCTACCAGAGGGCGACGGCAACGCATGAGTACGTCTGCCTGGTCGGTGAAAACCCGACGTGCTCCGTCCGGGCATTGTAGGGATGCGAGGGTCTATGGTCATACGACTACGGCCATGCATGATAATGAGTACACTGTACCCCCCCTCCCCTCCCTCGTCCCGCTAAATGCCCGTTTCAGTCCAACCCTCATATTGATATTACGGGGGACCATAGTTAGTAGGACCTACGGTACACACAAAAACCTATATATTTCCCTATTTTTACCAACAATATTTGGTCCTATTTACTATGGCCCCCCGTAATCGTAGTCTATCCCGATTTTTTGCGCTCAATTGTTCTCTCCCCCACCTCCCCTCCCCACCCCTGGCCATTTCTGTTTTGACCTAACGGTAACCCTTCCGGAAGGCGACGGCACCACGTGAGTGCCCCCCCCCCCCCCCCCCCCCCCCGCTTTCCCCGCCTCGCGCTAAATACCCGTTGTAGTAGAACCCGTAAAGTAGCCTATATCCCGATTCACTCTGAATTTTCCTTCCCCCTCCCCTCTCTCCCACCACTGTTTTTTTTTCAGTGGAAACCCTACCAGAGAACGTCGACAACGAATGAGTCCCCCCCCCCCCCCCCCCCCCCCCCCCCCCCCCTCAGCCGCTAAATTTCCGTTTTAGTAGAATCCTCACAGTAGCCTATATCCCGATGCACACTCAATTATCCTCCCCGCCCCCTCCGACCATATTTTGTTTTGTTCAGTGGAAACCCTACCGGAGGCCGACGGCAGCACAACCCCTACGACCCGTCGGACGGGGGAGGGAGGGCTAATCTCCACCATGGGCGAACCACCGGCGTCGGGGCGGCGAGGACGTTTGGCACGGGAGGGTTCGGAGCGTTCTGATCTTTCTGCTTACTTTTTCGTTGATTTCTGTGCATCGTTTTGCTCGCTTTCGCTTTCTTCCCGACTGAAGAAAGTTGTGATCGAAGCGTCCCGCGTACACACCAGCTTGTCTTCCGAAGAGGCGCGGGTCTTATCGTTCACCCGAAATGTTTTTTTCATCCGAGCAAGGCGTAAGGTCCCCCCGGACAGATATGACAGATCATGATCTATCTGGTCTGTGTGGTGTAGATCATCTAGTTCCTCACCTGCCCTTAAGAGAGGTTGTGTAGCATATCTGCATATGTCTATAGCGCAGACCCCCCCTCCCCCCAAAAAAAAAAAAAAAAAAATGTGGTTTTCGTATAGATAATACAGGATTGTTTATACGGGTTGCACCAGCGGCGACATGAACTGCAGTAGATCATACGAAATCGGGAATAGATCTGCCTTAAAAGGCAGATCGTTCCGTAAAAACCTTACGTTATGGTGAACAGGTCTGCCTCGAAAGTTCTAGATACCTTCGAGTAGCAAATATATTGTCTGTAACCGGGATGTTGAGAACATCTCGCTGTCGAGATATTTTCCCGAAAGATGCGCACGTACATCGGGCATATATATATGAACCACCTCCTGGGGTTGGGATTTGAACGAATTTCCGAGCCGCTGCTTTTTTTTTTTTTTCTTTTTTCTTTTTTCTCGAAAACGAGCGTGTTTCTGCAAAAAGAAAAACAACCTCATCGCGGCGAGGCGTTTCCATTAGGTGCATAACGCTTGGGGTTTGCACTTCTCTTTTGCTCCGTCCAAGAGAAACTAGCTTACGAATTCGTCCGAATGTTGTCTCGAAGAATTAGGAGTCTATGGTAGAGATGGCGTTATGCTGCTAGTGGAGGAGGGGAGCGGGGGGTGGGGCGGGGGGGCGGGGTGTACTCGTGTCATGCATGGCAGTAGGCCCTCGCATCCCTGGGAAGGGGTGGAGGAAGGGGCGGGTGGGGGGGGGGCGTGATCTGGGCATAACCATTCCTGCCGAAAAAGCTACTGCGGGGTATGCATTCAGCGGCCTTCCGGTTCAAGGCCGCAGCAGTAGAGATAAGACCAGGCAAGTCGGCTTAAGTCACGAGAAAAAAAAGCTAACCTTGGGAGTAGCATGATATTGTTTTTTCGGTATTATAGCAACAATATGATACGGTAGAGGAGTACCGGTAGCGATGAAAAAAGTTCACGTTTTTTTTTTTGGGGGGGGGGGGGGGGGGGGGGGGGGGCTTAAGTCACCATGGCGGTCGTAAAGTGGGTCCATACCAACTTATTTTGACCTTAATAGGAGTGCAGTCCCGTCTTCGACACAAACTACTTGGAATTAGAGTGGTTTGTCCCCTGAACGGGACTGCTTTCCATAAAAGAGTTAGCGCTACCACTCTGTCCCCGAAATATAATAACCGTTTGGTTTAACAACTAGTGTAGAACCGGTGCTTATATAACGGGGCAATAGGTAGTTCCGAGTAGTTTCCCTCAATATGACGTAGGTAGGTGCCGTGGTTTGAAGGGGCAAGGAGGGGGCCGATGTAGTGCTCATGTGCTGTGTACACGTAGTTTCCGAGTCGGGGGGGAGGAGTGGTAAAGGGTTGGTATGGCGTTAGTTTGCTTAGCGCAGGGCGGGGGGGGTGGAGGGGGTTGGGGGGGGGGTTGTGCTCGATATAATGCATGGCCGTAAATCGTATCACCATAGATCCTCGCATCCCCACAACGCCGGGACGGAGCGAGGGGGGGGGGGGGGGGGGTCGTGGGTGTTCGCGATGATCTGCGCACAATCTATGCGCTGGTACTGCTAAAACTATCCAACTCTACGAGTTCAGCACGTAATTCCGAGTATTTTTTTCCCTCCTCCTCCTACAACTGTAGGCGCAGCAGCAGTCGAAGGGCACGCAAGCAGGGGCAGCCTACGTCGTTTTCGGCTTCGGCTTTGCTTCTTTTTTTTTTCAGACGAAAAACAAAATCGTTTTGGTTTTGGTGTATTGTGTATATGGCGTTATTGTTCTCGCCGGGGCAAAGTAGGGGATATTTTTTTGTGAAGGTTTTTGGTAGAGACTGGAGGCGGGGGGGGGGGGGGGGAGGAGGGGGGTGATCTAAGTCGTGTTGACAGAGGGTATTCGCTGATGCCACTGCTGTTTTCGAAGGGGGGTAGGGGCGGGGGGGAAGGAAGCGTACTCGTGTGTCGTACATGGCGGTAGTCATGTGACGGTAGGCCCTCGCATCCTTACAATAGTGCTGGAAGGAGCACCTAGGTTTTTCGGAGTTTTTTTTTTTTTTTCGGAGGGGTTGGGGGGGGGGGGGGGGGGGTTTAAGAGCAACTATGCTAGAAAACCGCCGTTTTGACCCTTTGACTGGCCGTCTCTCTACGCTAAGCCTAGTACATTAAGGCCAAGCGAGGCCTTGACGTGCCCGAAAAGACCGGTTTCCTACGTACCTGGTAGAGTGTTTGGTTGAAGGAGTGAGGAAGGGAGAGGGGGTGGTGGTGAAGCATTGGGTTGAGGAAAGCTTTCCAGCATAAAAAAATGGTTCAGTGATGGGGCGGGGGGGCAGGGGGGGGTGTACTCGATAGGAGAGATGTACTCGATCTCATGCATGGCCGTGGTCGTATGACCATAGACCCTCGCATCCCTACAATGCCGGGACGGAGCATGTCGGGATTTCACCGACCAGGCAGACATTGCTTGCACCAAGCGCGGAGCGCCGTGATGTGTTGGGCGAGTCGCATGAAGGATGAGCTGCATCCTACTAAGGACCGCTGCTGAGGCGGATTTTCTTGCATATATATGGATGACAGCGTCAATGGATTGATTCAATGTCTGGTGTGGCCAGCTTCAGAGACAGCAATGGGTTTACTATGTAACTGCCTCGTGGGTGCCTCACCACGGGGAGACGGGGGGGGGGGGGTAGGAAAGGTCTGGTCGGTGTGCGGGGGGTGGACGGGAGGAAGAGAGGGAGGCTGATCTCATTGTTGCTGAGATTTAAGGTGGGGTTGGGGGAAATTCGAGACGCATACCTAGGGAGGATATCTACCTCTTGGGTTTGGTGAAGGCCCAGGCGTTTTTTTTTATTGGGAGAAAGGGGGGGCGGTCCGTGCTGGGCTCAGGCTAGAGTAACGGCGTCTGTCCGTAGGCCATGGAGGGCTGATCGCATCGGGGGTGTTGGTAAGAGCCACGGCGTTTGTTATCACGTGGGGGCCCGGAATCGGGGCTGCGCGCCTACGCGCGGTGGTTTGGTAGAGACGTTACGACGTTCTGACACAACAAGACAGCCTGGGGGGGGGGGGGGGGGGGGGGGGCGATTCAGCTACGTAATGATCCGTGCTATCTATAATAATAGGGGCAGCACTTTTATGCCGAGCTCTTTCTGGCTGACGAGGCTCTTGAGGTGCTGAACTAAATCCCAATGCGCCTCTGGAAACCCCAATCATTCGTGCTTTTACGATGCTGTCCGGGCACATGGGGTTCGCTCATCGAGTTCATTTCTACTATTTACGTAGGATCATAGCAAATAACGCCTGCGGTACACACAAACGCCTATATATTTACCTATTTTTCCTAACAAATTTTGTTCCCGTTTACTATGGTCCTCCGTAATATTGTTTTTCTCGGAGCACATGTGATACAGCAGTAGCCATTTTGTTTGGGGTTAAGGAGTGGAGCTCCTTGAGCGGGGCGGAGAGTCTCGGAAAATTGTTCGTGCTCCCCCCGACTGCTACCCGCGTACCGCTCCGAACGAAACTGTACACCCGTGCGCTCAACTCTCTCAGGACTGCAGTCCCGTTTCGGGAACAAGCCGCTCGATCGACTCTTGAGTTGATTTGTCCCCCCCCCAAAAAAAACGAAACTGCGGTCCTAGAAGGGACAAAAAAAGCGTAAGCATGTTAAAAAGACCCGACGTTCCTTGTGTATTTCCGTCCAAGAGTCGCATAGAACGCGTCGTAGCGGGGCGCACGACTGCTGTAGTAATAAGAGTTGAGCTATTGCCGAGGGCCGTAGTAAATAGTACCTACGGTATACACAAAAACCCATATATTTCCCTATTTTTTCTAACAATATTTGGTCACATTTACTATGGTCCCCCGTAATAGGTGTGGAGGCTGCGTGCGGCGTTTCTTGGAACGCGGGGACAGGGGATGACATATGTACTGTTGCTGTAGCGGCAACCGTATATTATCATACAGGATGACACACTGGCACGAAGTTTACGAGCCGAGTTTGCTCTATAACCCCAGAGGGGGCGCCCTGCAAACACAACGGACATCATCAGTAGTGGTGACCCTGGGAATAAGTTGTCGAACGAGCGAGATTTATTTCACACAAAAAATACGGAGACGCGCAACATACATCTCGCTCGACGCTTTTTTTTCGCTTTTTTTTTTGCCTCCAGAAGAATCATCGAGAAAAACCAACCGGCTTGGAGATTTTTTGTCCGAGGGGCGGGTGCATGTGATCTCATGGCATATAATATCACCCCGTGTGTTCACCCTTTTAGTCCGCACTGTGTGATTGTGTTCTCCACGCACTCAAACCCGTTGTTCATACCCGTCGACATCAACAGGTAGCATATCCAATGTCCGTGCCGATTCTTCAATCCTAGAGAGATACGATGTGAGCTCTGTGGTCACAAAACTGCGACAAAGCAGCAGAGATTATACACTAAACTGTTTTTGTTTTCGTTTTTGTTTTCGTTTTTTTATCCTCCGGCGGATTGGCAAAAATAAAAGCTTGAGTTCACCACACTTCCACGTTCGAATTTCGTATCGTGTGTCAATTTAACCCGTAGCTCCCATTGCAACATCAGAACAGGCTGCTGTTACCCCTGGAGTTTGTTATTTAAATGTTTTTTTTTTTTTTCATCATCTATCTCCTTTACTCTCAAGCTTAACTCGCAGGAGTTTTTTCTTTACCTTCTGAGCGATCCTCGGGACAACAAGCCGTGGTCACAGGTGTCGGCCCCCCCCCCCCCCCCCCCCCCGGTACGTGCCTTCAGCATTCCCACTGCCTGTCGATTTTCATCGAATGTTGCTAACCCACTCACGCTCTCGCGCTTTTTTTTCCCGCTAATCGATTGTAATGCAAGAAAAAATCCCTTCTCGTACGGGTATGCCCTCGGTGAAACTCGAACCCACGAAAATGATCTCAGCAGGCACGAAGGACCACGTACCAAGCCACCGGGGACGCCGGCATGCACAGAAACTTAAACACGATTGTAAGTCCGGTATTTTTTTGTCTCCACGATGGGAGTGCGGTCCTACAGCATAAGGGGTCGATATGGTGGCACCTGATTTGTCTTCTATGTCGGTCGTTTTATTCGTCATAAGGGGACGCGGGACCTTTTGGTCTACTTCTACTGCTGTGTCTGGGTGGCGAGATCGCCGAGCAACAACAGCAATCATGTCATGTGTTTAGTTTTACGAAATACGTATACCAGGTATTGCACCAGGAACATGCAAGCAGGAGATGTATTTATTTATTACTATTGTGCTTGCCTTCTGACAAAATAGCGTAGATGTCGTTCCTATATAAACCAAATATCCCTCCTTAAATCAGTAGTATCCCTCATACACTTCTCTTCCTGTCGTTTCCAAATTCCCATTCCCCACAACCTTTCATTTTAGCTACCGGTACAATATATTCTATTCCTCATCGACGTTCCATCCCCATGTCATCGGCCGCATTCCTCCGGCTTCTTCCTCCCTTCCCCTAGCGGCCTGGCGGTCCCTCAGGGCAAGTTTATATCTACGTACTCCACGTGAAATTGCGACCTGTGTAGTCACGGAGATGATCTGGAAGAGGCGTTCTTTGCAAACGCCCTTCCGCGCTAGGGACGATCCGTACGTCCCTCCAACTATGCTTGTCGCCAACTGATCGATTAGATCGCTGCCTTCCTTTCCGAGGAGTCCAAAGCTTTCCACCGCGAGGGTGGCGAGTTTGTAGCTGCGCTCGTCGAAGGACACCTGTCCCGGACGAGCGTAGTGACTGCGCTTGCGCGCCTCAGAAGTGGAAGCAGCTGATCCGTCTCGGTCAGCGCTGCCTGCCCGCATGTGGATCCCCGCTTGTGGATCCGCATACGTGACGTCGAGGAGTATCGCTTTGTCGCGATACTCTGATGCCGTAGCATCTCGGAGTCCTCCTGCCTCGATGACTATGCCCATGCGGAGATCCCTGTTTGCGTGGAAAGGGGCCCCGCTTTCCATTTGGTGGCGGATGGACATCCTCTCTTGAAGGTGCGAGAGAGCGCGTGCACCAGAGGCTGGTGCTGGTTTACTTGCGCGCCCGATCGATGACATAATCGTGCATGTCGTGTATTAGCCTCCGCTGCACCGCAGCAGGGACACCTTTCCCCTAAGAACTCCTCAATCCCCAGAAACCACCTCCCGCAGCCACAAACTCTGACGGTGGGATAACTCTGGCCGCGTCGACAGGTCTCGCCCTTAGGAATGCGGTAGCCCCTGGTCGCGATTGGCTAAAGTTGCCGGGCCTCGGCCAGACCCCTCGACTCTTTTCTCTTCTCGTGGGTTACCGATGGGGAGCTGGTCCAGTGAAGCAATGTATCTCTCATAATGGACTCGGTTTACCAGCTTCCCCAGTCTATGCTGCGCTTTGCTGGAGCTGGTGGATTCGGCATCATGTGCCGGCAACACTTCCGCAACCGACAACCCTGAGTCCTCTTGTGCTCCTCCTCGAAATGCTCTATCCCGCCAGCTTTCCGGCACGATGTTCGCCATGGCTTCTTCTGAAACCCCATGCACATCGCGGAGGTCCCTGATGCTGTTCCAGATGCGCCGGACGAGGTCTGAATCGGGGAGCTCCCTCCGGACTTTGTCCCCGATAGCGCCGGACAGGTCAGCAAGCACCTCCGGCACCGTCGCTACCAAGCTTCCGACGGATGCTGACATCCTCCGGGCTTCAGCCGACGCCAGTCCAAACCCTCCGGCCTCCGTGGTCAGTCTTGCCTGCGCCTGTTGGTAGGGCTGCAAGACCAGCTGATTTGTTGGGCACCCATTCTCGAAGAACGACGTTTCTTCTGCTGTTCCCGGGAGATCAAGCAATTTCTCCAGCATCCACATCGTGTTTCCGTCTGCTTTCAGGCATGCGGGCAGGGGCATTTCCGGGCCCATCACTCTTTCTATATAGACGGTCCGTTGCACCATAGAGCCGGTGGCGATCAGGTTGGCTGCTTGCTTGTCTGGCATACGCGGTAGCATCCGCGCGAGTTCCGCTCCCCCGTTGTGGACTATCTCCATTGAGCTCTCCATCGCGTATTCGTCGGTGCCGACGGGAACCCCAACCACCTTCACTCCACCCCGTTCCGCGATGCGGACGCCAATACCTTCAAGAAGGGCGATTTGTTCCGTCTGCGTAGGTACGTGCCTCTTCGGGGGCAAGGCAACCGTTTTGCTCGGATTGATTGCAATGCCAATGTTGGACAGCTCACGCTGTAGGAAAGGCACAACTTCCACAGTATCGGGTGTGATTTCCATCATTCCGATGCTGATGACGTCTAAGTAGGCGAATGCCTCCACTCCTTTTGGCTCGAACTCCGCTCGGGTCCGCTTCAGCACCGGTAAGAGAGGCATGCAGAACAACGCCGGCCCCATGGCATCCCCTTGCTGTACCCCACTGGAGCATTCGATCTTGCACCTTTCTCCCGATTCCATCTGGAAGAACACGGGAGCAGTTCTTTCCCCGCAACACTTTGTCACGAACGGCGGAAGCGCAGGCGCGCAGGTGGCTACCTCTGCGAGCACAGCCGTCCGTTTTACCGTGTTGAAGGCGTTGGAGCAGTCTGTGAGAATCAGCCAGTTTTTTTGCCTCGTGGTGTACCCGCGCGCGTAGCACTACCTGCTCCACCCCCCCCTCGTACTCCGACTCCAAACTGTCTTGCCTCGCGGTTGGTCTCCTCCAGTCGTGGTCGCCACTGCCGCATGGTCCCGGCTGTGAGAAGGCGTCTCCATGCCATCCCTACGCAGACGGGGCCGCATTTTTCACCCAAGGCAGTGAGGTTGGATTGCAGGAAAAGCTGCCAGAATTCCGGCGGAAAGGCGTTTGGATCGTCGATAATTCTCCTCCAGAAGGCTTCAATGCCAGCCCCGAATTTTTCGCGCCCAATGCCAGTCCTGATAATTGACTGCAGGTTCGAAAAGCGCAAGCCATCGCTTCCTGCGCCTGATAGCGCGTTGCGAGAGTTGATGACCTCGAGGGCCACCTGTGGGTCGAATTCTTCCTCCGGGTGCCACTTGGGCCCACTCCCTTCCTCCGGGTCGGAGGAACTTGCAGCCACCGCTGCCGCTGCTGCTTCAGAGACGGTGGTCTGATCCTCCTCCGGGAACTTTGCTTTCACTCGCTCCCACGTTTCCTCGTTCGCCGGCGCGCGTGGTTCCGCGAGGAGGCTGCGTGCTGCGACAGTCACCCCCCCTGGATGGCGGCATGCTGAAGACGCCCTCTTGAACAGATCAGCGTCCGTCACTTCGCGAGCTTGACCCCTCTGTCTTCTCGATGTTCGACGGGTATACTCCATTAACCACGGGAGTAGAAGGGTGAGATCACCGCGTTCGACAGACGCAAACCTTTCGCGCCGCTTCACTCGGCCATCCTGCGAGTGCAGTAGAGCCGGGAGGATGTACCAAAGCTTGATTGACCTTATGAGTGAGGTCGACGTCTCCGACTCTCTGTGTGGGCGATGCTCTCCCAGGGCGTGGTTAAGGAGGCCAAGCACGTGGGTGATAAGCTTGGCGTGAGCAGTAGCCAATCTTGATTGCACTTTAATACTAGTGACGAAGCGTTGTTGGAGGTCCTTAAGGGGAGCATTGTCGAGCGGTCCTGCGATCCCCAACGTATTTTGGTCCCAGTGACAGAGGAGCCTATCCCGGCGCCCATCCTCACGGTCGTCAGGTCTCCCTCCGAGTCCCGCTGCCGTAACGCTCAGTCCGGGGTCTGCCTGAACTGTCGCTTCTAGTGCTTCCCGGCTTCCATGACGAGCTGTGCATCCCCTAGCGCCGCAGAGCAGCGGCACCTGCGCCCCGCCTCGCCTGACTGCATTCACCACGCACCTCGCATGCATTGCATGTTGACGTCTACAAGGTAACCCCAGCACTCGGTGTCCCGGAGCAATCGTTGCCCTACAACCCCCGCAAGTCGTGCCGCTTTGGTCGTCTGCGATGAAAGCGTAAAGTTGCGATACGCTCTCTGGTGCTGGACCTCCTCCTTCTCCGTCCCCTCCTTCCCGCGAAATCCACTTTCTCCTTCGCCACCCCCTTCCTCGCCAGAGGTCATGGGCGGCTCGCCGCTCCCGGGTCGAGAGATTCTCCCCCGGCTCGTAGCGACCCCTCTTCCACTTATCGCCGCTCGTGATCCCCTTCCAGGTCCGCGCGGTCGACCTCGCCTACCTCTTGCGCTCCCCCCACCCTCTACTGCGCCGGTGGGCGTGGACGCAGTTGCTCAAGTTGTTGATGGGGTGATACTGGGCTGTGTCAGAGGGGGGGGGCGTGCGTCCCGGCGTCGTGTCCTCCCTGTGCCTTGCGGTGTGGGGGTTCTCCGGGGCTACCGAAGCGGCATGTCCTGGCTCCGAATGCCCTCTTACCCCGGTTCGCCTTCTGGCGACGTGGCTTCACCTTCCGTTGGTGCCACTCCCGCTGCTAAAGGGTTGCTCGCCCGCACCGGTTCCGTCCCTTCCGTTGTGGCTCCCGCCGTCGTTGGAGTGGCAGTGGGCTGTCTCGGGAGGGGGGACAAGTGTCCCGATGCAGTGGTATCTCCATCTCCGGCAGTGCGAAATTTCTCCGCGGCAACATAACCAGCATCTCCTGGCTCTGCCTGCCGCCTCACTCGCGGGTCGCCTTCAGACACCGAAGCCTCTCCTACTGACAGCGTCACCCTCGCTGCTAACGGGCCGTTCTCCAGTGCCGAGTCCGCTCCTTCCGCTGTTGCCCCTACCGCCGTCGGAGAAGGAGGCAGCGCGTTCCTTGGCTCCAACACGTTTATGGACCCCAGGGTCCCCGCCTCCGTCGGAAAAAAGGAGGCAGCGCCTCCCCTGCTTCCAGCGCGTTTCGAACCCCTAGGGTCCACCTCGTCAACCGGTCTTCCCATGTGGAGTCGAGGCCCGCCAGAAACTCTTGGACATGGGGTAGGATGTAGATCCTCCGATTCTGGAGCCGGAGCATGATGTCCTGCGGTCGGATACCGTACGCGGCCAAAACCTCACGGTAGTGGCCGGCTGCCGCTCGCCATTCCCTCGGTCGGGGGAAGTCGAGGTAGGCTCGCTGGGGCAGACCGAGAGCATCGCTGAACAGGGTGCACAACAGAAACGAAGAGGTTGGACTTCCCCCATGGGTCCTCACCATCTCTTCCCAGGTATTGTGGGAACCAGTCGTGACGTAACTGGCCGGCTCCAGCCGGGGGCCGTCCTCCTCCAAGAGTTCTGCGAACTGCAAGGCTCCTGCTACCGCAGACCACCTTCCCCCTAACCGTGGCCTTGGAAGGTCCTCTGTCAGCTCCGCTGGATGGAGCGGCCGGTTTCTTGCCGGCCATTCAAAAGCGACACGCAGCGCATGGCTGTGGGTCTGCTTGCCCTCTCGCGAGGCATTCCGCACGATCCAGCATGCAGCGGGCATGCACTTGCTCTCCGTGGGGGCACGGAAAAGATACCCATAAAGAGTCTACCGCCAAATCTCCGGTAGATTCCTCTAGAGCCCACCCGCAGTACGTGCAGGGAGAAGCGCCCCTGTTCCCTACATTCTGGCTCCTTTCTACTTCAATCCTAGTGTCACCTCCCTGCCCAATCGGTCCCATCTGTAACTGGTCACTCTCCGGCGCCCTGTCCGTTCTCTCCGACGTGGTTGCCACCGCCGCCAAAAAGGGAGGAAGCGCTTCACCCGTTTCCAACGCGCGTTGGACCCCGAGGGTCCACCTCGCTAGGCGTTCTTCACATTCGGCGTCAAGACCTACCAGATACTCTTGGACATGTGGTCCGATGTAGAGTCTTTGATTTGGAAGTCGGAGCAAGACGTCCTGCGGTTGAATGGCATATGCCGCGAACAGCGTACGGTAATGGCCGACCGCCGCTTCCCATCCCCTCGGTCGGGGGGAAATCGAGGTATGCACCTTGAGGCATGTCCAACGCATCGCAAAAAAGGGAGCACAGCAAGAACGAGGAGGTCGGGCTCCCACCATGGGCACGTAACATGAGCTCAAACGTGCCGCAAGCGCCAGTTGTAACGTAGCTGGCTGGCTCCGGTTCGGGGTTGCCCCGATGGACGCGGGCGGCGAACTGCAGGGCGCCCCTCACCGCCACCCACCTTCCACCGTGCTCATTCATGGGCAATCCTCTAGCTAGCTCTGCCGGGTGGGGAGGTCGGCTTCCTCCCGGCCACGCCGAGCGACACGCAACGCAGGGCCTAGGGTCTGTATGCCCTCTCGCGAGGTGTTCCGCGCGGTCCAGCATGCAGCGGGCGTGCACAAAGCCTCCGTGGGTGCACGGAACGGCTACGCGAACATAGTTGTCTTCTGACTCCCCACCAGAACTATCGAAAGGCCAACCGCAATATGTGCACCATAAATCGTCGGACTCCTCTAACCCCCCTTCCACGCCCTGATTCTCTTCAACCTGGCTTGCCGCCTCCTCGACACCCGACTCCAGTGATCTCCACAGTATTTCCAACTGTCTCTGTTGATGCTCACCCTCTGCGGTAGTGCGGTCGTACCTCAGGTGGAGCCTGGGCACTATTGCCGTGAGCCGGAACGTTCTACGAAGTGGCACTCCTGTCCCTCCTGGGATAGACACCCCAAACCGATCGTCTCCCCTGCCGTCTGCCCCCTCCACGCTTTCTGTGGCACATCTCCTGTGAACGATCCAGCCACCAAAAGCAAACCGCTGGTCATCCTCCATGTGCCCGTTACAGGCCCCACACGGCGCTTGCACCTGCGGCTGTGGGGTCGTGCCACGCCATTCTCCTTGTATGTTCTCCTCACCTCGCTCTGTGGCGCTCCTTGATAAATCCACCGTTTCTGGAATAGTTTGGACCCTTCCCATGAGGCGGAGCTCGGCAGCGGTGATCCTGTCTCTTATGGCGCTTTCTTCTGCCGTGTGCACCGATCTGCCGAGAGCTCGAATCTGTTGCAGGAGGAGGTGTAGATCCACCTCTTGATGCTCATCGTACAGGGCTGGATTTGGGCACGTGACTTGGTGTGCCCCATCGAGAATCCTGGCTCGGGGAATTGCGTCTTCGCAGAATCCTAGGGCACAACGGCGGTGTACCTCGCACAAACAAGACACTTGTACGATTGCCGTCGCCTCAACCAGACCGTGACAAGTGCTGCATATCACTCGCCGCCTCCTCTCACCTCCTGCGGCCCCTGTTGGTGCTTCCGCTCCTCCGTTAGCCGGAATCTCTTGCTGTGCGATCGTTAGCGCCTCTACCATAACTTCATTGCTGTGTTGACGTAGCGCCATCGTATCGGCCTCGTTGATCGTTTCGGTCGCTCTGCACGTCGGACACCTTAGGTTGCCCCCCGCCCTAACTCTGAGTGTGGCGTAGCATGGAAGATGCAGTCGATGGGGGCATCTCCCTAAAAGAACCACCGGGGCGGCCAAGGTCTCGTAGCAGACACTACAGTCCTCCGTGACTTCCTCCCGAAGCTGATCTTCTACGGGCGACGGCGAAGGTGTCCGTGGCGGCGACGGCGGCAATTCGGACGTCGGCGCGAGAGCCGAACTACTCCCTTCCAACACCCGTGTGGAAGTCGGCCGTGACGGCCTTGGTAGCGCCGATTGTGTCGTCCTGACCGCTACCTGTGATGGTGTTTCGACCGCAAGGACCAAACCCGGTGTTAAAAGTGGTTCCGCTGTCGAAGGGAGGCCAGCTGTCGGTAGCACTGGTGACGATGGCTGCGACGGCGACGGTGACGGGCTTGGCGATGACGCTCGGGGTGATCTGGTGGACGGAGAGGTATCTGGCGACGGTAGCAGTGCCGTCGAGGGGGTCGAAACGGGCACCGATATGGTTGGAGGAGGCTGTATCGTCAGTTGAGATTTCCCCCTTGATGGAGGATGTAGTGGACGCGACACGAGCACCGTCGGTTGCGCTGCCGGCGGCCTGGTAGGCCACGGCCATTGTTGGTGCTGCGGTGGCGGTAGCTGCGCAGGCCCTGGTGTCTGGGATGGTACCTCTCCCGATACCGGCAAACCTTCTATGACGAGTGTTCTTGGCCCCCCAAGGGAAAGTGGGGTCGTCAGGGGTGGCCCCGATTCCGTTGTCGGCAACTGTAATGAACCAGGCGTATCTGGGGATTCTTCCGGCAACGACGGAAGCGCTGGCTGCAAAGACGTTGCCAACAGCGCCATCCGCGTCATCGTTGGCTGTTGAGGGGACGCTCTATGGACTGGTTCAGTGGAGAGCTGCCTCCCCCCCCCCCCCATCCGATGATTGTGCGCTGATGGCAGCAGCTATTCGGGTGCGCGCCCTCGTTCTGGAGGAGATAAGCCCCTCTCCAGGTGCACTCGTCGTGTCCCGTCGTCCTTCACCTATGGCCGTTGCCGCACCTGTGGACGATCCTAGTGGTGTCGCCGCCCCGTTGGAACCTCTGACAGATGTGGTACCGCTGTATATTAATAGATGCTCTGGGTCGTTCGTTGTCATGCACCGCACGTATCAGGCCCCCCTCCTTTTTTTTTAATGATCCAGATTTTTCCGGGGGCAGGTGTTGTCCTGCTGGTTTTTGTATGATCTGGACGACCTTACTACTTACTGCGGTTGAGCTGTACCGGTACGTAGATCACATGTTTTCCGCGGGAGGTCCTCTGTATGGCACGGCTCTGTGAGGGGGTACATGTTCGCCTGTTGGCACTTGCATGCTACGGGACCTTACCTACGGGATGTATGTGTATCACAACGAACGGCCATGACGACCAATACTAGTTAATGAAAGTATACGTTAGGACCTGCCAGGTACAGATAGATGAGCGCATGTCTGTAGACATTATTATTCATATCACGGGAGACTATAGTAAATAGGACCACATGTTGATAGTAAAAATAGTTAAATATATAGGTTTTTGTGTACACCATAGGTCCTATTTACTACCAGGTATGGTCCCCGTAATAAA
This sequence comes from Macrocystis pyrifera, assembly GCA_031763025.1. Taxonomy (NCBI): domain Eukaryota; class Phaeophyceae; order Laminariales; family Laminariaceae; genus Macrocystis; species Macrocystis pyrifera. The sequence goes on along the minus strand of JASSKH010000020.1, from coordinate 9,357,749 downwards.
TAGTAGTGTTCTGTTCGATGTGTGCATTATTTCTTGTATGTTTCTACAAAATGAAAATCGTACATTCGCAATGAGCCTTAGAGGGACGCTGGCATCCCTCAGGAACGCGTCAAGTATACCCGCGCGTAGGCGTTTCGGCAACGCAGGCATACGACTTGGAATTAGAGTTACTACTGTAGTAAGGGATCTGCAACCAAGATCCGTATTTCGTCATTGTAGGTAGAGTTGATGCAGAATTACAAGAATCCTGAGCTTTTTAGCCCTTTTTTGCCCTTTCTGGGGCCTAAGAAATTACTATTACGGGGGTCCATAGTTAACGGGACCAAATTTTGTTAGTAAAAATAGGCAAATATATAGGTTTTTATGTACACCATAGGTCCTGTTAACTATGTACCCCCGTAATATTATTACGGGGGTCCTAATATTACGGGGGTACATGGTTAATAGGACCTACTATGGTATAGATCAAAACCTATATATTTTTTTCGCGTTTTTTGTGCGCTTTTTGTGGGGGGTGCCTACGACTGTTGTCTGGCGCATCCGATATACCTTCACACATCCCACCAAGAGCATCCCTCAATATCGCGGGCTGTAGTATCCTGCGAGGAGCTGTACTACTGTGATGTAGCTGTGTCCGCAAGTGAGGTGCGAACGTTCAGTTGGGGGTTGATGTTTGTCTCAATTTTTTGTGCACCCCAAATTTCGACCTATTTCCACCACCACTCACTGCAGCAGAGAGATAGATGTAGGCCTCCGTTGAGACCGTGCGGGAGAGAACAATCTCGAGAGAAACACAAGCTGCTGTGCTGGTAAGCACGAACCAGCCGAAGTTGTAAAACGTGATAAACTCGAGCGACGTGTTTTTCTGTTCCGATAAAACACCCAGATAGATACTATTAATATTAATAAGAGGAACCGGAAAACAAACCCGGGAACCAGGGGAAGCTTGGGTGCCAGCGCATAATTTTACCCGGTTGTTCTCCATGATGGGAATACGCGGGGGGCTGAGGATAGCCGAGGGTCCGTGTCTACGCCGCCAGTGGCCAGCGGGTTTGATGGAGGAAAACGGCCGAGTTTTGACGAAGGTAAGGCCGTGGCAGTGCGACACCACAGCACCACAGCAAGAACAATTATACATTGTGAGTATCAATGATAATGACACACGTAAAAACTTTACGTCATCATCGGTGAGTTTTATGGGTTACGACAGTAAAAAACTGCCATAGCCCATAGGCAATGGGAATAGTTTCCTATTGCCCATAGGCATTGGGAATGAGCTATGGGAGGATGACCAGACAGCAGTCATTCCCATTGCCCTCGCGTGGAGGTGGAGGCTGGAGGTGAGTAGGTGAGTAAGTTCTACATGGGTTTCCATAAAATGTTTTATTTTCTGGTTCGGGATTCGGGGGTGCGGTAATGCCTTTTTGAGGTTTGTTCCAGGTGTTGCCAGCAGGCTGCTTTTGCTCCTCGTCACTGCTGTGCTCCACAGGTCACCAGAGTCGGATTAAGTGTGTCGGTCGCCTGGTTATCGAGGCCGACGCTAGCTGCCATCGGCCACAGCTGGAATTCTGAGCCTTTAGTGCCTGGTGCCGGCGCAGGCATCATGGGAGTCTTGGACGATTTGTCCCAGGTCTGTGTGCATGACAGATGATACCTCTAATACCTTGCTCAGTACCTTGCTCTGTACCAGGCACCACAGATGCAGAGCACAGACTTGGTGACGTGCTGCCGTTGTTGTTATATTGTGGCGGTGGCGGTGGCGGTGGCGGTGGCAGTGGTGGTTTGTGGTTGCTGTTACCATTGCTGCTGCTTCTGCTGTACAGTACGGGACACCTACTACAGTAAGAAAACGAGCAATGAGAAAGACAGGCTGAGCACGTATTTACATGAAAAATAAGAAGCTCGGCAACGAAAACGAGCATTGCCGAGAAAGGCAGGCTGATATTTACAAGGAAAATAAGAAACCCGGGAGTCGTTCTGCTAATAAAACGGGCAATGAGAAAGGCAGGCTAAGATTTACAGGAAATTAAGAAACCCGGGAGCCGCTCTACTGGACTTTGTAAGTACCAGGTACCATATTACCCGAGCAATGAGAAAAGGCAGGCTAAGATTTACAGGAAAACAAGGAACCCGGGAGTCGTTCTACTCGAGTTTGTATGTTACTAAATAGAACGCGCCTGCTCTCAGGTAAGAAATTCAGCCCAGGGGACAGCTTTCCTGTTTCTTATTGGGGTGTTCCTGTACTGCTGTATTGATATTACGGGGGACCATAGTAAATAGGACCTACGGTACACACAAAAACCTATATATTTCGGTATTTTTACTAACAATATTTGGTCCTAATTACTATGGCCCCCCGTAATACTTGTCGTCGTTGTCGTTCCTCAACGCTGCTTGCTGCTGCTGCTGCTGCTGCTGCTGCTGCTGCTGCTGCTGCTCCTGCTGCTGCTGGTGTATGTCGTATCACCTCCAGCACTGCTGTTGGCTGTGCGGCAGGACTATCCGTATCGTTCCGGTAGATTACGGCTTTCCTACCTCGAACTTATCATGATCTCCGTGGCGCGATCGGGTCAGACCTCTGCCTTTGCCTCCGTCGAAGGACGCCAGGCCTCAGGGCGGCGCCCCGGAACGCACCAGGTTTGTTGTATTGAACGTTCCTTTTTTTTTTAAACCGCGGTGCTCCTACAGCTGCGAGAGACTGTGCGAGATCTGCTTAAAAAAGCAGGAAGCATTGTGCAGGATCACGCAGATTTTTTGTGCGTATGTACGAGGTCCCACCGGCAGCATCGGCTACGGTTACATTAAATCATGCATACGAAAACACGATCGATATGTTGAACTGCCTTGAAACTATTTACAGATATTTAGTGGATCATCAGGTTGCGAACAGATTGTACCGTTGTACGAAGTGTGCAAGTCTCCCCGCGTCGCACCATAGGGGTAAAAACACGAAGGTTTTGTGCTGACCAGTCCTGCACATAGGGTGGCTCATCATCATCATCATCATCATCGCCATCATAATCGTCAGGCGTTCCTACATACTCCGAGTGTATGGCTGGATGAGGTTCGCCAAAGCCTGTTCATTTGTTTTTTTTTCTCGCTCTGTATAGTTGTACGTGGGTAGGTAGGTGGCCATGCTTGCATCCATCCCCTTTGGTGAACACCGCACACACAGACGCACGGTGGCCATGTCACAGAGACCAGAGTTTGACGAAAAGAAGCGGCTATTAGAAGCGAAAGAAGAGTTCACCTGGCCAAGCGAACAGCCCGGCTTTAACGACCGCCCATCCACCCAAAAAATACACCACGTACATATATATATGTGCGTATGTCTATACCTTACCTATCACACGCAAAGATTACACACACCCTCGTACGTTTTTAGTTCTAAGCGGATTTTCTTTCTCTCGACAAACGGAGCTACGGAGGGTGCCAACGCCGAAGGGTCTCAACGAGATCTCTCGCCAAGGCCACCATTTTCGTTTTGTGCGTGTTGAGGAGAAATTCGGCTCGGAAAGAAGCCCTAATACGGGGGGCCATAGTTAGTAGGACCTATGGTGTACGTACAAAAACCTGTATATTTACCCATTTTTCCGAACAAAGTCTTGTTTGATACGGTCTCCCGTAATAGTAGGGGGGTGTGTTGTCTTACCATCCGTGTGATACGAATACGGTACGTGGGTCCCATACAGGATAACACGAGAATACTGACACGTCGCGCGTGCTACGCCTTTGTCTGTTTATTGGTTATCCAGGAGGTAGACTCATTGCGGAGGCAGTTGAGGCGGGAGGGTGCCCAATGGGCGAGGAATTCCAACCCGGGAGGCCGCGGGGACGAGAGGGGAGGGGGGATTGGGGCGCTGGTCAGCGGGGTTTCTCAGGTGAGGCTGGTTAACCAATCGTGCGACGTTGCGTTCAACAAAACGTACCACAAGTTGGCTGTCTCGGGAGTTCAGGCGTAAGGTTGGATGTAGCAAACCTGTGGGATTTTTGCAGTGCACACAGGCAGAACATTCAATCATTCGAATCAATAACTCCAGATTCATGAAGCGTAACAAGGGGAGGGGGGGGGGGGGGGAGGAGAGGCGACGAGTAACAGGATGGCGAGCGTACGAGCAACACCGCACATAGAGGCATCACGATGCCACCCGGGCTTCTTTTTGCCGCGGGGTTGGGGGATAGCGGATTTAGGGCCAGGAATACGTAATGCTGCAGTGGTATGAACCTGGTACCCACTTTAATGCCTTCCGGCTAAATTTAAAACTTTCGGGTGCGGATAACAATTTCGACGCGAGTCGGGAAGGGAAGAAAGGGCTAAGGTCTTGCAGCGATAAAAACGCCTGCCAAGGCAAGAACCGCAGTGGGTAGAGGAGGGAGAAAAGCCTGCCTGCTTCGTGACCGCAGATCCTTTCTCACGACTACAGTAGGAGGGGGAGAGAGAAGAAAAGCAAATATTTATATAAAAAACCGGGTCAATTGGCCTGTTAATTCACGAGAAAAAACTACTTGGAGTCTGTATGGGATCAAAGTTTTCAGTGTAAGGCCGTTTCCCACGCGGTTCGATTTTTGAGCTTCATATTTTTTTGACGTGATGGCATTTTCAGATGTGAACTTGGCAGAGCGAAACAGTCTTCCTATGCGGAAAAATGAGATTTATTGTGCGTGCAGAGATTCGAGCGAACGCCGGCGAGACCAGCCGTTGTTGTTGTGGTCTGCCGCCGCGAAGAGACGAGCTGGGTGTTCTGCTCTGCGCGTAGGGCTCAGGCGCCCGAGCCACGGCTGACTGCCTCTGGTCAGGCGGCGAAGAGACGTGGCGAGTGCCCTAGAGTGTAACGTGTCCTGGTGTTTTGTGTTTGACAATGTGACTGACTGCTGCTGGTCCTGTACAGCAGTGTAGTCTATGAATAAGTATCCACGGAGAGGTGCACGCCGAGCGCGTTTCTCTTGGTCTCTAGGCCCGAGCCCGCGCCAGCCGACTGTAGTCTGGCCACGGGAGAGACGTGCCGCCCGCCGACCGCGCGTCGGGCGAGAAGCAACGTCGCTATACAGCAGCTGTGTCAGCATCCATCTCAATCGATTGTTCTGCTGCTGTTAGTTGTCGTGGACAACATCTTGAATCTAGAGAGCATGCCCTTTTTCGATTTGAAGATCTGATGACTCAAGTCGCAGAATTTTGGCCTAAAATCCGACGACTTGAGTCAGCGGAATATCGAATACAAAAATATTCTGGTCGGATTTTGCATATTCAGACTGCATAAGCGAGATCGTTCATTTTTAGAGGTAGAAAACTCGAAATCGAACCGCACAGGAAACAGTCTATTAGTGAAATGTAGGTGCCGAAACGGAAAACGGAGATACGAAAAGCCCACCTATTAATAAATTCCCCGTCCCGAGGCGCTCTGAACCCTTTTCGGAATTGCAGTCCCGTTTTGGAGGACAAACCACTCTAATTCTACAGTAGTGGAAGTAGCTTGCCCCCGTAGGCGGAGCTGCAGCACGTACTATTACGGGGGGGGCATAGTAAATAGGACCAAATATTGTTAGTGAAAATGGGGCAATGTAAAGGTTTTTGAGTGTACCGTAGGTCCTGTGTACTATGGTCCCCGCAATAAAGCAGTCTGGCTGGCTTCTACACGTTCAGTAATACGGGGGAGCATAGTAAGTAGGACCAAATGTTGTTAGTAATCTCGAAGGAAGAAGAGAGGGGACGCCAGCAGGGCGAACCCCTCTTCGAAAAAAGCCTCTTGTTGTACTGGGAGGCAGTGGTTAGAGCCCACTCCGTGGTCGACACCGCAGCTCGACAACAGCACGACGAAGTAGAAAGAGGCTAGGGAAAACAGAGTTATGTCAGAGCCAGCGCGTGCCTGCCCTGCCAACGGCGGCAGAACGATTCGCGATGGTACGGGACGTGGCGATTTTCTGTGTCGCTTTCCACACGATGAAGCGTGGCTTCGAATTGTCAGTAGCACTGGCGTCCCAGGTGTTGCAGATGCCTAGATGCGAGGGGTTCATTTTCAATTTCTTATTCGGTAAAACGCTGAGGGAGTCGTCCCAAGCGGTAGTGGTGCGAAGGAACGTGGAATGCCGCGAAATATGTGCCGTGGCGGCCATGATCGAATACCGGCAGGCGGCGGAGTCCATGCAGTGGGCACTCGCGGAGGACTCGGGGTTCCTTTTCCCGAGCGTCCTCGAGAGCGGAGACAAGGGGAAGATGGCGCTAACGCCGGCGCAGATGACCTCGAACCTCCAGGTCCACTTGAGAGCGGCGGGTATGGAGCACAAGCGGTACTCGCTGCACTCTTTTCGGGTAGGGGGGGCGGCGAGTCACCACATGGATGGGACGGCCATGGACGTCCTCACGGAATACGTTGGATGGAGGTCCGCGGCCGTAGCCAGCAGATACGTAGGGATGACAGCATCCGCGTCGGCGTCGAACAGAGCGAAACGTTCGCGAGACACGGCCTTCATCCAGGCAGACGCTTTACCACTGTCGGAGGGGTTCGGGAAATCATACGCGGCATTCCCAGGGGACAGCCGGCGGTCGCAGAACCCAGGGAAAGACTAGGCTAGAAGTTTGGGAATGATGATAAAGGAAAGGTACCCGCACGAGAAAGGATAAGAGATGATCGAGCGGCGACACTGAGATAAGAAAAGGGAAACAAGTATGGGTGTGATCTCATATGCCGCAGCAGAGAGGCCTCATTGATCCCAAACTATATACGAATTAACCTACGACGCTATGTTACAACAGTAATCTCGAAGGAAGAAGAGAGGGGACGCCAGCTGGGCGAACCCCTCTTCGAAAAAAGCCTCTTGTTGTACTGGGAGGCAGTGGTTAAAGCCCACTCCGTGGTCGACACCGCAGCTCGACAACAGCACGACGAAGTAGAAAGAGGCTAGGGAAAACAGAGTTATGTCAGAGCCAGCGCGTGCCTGCCCTGCCAACGGCGGCAGAACGATTCGCGATGGTACGAGACGTGGCGATTTTCTGTGTCGCTTTCCACACGATGAAGCGTGGCTTCGAATTGTCAGTAGCACTGGCGTCCCAGGTGTTGCAGATGCCTAGATGCGAGGGGTTCATTTTCAATTTCTTATTCGGTAAAACGCTGAGGGAGTCGTCCCAAGCGGTAGTGGTGCGAAGGAACGTGGAATGCCGCGAAATATGTGCCGTGGCGGCCATGATCGAATACCGGCAGGCGGCGGAGTCCATGCAGTGGGCACTCGCGGAGGACTCGGGGTTCCTTTTCCCGAGCGTCCTCGAGAGCGGAGACAAGGGGAAGATGGCGCTAACGCCGGCGCAGATGACCTCGAACCTCCAGGTCCACTTGAGAGCGGCGGGTATGGAGCACAAGCGGTACTCACTGCACTCTTTTCGGGTAGGGGCGGCGGCGAGTCACCACATGGATGGGACGGCCATGGACGTCCTCACGGAATACGTTGGATGGAGGTCCGCGGCCGTAGCCAGCAGATACGTAGGGATGACAGCATCCGCGTCGGCGTCGAACAGAGCGAAACAATCGCGAGACACGGCCTTCATCCAGGCAGACGCTTTACCACTGTCGGAGGGGTTCGGGAAATCATACGCGGCATTCCCACGGGACAGCCGGCGGTCGCAGAACCCAGGGAAAGACTAGGCTAGAAGTTTGGGAATGATGATAAAGGAAAGGTACCCGCACGAGAAAGGATAAGAGATGATCGAGCGGCGACACTGAGATAAGAAAAGGGAAACAAGTATGAGTGTGATCTCATATGCCGCAGCAGAGAGGCCTCATTGATCCCAAACTATATACGAATTAACCTACGACGCTATGTTACAACAGTAATCTCGAAGGAAGAAGAGAGGGGACGCCAGCTGGGCGAACCCCTCTTCGAAAAAAGCCTCTTGTTGTACTGGGAGGCAGTGGTTAAAGCCCACTCCGTGGTCGACACCGCAGCTCGACAACAGCACGACAAAGTAGAAAGAGGCTAGGGAAAACAGAGTTATGTCAGAGCCAGCGCGTGCCTGCCCTGCCAACGGCGGCAGAACGATTCGCGATGGTACGAGACGTGGCGATTTTCTGTGTCGCTTTCCACACGATGAAGCGTGGCTTCGAATTGTCAGTAGCACTGGCGTCCCAGGTGTTGCAGATGCCTAGATGCGAGGGGTTCATTTTCAATTTCTTATTCGGTAAAACGCTGAGGGAGTCGTCCCAAGCGGTAGTGGTGCGAAGGAACGTGGAATGCCGCGAAATATGTGCCGTGGCGGCCATGATCGAATACCGGCAGGCGGCGGAGTCCATGCAGTGGGCACTCGCGGAGGACTCGGGGTTCCTTTTCCCGAGCGTCCTCGAGAGCGGAGACAAGGGGAAGATGGCGCTAACGCCGGCGCAGATGACCTCGAACCTCCAGGTCCACTTGAGAGCGGCGGGTATGGAGCACAAGCGGTACTCGCTGCACTCTTTTCGGGTAGGGGGGGCGGCGAGTCACCACATGGATGGGACGGCCATGGACGTCCTCACGGAATACGTTGGATGGAGGTCCGCGGCCGTAGCCAGCAGATACGTAGGGATGACAGCATCCGCGTCGGCGTCGAACAGAGCGAAACGTTCGCGAGACACGGCCTTCATCCAGGCAGACGCTTTACCACTGTCGGAGGGGTTCGGGAAATCATACGCGGCATTCCCACGGGACAGCCGGCGGTCGCAGAACCCAGGGAAAGACTAGGCTAGAAGTTTGGGAATGATGATAAAGGAAAGGTACCCGCACGAGAAAGGATAAGAGATGATCGAGCGGCGACACTGAGATAAGAAAAGGGAAACAAGTATGGGTGTGATCTCATATGCCGCAGCAGAGAGGCCTCATTGATCCCAAACTATATACGAATTAACCTACGACGCTATGTTACAACAGTAATCTCGAAGGAAGAAGAGAGGGGACGCCAGCTGGGCGAACCCCTCTTCGAAAAAAGCCTCTTGTTGTACTGGGAGGCAGTGGTTAAAGCCCACTCCGTGGTCGACACCGCAGCTCGACAACAGCACGACAAAGTAGAAGGAGGCTAGGGAAAACAGACCATCCCGCCCGCCCGTCGTTGGTAGCGAGGTGTACCGTCGACAACGACATCAGTTGTTTTAGTGTGTATTTTACCGGGGTAGCTACTCTCTGCGACGACGTGCCGCGTTGATTGCCAGAGAATCAACGCGGGGGTAGTAACCCCGGGTGAGAGTCTCCGGCTGATCGCAGCAGAGAGGCCTCATTGATCCCAAACTATATACGAATTAACCTACGACGCTATGTTACAACGGTAAAAATAGGGGAATATAGAGGTTTTTGAGTGTACCGCAGGTCCTATTTACTATGTCCTCCCGTATTAAAATGTTTACCGTGGTGGGCATATATAGTGCAGTACTACTACTGTTGCTGTACGCACGCAGCACATGCACTACAGGGGCATATTCGTGCGTATAAGATGCTCCTTTTGGGGCTTGCGAGGAGCAAATTCATGGACAAGGCTCTTCACGGGTCATGAATGGCCCCCTTCCTCGAGTAAGGTCTGGAAGGTTGTGATGTCTCGAAGGTCGGGTGCTGGGCCGGGTCAGGCGCTGGGTCGGGTCGGGTCGGGTCGGGTCGGGTCAGGTTGGGTCAGGTCGGGTCAGGAGGTTTTTTAATTCTCACGGATTGGGTCCGGGTCCCGTTCCCCCCCGACCCGACCCGACCCGACCCGACACGGCCCAACCCGGTCGGACCCGCGAAGTTTGAACCGAACCGTTTCCAGACGCAAGAAGCAGTCCGGACAACTGGGGTATAGGGGACGTTTCCTAACCGCAGTGCTTCGAGCAGCTACGTATATCATGTTAGTCTATTGTAGGTGGGATGTCGACCGACTAATCAAAAGGGTTTTACATAGAATGTACGTACTGTGGTGTTGGCGGTTCGTAGATATTTCTTGTAATATTTTGTGTACCTCGTGTCACACGTTGCCTATTTCGTTCCGTCATCGGGATCGGGGCGGAGAGGCCCGTTCTAATCCCTACAGCAGTATACGCACGGTTCTCCTTCGGGGTTAAGGTTGACTTGAAATCCCGGGGGGGTGTCGCAAGCTGAAAAGGGGGAAGTGGAGCACAGAGCGGCAGGCGTTTCGTTCCTCGTACCACCTACTCGTACGTAGCCACCCACCCTGGACAGGAAAGAAGAGCACGAAAAAAAAGCCTCCCTTGAAAGCACAAGCAGTTAGTCGGGCGACTATCACTAGTCGGCCCACACGAGTTTGTAGTTGTGACTACTGTATATGATAAATAAATAATATATATATATGTATATATATGTAATACATATATATATACCTGGTTCAGCCCACACGAGTTTATAGTTGTAACTACTGTATATGATAAATAAACAAAATATATGTATGTATTGAATGTATAAATATATATATATATATATACCTGGTATCTATTTACGGCGAGCGCAGGCGGCATGGGGATACTGGTACTGCTTTCTGCCACTATAGTGTTACTGAGGTCCGCTACGGCAGTGGGGGTACGAGCACCTGCTTTTTTTTTCTGAGGGTCGTCCTTCCTCACTGACTGACTGACTGACTCGCTCACTCACTCACTCACTCGAGGAGCTCTTACGTATACCAGATGTGTGCCTCTCTCATCCGTGAAAAAAACAACTGTTTTTTCTTGGTGAAAAGGCCGAGCGTTTATCTATCCCCACGCACCTGGCAGATCACACGATCTATAAGCCGGTATCTGGTTGTGTACACCGCCGGCAGGTGGTGGGTAGCACAGGCCTGCGCTGGTACTGGTTAACAAGCTACCTGGTTTGGCTTTCGGAGCTCAAAAGAAGAAATGTTACACGTTGAAAAAGTTTCAGCGAAAAAAAAACAAGAGAAGAGGAGAAAGAGTGTGAGGGTGTGCGATTGCACGACCGTCTTCGATCAGCTCACATCTATGGCTACGCAGACTGAATCGGGCCCGCGGGTCGGGTCGTGACCCCTGAACGGCCTTGACTACTATTAATCGCACACAACTGGTAAGTCATACCCGGTAGTAATCAGGACCCATCACCTACGTCATAATCTGTATGTTCCAGTATTTTTTACGAAGCTTATTTTCGGTTCTGATGGCTATGTTCCCCCGTGATTTGTCCTGCGTTTTTTGCTGTTGTGATGTCGTTGTAAGGGCTTGTAGGATGCAGGTCCCCTGCTCGACAGGCCGAGATCCTGCATTTTCTGTTGTGATGTATGTTCGCGAGAGCGCTTGCCATAATAAGGATCCCACCCTCGGCAAGAGGGGTGTTGTCAGAAAGACAGCTGTGTTTATCCCAGGCCGTCCCAGCGGAGCAACACGACCTACGACACAGCAGTTGATTCTCTGCAGGTCATGCGAAGGAGAGGGTTTATGTTGGGATACGGAACCTTCCGAGAATAACGCCGTTGTTTTCTTTCCTTGGGAAGAGAGGGAGTGAGGGCGGGTTTGGTTCAAATTGTGTGTGCTTTTTTTGAAGAAATGATCCATTCACTCATGGTACAGTAGCCACTGCTTGGTCGATCGCGTAGACAGGAGGGGTTACCGAGTGGGGAAGCAGCACGCCAAATCAGGGAAATACCGTATCACACTGGGTGATAAGTTAACACACACCCTGGGACGAAAATCTCAGACCCGGCTTCCTCCAAAACATGGGGACACACACACGACGAAAATGATGGCTCTGGAAACATTTCGTGGAGAAGGTTGCATATATAGACGCATCATCGCTTGTCGTACTCAATACGCCCTCCCCTTTCTCGAGGAACCCAGCTTTGAAAACCGTCCTAGGGTGTGTGCTATCTTTATCACCCAGTGTGATAGGGTCGTGCGGAACATCACTCTGGCCGGAACGATCCATGAATTTTTACTACAGCGGTACCTGGTATTTAGTAACCAAGCGCGCGTACTGCTTTTGTTTTGGGCTCTGTTTTCTGTTTTTTTTTTTTTGCTCCCTGTGCGTCTTTCGCGCGTGCAGACCGTGAGCGGAGGGGCGGCCTTTTTGGCGGTGCTCGCCTTATCGCAGGCACTGCAGGGGGCGGTGCTCCGGGTGTCCTGCGCCTCTCCTTTGGGGATACCGACCGGCCTCGGTGAGAAATTAAGACGATATCCCAGGGGTGTTCACGGGTCATGACCCGACCCGCGGGCCCGGGTCAGGATGTACTCAACATCTCACTGGCCGGGTCGGCCCCGCCCCCCCCCCCCCCCCCCCCCCCCCCCCCCCCCCCCCCCCCCCCCCCCCCCCCCCCCCCCCCCCCCCCCCCCCCCCCCCCCCCGCCTACGATCGCGAGAGGTGCCTTCGCGCGTTCCCCAATCCGCCTCAATTCAGATTATGGCGCTCTGTTGGCCGTTTTTAGCGCTGCGTTCCCGTTTTGAGGAAATTCCACTAAACACGTCCACGTAGTTTGTCCCTAAAACATGGAAGGATTACTACTGTGGTGGGACGAAGCCCGCGGCCCGTGCAGAGCGCATATATGCACATGCACACACCCTTTTGTTGCCTTTCGTTTTCTGTTTTGGGGCGCTTTTTTGGGGGCTGACGGGCACCGTGGCGCAAGAGGAGGGGTGGGTACGTGGCACAAGGCGCCTTCTGCCTACATTTTTTGGAGCGTCGAGTCCGCACACGTAATAGGGACGTAGTGATCGGTCGTCTTTGAGCGCTCGATGTTTCCAGGGGAAGAAGATTGCCGGTACCGAACAGTGGAGGCGTTTTCGGGAAGACCCGGCGGAGAGAAAGAGAGAAAGCCGTCCGAAAATAGAATGTTCGACTTTTTTTTTTTTATTATTTTTAGCTCAGCATCGTTACCTTTGTAGAGTAAAATCGGAAAAAAAAAAAAAATGAAAAATAAAAGAGCTCAGAAAGAGCGCGACATCGCTTGTGCGAATTAGACGGTTTTCATTGATGGTATGCCCCCCGCAATCGTACTCAATTCATGTGTTGGTCTAGTTTTGTGTATCTATCTTCACCCTCCCGTGGGAGAATGTGAGATGTACGAGGAGGAGGAACGGGGTGTGTTGAGGGAGGAGATGAGGAAAAACAGACGAACGTGACGCGAAGGAGTTTGGGACACAATAGATAGCAGCGAGAAAACGACCTCCGTACTATCAATAGGAGATAGATGGTACCTGTAGACATAGGCGGAGAAACAGGAATGGGATAAAACAAAGTAATACGTTTCTATGTAAATACACGGGGAAACACAAGAAACACGATGAGCGCCCAATGTTTGGAGGTGTTTCTATCAGGAGTAGGAACGCTGCTCCGTCTCGCAAGGGATGCGTGGCCAATGGTCAAACGACTAAGGTTAGCAACAAACGTGTACGCGCCGCCATGCGACTCGCCCAACGCCTCACGTTTCGCTTCGCGTTCGGTGCAAGCACTGTCTGCCTGGTCCGTGCAAGCTCGACGTGCCCCGTCCCGGCATTGTAGGGATGCGAGGGCCTATTGTCACACAACTGCGGCCATGCATGATACGGTATAGGTACACCCCCCTTCCCCCCCCCTCCCCTTCTTTCCCGCGCCTCCGCAGGGTTTGCAACGGTCGCGGCGGCGTCCTTCACTTCGATTAGAGTGGCCGGAGGGGTTTCCACGCTGGCGGCGTCCCCCCCCCCCCCCCCATGGGCTAATCGCGGCTCGGATCCATGGAAATCACGTGAGCATATGTCAAACACTACTTGTCAATGTTTTTTGTTGTTGTCTTTGTTGGTTCCGAACTTTTGTCGTTGTGCGAATCAAGCGGTTCATTCCCCTCTGCCGAAAATCACAGAAACCGAACGCCTACGAGGTTTCCGGCGGTGTCGCTGATGCTCGCTTTTGACCCCAGCCATGCATGATAAGGAGTACCCCCCCCCCCCCCCCCCCCCCCCCCCCCCCCCCCCCCAACCCCCGAGCCCCATCCCGGCATTGTAGAAATGCGAGGGTAGATGGTCATACGACAACGTCCATGCATGGCATGAGTACCCCTCCCCCTCTCCCTCCCCCCCCCTCCCCCCCTCACCCCCCTACCCCCTCCACCCCGTTACCTCTCCCGAACCCGTTCCTAACCCAACCCACCCCGTCTATACCTAGTGTATTTTACGAAGTACTGGTATATATATATGTTTGTAGTTTGGGTTGGCGTCGAGTATCAACGATGCCGTAAAACACGCCAATCACTGCGCGAGCTATTATCTCGAACCATGGTACGTCTTTTGCTTCTTCGGCGGTTACACCGGCTGGTGATCGAGTTGGGACAGATTGTGTGGGCTGGCGAACCATAATTCCTCGCAAGATGGATGGTCGTATCAGGCACCCAGGAGGCAGTTGCATAGCACGTGCTGGTTCAAGCATATCGCCCGAACTTTCGTTAAGCCACAAATGCCGCTCCCAATAGCAACTCCAAATGTCACACAGTTGGCCTCATGTTGACCGCGATAGAAGAGGGTGGCAAAGCCACATTTTTTTTTCAAGGACCGAGGACTGGCGCTATCGCCGTATATGTGACCCGACCAATCACAGGCCCTCAGAGAGGTTCAACGCTAGTCAGGCGTTTCCGTAGGGTTGTTTTTTGCCCCCATTCTGCTTTCTGACCGAGCGGCTTCCAGGCGGTCCAGGCCATGTTTGTATAAAGTTTCACCGAAACCTGCGAAGATCTGACTGGGTATGACCAATACCACCGTGGGTCATTTTTAACGCCCAAAATCGGCTTTGGCTGGAAAACAACCAAGTAATTAGCAGACGATTCCGGTATTTGCATGTTTATCGCACAAAAGGTCTAAATGTCCACGCCGTTGATAAGAAACGAACCCTCAACGTTTGCACATGTGTTCTATATGCCCGAGCCGAAGCGCTGACGATGTTTTTTTTTCTTTAATTTGTCGCCGAAAATTTGAGAAATCTCTTGATTCACAAATCTCCCAAAATGATGAAAAACAAACCGAGCTATCTGGGGAAACAAGAAAAGAAAAAAAAAAGATGAAAAAAGACCCAACCGTTGACGGATCGGCGGAGGCTTATAAAAACACACCACTATGTGCCAAATTTCAGGGTCTATCCCCCGAAACCAGCGTGTGAACTTTGGAATCTTAACGAACTTTGGGTGGTAAGCTTGAACCAGCCTGTATAGCTGTTGCTGTGTCTGGCACTGGCCACACCGGAATACAAGGAGCAGGCCATTTGGGCGCTTGTCATCCATATTTTCGGAAAGAGTGCGCGCAAGGTGCCGAAGTCCGCATCACAAGCGGTTTCTTAGTACCCTTTCGTGTGACTCACCGAACACCTTGCGGCGCTTCACGCCTGGTGGTGCGTGTAATGTAATGTTCTTCCTGGTCGGTGAAAACCCGACATTCGCTCCGGCCCGGCATTGTAAGGGTGCGAGACTATATGTATGGTCATACGACTACAGCCATGCATGACATAAGTACACCCCTCCCACGCCTCATGCCCCCCCCCCCCCCCCCCCCCCTTCCTCTCACGTCCTCTCATGTCCTCCCCACCCACTCAATCCCACGCCCATCCCCCTGAAAAGTACTGGCCGTGGCGGAACAACCGATAAAACGCGGGGAAATAGGTGCCGCTTCGTTCGGCCTTGTTCTGTTTCGAGCTCTGGGTGGAAGGTTCAGCTCGGTGGCCCCCAGCGCCCTCCATATGCCGGGGGCTTTTGGCAGGCGAGGTTTTGTGGGCCGATCGTGTGATTTATCGGGACTTTGAGTTGGCTGGCTGGAGGTTTTGCCTTCGTGGAGGTTTTTAGTTGGGCTGCGAAATAAGCCGCGAACACCTGTTTTTTTTTTTTTAACAATTGTCAAGTGCGATATCATAGCTTTTACTTGGAAACACAATGCTATATACCGGTATTGAATATAGAACAAGCACGCCCGACGAGCGTGTCTGGTGTGTCGCGCAGCTGCTTGCGGAAGTTGAAGCTTGAGCCACTCAATCGGCGGTACTCACAGCTGACGTTTTTTCAACCATTTCATGAAAAGAAGAGAGAGAGTCGCAATTCGAGCTGTTTTATAAACACGCGCCGGAATAAAAAAATCTGTTTTTTTTATTTTTTTTTGTTTTGACCGCAACGCAGCTTGCATCTGCTCTTAATAAACACGTGCTGTAAAATGCGGGGGTGCGCCCTTTTTGACTGACCCAAAACATATTCTGACTGCCCCAACAATATATATATATAGCATATACATAGAATAGCCGCATCTTCGACCACCTTTTCCTGGCCGTTTGGGATGACCTCCGCCATCATCCTTCGACCATCTTGTGGTCTGCATATACGATTATTCAGGGTGGGCTAATGTGATATGAATGAAGTACTTATGGGCTATAGATATATATAACGTAGGCTGCAGTTTTGAAGTATCAGGAACACGAGAATAATCCAAAGAATGGATTAACCGGCGGATATCCCGTTAGATATATATGTATATACACATATTATCTAGGTTACCACTCATTCGACACGATGGTTGAGGGCCACGGTGTACGATACGGCAAACGTTAACCTAAGCCAAATCATAACCCGTCAACCATTGGTTTCCTAGCAATGTTTCCCCTTGGTTTGTCTCGTCGAACAAGAGGCGAACTCTACTCGAGGTAAATAGCTCCTGTACTGCAGTCAAGCGAGGACCCGCAAAAAAAAAAAAAAAACAGGTTTTGCAACTCCTGTGCTGTAATCAAGTCAGTCTTCCCATCGCGGGCAAGCTTGTGAAACTTTTTTTTTTTTTTGCGCGCGCGCCCTGGAGTCAGGCTGTCTGCATCCATCCCCGCGACGCTCGAGTACGCGTCGGACTCGAAGCGACAGGCGGTAGGGGCCCTGGGCAGAAACTTTGGCTGTCACAGCTGCGGCGTGCGATCTCCGGCGAGCTACATCGCTGACCACATGCCCCCCCTGAAGACCGTGAAGCTGGTGAGTGGCGAGAGAGTCTGCATTGTTTTTCGGTGTGACCGGGGACAGCCGAGTGGGGGGTACTCATTTTGATGTTAGCCTCAGCCATTTTGCCATCGAGCAAGCAACCCTTTCCAGACGGAGGGGGGGGGGCTTTTTTTGTTTTTGTTGTCGTGTGTTTGGCGAGCGTGTGTGATGGACGCTTCTTGCTGTCGTACCAAGTACCACGATGGGAGATGGGGACCGTGGTGGCGATGGTGGTGGAGGGGGGTAGTCGTCGGTGCTGCTGCTGGTGTTGCTGGTTTCGGTGTGTGTGTTTTCTCGATATGGAACAGTCGTTTCTACCCGTCGACATCCAGCACAACCAGTGTCCGCGCCGATTCTTACACAATCCTAGAGAGCTGCAAGATCTGAGGGGCACAAAACTACGCCACAGCAGAGATGCTGCGTTGCCACGTACGTATGCAGTAAGAACGGCAGTGTACATTGCAATGCCATGTCATTGTACTGGGTACGACAGTGGTGTTGGTGTTGGCGACGGCGTTGCTGGGGGTCGGGGTTGCAGGTAGTGTTGGCGGTGGAGATGAGGAAACATTTTTTCTTCTTCTTTTTTTTTTCCGGCAAGCTATGAAAACACACGCTGCTGATCACGTACTTACGTCCACGTGGTGGTGGTGGTGTTGGTATTGGCAGTGGCGTTAACGTTGTTGGTGGTAGTGGGGGTGGGGGGGGGGGGGGTGTAGTGCTGGTGTTGATGTGCGTGGTCTTCCGGCTAGCTTATATATGAAAATTACACACACTGCTGGTCACGAGTATTATAGTCGTGCCCGTCGCATCCAGTATGCTGACATGGCATTGCATTGCTCATTGTGCTTCCTGCATACGTGGCAACGCAGTGTCTCTGCTGTGGCGTAGCTTTGTGACCACATAACTTGTATCTCTCTAGGATTGAAGGATCGGCACGGACACTGGTTGTGCTGGATGTCGACGGGTAGAAAGAACGGTCTAAAACAACAACAACGACAACATTATATATATCTACGTGTTAGTGAGGGTGGTCGTAGTGTTGGTGGTGGTGGAGGTGGTTTTCCGGCTGGCTATGGCTATACGTGCTCGTCGCTGATCAGCATACCGCCGTCCAAGACGGTCAAGCTGGTGATTTTTTTTTTTGCTTGGCTAGTATGAACAGCGAGGGCGGGGGCCGGAGAGGTGTGTGTGTCTGTGTGTGTGTGTTTTTTTTTATTGTGTGTTTTGGTGACCGTATTCGTTGTTGCGCGAGCGATCGTATCGTTAGCGAGCGGTGTAGAGCATGATGGTGGTGGTGGGGGGTAGTACGCAAGTGGTGCTGCCTTGTGTCATTTTTCCATTGATCAAGCCCCGCATGGGGGGGAGGAGCACCGCTCCTACTCCCAATAGAGACACCTCCAACGCTTGGGCGCTCACTACTTTCTCTGCATGTATTACCCAGAAACGTTTTGATTGCTTTGAAACGTTTTGTTTGATTGGGGGGGGGGGGGGGGGGGGGGGCGAGGTGTATGGTGTTGGTATTGGCGGTGCGCGTGACGTACGGGGTGATTGTGATGTCGGTGATGTTGGTGATGTTGGTGATGTTGGTGATGTCGGTGGTCGGAAGTGTTGCTGTAGTTGCTGGTGCCGTCGCTCCTGGTAGTGTTGCTGGTTGTGGTGGTCGTGTTCGCGGTGGTTGCTGTTGGTCGAGATGGTGATGGTGGGAGGCTGGTGATCTTGGCGGTGTTGCTATTGCTGGCGCTAGAGGTGGTGACGGTAGACGTTGTGGTGGTGGTGGCGGTGGTGGTGGCAGTAATGGTGGCGGAGGCAGTGGTGGTAGTGGGGGGGTGTACTCGATAGGAGAGGTGTACTCGATTTCATGCATGGCCGTAGTCGTATGACCATAGACCCTCGCATCCCTACAATGCCGGGACGGAGCATGTCGGGTTTTCACCGATCAGGCAGACATTGCTTGCACCGAGCGCGAAGCGCCGTGAGGTGTCCGGCGAGTCGCATGAAGGGTGAGCTGCATCCTACTAAGAACCGCTTGTGAGGCGGGCTTGCATATGGATGACAGCTTCAACGAGTTAGTTTAATTTCCGGTGTGACCACTTCCAGAGACAGCAATGGGAGTACTATGCAACTGCCTCTTGGGTGCCGTACCTTTAACACTACGTGATACGATCAATTCCCTTGTGCAGAGTAAAAGTTCTTTACTTCGCACAAATGATCTGACTCGGCGACCAGCTGTGGGCGACCACCAAAAACGAACAAACAAACAAACAAACAAACAAAAACGGTACCCTGGATGTCTAGCTCACGTAGTGAACGGCATGTTTTACAAGTGTCGTTGCCAACCGACACCAACCCAACCCACATATAAAATATGGGGGGGGGGGGGGGGTAGTGGGGGTGGTATTGGCGGTGCTCGTGCTGTTGTTGACTGTTTCGTTTTTGCTGTCCCCAACTGCGGAGCAGATGGAATCGAGTAGCCAATCGGTCGAAGATCGGCAGCGAATCGGTGGCAGAGCCAAACCTAAAGGGTGACTTGTTTCCTCGCAGTCGACCAATCAATGTCATCACTCACAGCTGCGAAATATATATATATATATATGCATATATCACTACAAAACCAGCCTGCTTTGATATGATGTCCGCGAACGGCAGATACTGTGCGGGTTGACCCATTCGGCTTGCAAAACTTGAACGATAGTCCTCGGTTCTGGTAGGTGTATCAACAGCATCGGCAGACAGTGCCGTGCCGTCGGCTCGTGTGCTCCCTCTGCCGTACTCGCGGCCGCGTGCGACAAAAGCCGACGGCGGACGAATAGCATTGCCTATCCTGTGCCCCTTCCTGTGGTTGCTGTGTCCACACAAGTTGGCCATTACGCCGGTGGTGGAGGGCGACAGTGAATTTTCTGAAACGTCAGAATACTGCGCACCATTGTTAATCTCAAGGTACAGCGACCAAAACAGGAGTCGTGCGGTCTGAGTCCAACACCTACAGCAGATTCGCATCTCGAACGTGCGAGCGATACTCGCTTGTTTGGTGTGTGGATAGTTCAGGGCAGAGAGCCGATATGTATGGCATAGTCTATTACGGGGGACCATAGTAAGTAGGGCCAAATATTGTTGAGCAAAAATGTTAAAATATATAGGTTTTTGTGTGTATCGTAGGTCCTATTTACTATGGACCCCCGTAATAGCTCATGTCGCCGGATGGAAGCCGCGTCCTGTGCAGGAGTCTATAGACCTTTGTGTTTTGAATTCGGATCTGTGTTTGTTGTAGATCCTGCACAAGTCATCAAAAGCAGCAGGTCAGGATCTAGATGATGTTGGGCCGTGGCATGTTCGACACGCGAACCCTTTTACCGCCGACGTGTTGGTCCCACACTATTTCCGACGAGTTTGTCCGCCGACATCGTGGGTGCAGCTGGGAAGAAGGTAAACGCCTTCTCTGAAGCCTGTTTGGAAAAACCTGACTGTATAATGTGGCGATGTACGGCCACGGCCGCTGCGTTGAATTTGGGGAGATACCGATCGAAGACCGAGACACAGTGCAAGGAGCTCATACGGACGGCGTGGCCGCAACAAACGCAGTCCTGCCCGCACTGCTGGACCCGCACGCTGTCTCAGGCTGCTTGCAGACGGCTGGCAACGCCCAAATTATTGATGATTTTGTCGACTATATCGGGGCCCCGGAGAGGTTCGCAGGAAGGGTGTGCAGTTTCACAAGCATTAGCATGCCGGGCACATCCCCCCCCCCCCCCCCCCCCCCCCCCCCCCCCCCCCTCCCCCTCTCCCCACTTCTCCACTTCCCCCGTTCCCCCCCCCCCCCCCCCCCCCCCCCCCCCCCCCCCCCCCCCCCCCCCCCCCCCCCCCCCCCCCCCTCCCACTCCCCCCTCCTCTTCCCTCTTCCCCCTGCCCCGTCGCTCCACTCCCTCCCCCCTATCCCGACAGGCAAATGCCAAGCTTTGGCGGAAGCTCTTGCGGCAGACAGTGTCCCAACGGTTCTATCCCCAATGCCAAACCTGTTCCACCCTGCAGTCGGCTGCGGTGCGATCGGGCGCGACCACCCTAAAGTACCACCTGCGTCCGGGATCGCTGCGGGCTTACCACGCCGCGGGGGCGCTGCTAGTTCTGGGAAATTTCTTGATGGCGCAGGAGGGCGTGTTGCATCCGCGGCGGCGAGAATAGCACGGTTGATGTTTTCAGCGTAAATACTTCGTGCGAAGCGCTGTACAGTAGGGGGTTTACTTTTTTTTGGTTTGGTGCTGGTAAAATGTCTCGGGACTTTCTGGATGGTGGCGGTAGCGAGATTGTTGTGTTGGTAGTGCTTTAAGTCTTCAAGGGTAAAACGCACAATTAGGTTCGCATGCACGTGTTTTGCTGCTATTGCGGGGGACCGTAGTAATCAACCCCAAATATTGTTAGGAAAAATAGGTAAAGATGTAGGTGTTTATGTATACCGTAGGTCCTATTTACTATGGACCCCGCAGGGGGGGCCCACGGCGGCGGAATCAGTCACGATGAACAATATTGTTGTCTTCTGCTCAGAGAGTGTTGAAGGCTGAGGCGAGCTGACAACAAGAAGGAGCTTTGCGCAGACTGCATCAGGGGCGTGTCTGCTGAATGAAGTAGAGGTGCACCGATTTTTTTTTTTTTTTTTTTCTTGAAGTTCCTGACTTGAGGAGCTTTATAGTACCCGTGCAATGGTTGACGGGAGAAAATGAAAGTGCACTCAATGGTTGATTATGAACAATTCCGTGGCTTAGATATACAAAAAAAAACTCAGATTTTTGCGAAAAAAAAATGGCATTCCGACAATATTTTTAGGGTTAAGGAGCCCCCGTCATTCAGAATATATGTATATATATGTATACATTTTTGCCCAAAACGTGCAAAGTAACCCTATCGTATAATGGCATCCGTCCCGAAACCACTAAATTCATCACTTTTTTTGCCTGAGATGTTTCCTCACGCGAGCAGCTGTAGGCCTTACACCAAAAGCTGACCTTAAGAGAAAAACTGACTGCTCTTTTAGGGCTGCAGTCTTTTGAGGTCAGTTTTGGGGACAAACCAGTCAGATTCTGAGTGATTTGTCCCCAACAAAACTGACCTTGAGAGACTGCACTCCCAAAAGGGACAACCCGACGAAAAATGTTGCAATGGCTTGGCCTCTACGATAGGTGTATATACACATGACGAACTATTCCCCATCTAATTTTTCAGGGCTTTTCGCGGGTCACGGGGTGTTCGAAATGTCACCGGTCTGGTCGGGTCGGGTAAGGAAGTGTTCAAAATGTCACGGGTCGGGTCGGGTCGGGTCAAGATGTTTTCGAATATCGCGGGTCGGGTCAGGTCGGGCCAAGAGTATTTTAAATCTCACGGGTCGGGTCAGGAAGTTTCACAACTCACGGGTCGGGTCAGGTCGGGTCAAGAGGTGATGAAAAACTCACGGGTCGGGTCGGGTCATGACCCGCGAAAAAAAACGGGCCACTCGCGGGTCGGGCCAGCACGACCCGCGAGTTGTTTTCTGCTGATCCGCGGGTCGGACCCGCGCATCCGGTTTGCGGATCCGATACTCAAAACGCTTCCCGCTCTCTTACCCAAAGGCTTCTCTCGTACCAATACTCACTAATATTTCTTTGCGGTATCATATTCAAACATCAGAACACCGCCAAATCCATATACGCATGCCCGCATTTATCCATACCCATTACAGCCAGGCCATATATCGCTGCAGTGCGCAAAAATGGATAATTATTTTGTTTTTCAAGTGTCGGCCCACGGGCCGGATTCGAAGGTCGAATCTGGGGGTCAAGATAAATGGTCTCGCGGGTCAAGTTGACTCGGCCCGCATGAAACCCGTGTTTTACGGGCCACTCGGAAAGTGGCGGGTCGGATCGGGTCGGGTCAGGAGGTTTTGAAATCTCGCGGGTCGGGTCGGCTTTGGAGATGACCAAATCGGGTCGGGTCGGGACAACAGTTTTTCAAGTCTCGCGGGTCGGGTCGGGTCGGGTCAAGGGGATTTCACAATCTCGCGGGTCGGGTCGGGTCAAGTCAACACGCCTCAAATTTTTCGCGGGTCGTGTCGGGTCAGCTGACCCGACCCGACCTGATCCGACCCGACCCGTGAGGTTTTACCTGACCTGCCGCGAAAAGCCCTGTAATTTTCAAACGGACCTGTCAGACTCAAAAAGCGCCATAGAGACGGCGGTATATAATGTCGGCATCGTGCCTGGTGTGTCGAGCAGCATCGACTTCTGGGGTTTGAGAACGTTATTAGGGTCTGTACAACCTGTATCGTTCGAGATCCCAAGCCGAAATGTATGGTATGAGTTTTGCTGCATGCAGCGTAAACAGCGCTTAGAGGCTATGAAACAAAGCCCACCCCACGAGCTCCACGTTGCTTGCTCTGAATGGTGGGCGTAGTTCCCTGGGTTTCGCCTCGTAGGCTTTCTGTTCCTAGAACTCCAAACATGACCGTTCGCAACAATGCTGCCCCCCCCCCCCCCCCCCCCCCCCCCCCCCCCCCCCCCCCCCTAATAGAAGGTCAGAAAGTAGGAATTTTGCCTGTCCAAACGGGTCCCTAGCCGGTGTCGCCCATTGCGCACACAGCGGAAATCGAATGCTGATAAACACGAACAATCGTCCCGCCCTAACACCCTTGGTACCAGCCCTCGCACGCGTAAACTACTGCAATGGTGATGATGCGGCGACGCCAGACGCTATGCTCGAGCGATATCTTAGTCGATGATGATGTTCAGCGACCCCGCAAGCGAAGTCCCGGCTAAGCCCCAGACGGTGATCACGTTGTCAGCGATGCTCAGCAACGCTAGAAGCGACGCTCTGACTCACAGCTCTAAACGAGGTGAGAGGCGTTCTACGATAAAGGCATCACGTTTCGAGGGGGGAAAAAACTTTCTGAGTCACCGCGGCATCCTTGCCGGGCGCCAGTTGAAAGGACGACGAGAGTACGTAACTTGTGCTCTGCGTTGTTAGGCGTAATGCGTACCCACACGTGTACCATCAGTCGCATTCATGGGTTTGGTCCCGTTCAATTCCGCATCATACCTTGAGGGGATATAGCAGCTTCAAAGAAATAGGGTGGACCTCTATCGTGAGATCGCCTCTTGACGATGTTTAACGACCCCAGGCGCAATGTTCCAGCAGCGCAGCCCTAATCGATAATGACGATGCTGATGCCGATGATGATGATGGTGATGATGATGATTCAGCGACCCGACAAGCGATGTTCCGACACGGCTCTAAACGATGGCGATGATGTTCAGCGACCCGGATTCGATGTTCCGGTACCGCCCTAAGCTTTTGGCAACGATGCGGCAATTCCGGAAGACGCACCCCCCCGAAATTTCCAAGATATGACAATGTGGATCGATCCCCCGAAAGACGCTTCGGCGATTCCACGTTGTAACCTCTGCGGCGACTCCGGAAGCTCGGGAGTCCCATCGCACTAGCTAGCAATTCCGAAAGTTGTCTTTTCGGCAACACCACGCGCTCATATTCGTTGCGACCTCTGGAAACGTACCTCGCGGCAATCCCGGGCTCAGGCAACCCCTGGTGGTGATGGTACCCCGGCGACTACTGTGGATGGTACATTAGGGCTGTGGCTCGATCCCGGGTAACGCCTCTTTGCGACGTCTTTTCCGCGAACCCACGATGTGTACGTACGCGGCGATTCCGAAGACGACGTTCGGGCGTTCCCACGATGAATGATCCCGGGAGACGAGAACATCCAGCGGTTCATGACGATGGCGATGGCGATGGCGATCCCAAGCAAATACGACGATGACGGCGATTCGAGGACAATGCCGATGAAGTTTCTCCAGCGATCCCGGGGATGACGTTAGTGACGGTCCCAGGCAGTAGCGACGATAGAGTACTCGTAGCGATCCCAGGCAATGACGATGCTGCCCCAACGATCCCAGCGACGATTGTGTTGGCGATCCCAGCAGGCAGTGTTGACGATATTACTCGTTGCGACCCCAGGCAATCAATGATGATGTTGCTCAAACGATCCCAGCAATGATCGTGTTGGCGATCCCAGGCAATAGTGATGTTGCTTCACAGCAATCCCAGCGATGATCGATATTGACGATCTCAGGCAATGATGATGTTGCCCCCCGGCGATCCCAGTCAATTCCTTATCGGAGAGTTCCCCACCCCATAATTTCCATTTTTTTTCGCGCATTTGTTTTGATCGTCCTGATTTTCCGTTTTCTTTTCCCGAACGTGTGAAATTGAACGATACTTTTGCTTCTGGGGAATTTCACAAATTGTGACAGAACGCCTCTGTATCTTGATACACAGTTCTTTCTTTTTTTGTTTTTCCAATCTTTGGAAATTCTGGGGGGGAAAACCTCTCCGATCAGAAAGGCCCTTACCTTCAATGCGGAATCCACCGCCGTTAAAAACCACCGTAGAACTTGACGACCGGCTTTCTCATCGTTTAATGCCCCGCTTGTCGTTGTCGCCGGAAGGCACGGTGCACCCGCGTTTTTTACGATCTCGTATTCCTGTTTTCCTGATATCTTCGGTCGGTCTTGACTGGCCTACTCCCTCGGCATCTCCCGTGGTGGCGTTGAGTACGCTGCCGGTGATGTTGCGCGTGGCGTTATAATTTACCTCTCAGATTTCATTAGCTCTGGTACATGCTCGAAAATCGAGGGCAGTGCTGTTCAGCACAGTCAGTGCAGTCCGCCGATGATGTTTCAGAAGTACGACGGCTCCTGAAAACTCGTAGGAGGTCTTCGCAAAAAAGTCCGAGTACCTAACAGCAGCAGCAACAGCAGGTCCAGATGGTAGCAGTCTTGACGGCCCTGCGGGAAAATAGACGTTCTTTCTCGTGACTGCAGCTCCAGATGGACGACCGCGATCTTAGTGATGGCCGGAGAGAAAACTCGAAGCACAGCTAGAAGTTCTCTGCTGTACGCCCCAGTTACCAGCAACAACCTCGAGTCTCAGGCGTAGTGCTCACTTGGCGAACTTGATAGACCGCAATTCTACAGTACGCGAAGCGCTGAAAGCGTCGAGGATCATAGCCTACCAGGGGTCGCGGGGCGTGTCCCCGAGATGGCGTGGTAGGAGAGGCACAGCGCCGGGCCTGATTGGAATCGGGCTGGTAGGGTCCACCTCATTATTTGGTAAATGGGTGGAAGCTCCACTCGACTCCCAAAACTTCCATTTGGAAGTCACTTCCAAAACTTCCTTTTTGACTTCCAAACGGAAGATGTGGAAGTCAAAATGGAACTTGTGGAAGTCAAAATTGAAGTCGGGTGGAAACTTCCACATTGGCTTCCAAAAATCCCGAAATTTCCATTTTGACTTCCAAACCTTCCATTTTGACTTCTAGTATATGGAACTTAAAAGGGTAATGCTATTTGCGACACCGGTGTCGCAATTTCTTATTTGCGACACGGTGTCGCAAGTAAGCGGCATATTTTGCGACACCGCGTCACGTTCGCGGCACATACCTCAGATTGGCTCCGCACCACCAGGGATGTGTTGACATGGTGCAGGGCCATCATTAATGCTATCGCATGGCCGAAACGGGCCAGGACTCGAGGAGATATCTGGCCTCTTGGTACACCCGCAAAACGTTCAGATCGGTGTCGCAAATAAGCCTTATTTGCGACACGCGTGTCGCAAATACCGTATTTGCGACACCGCGACGTGGTTGTCGCACACGCTCCGGATCAGCGACGTACTACCCGTAGAGTCTCAGTATGGTGTAAAGCTACCATTGAAGCTATCGTGTAGCCTAAACGGGCCAGTACTCGCGGAGATATAGGGTATCCTAGTACACCTAGGCTGATGTCGCAAATAAGCCTTATTTCGCGTGTATCCAGAGCCGGCGTCCCCGGTGGCTTGGTAGGTTGTCCGCGTGCCTGTCAAGATCAATTTCGTGGGTTCAAGTCCCACCGAGTGCACATGCTCATAGGGACTTTTTCTTGCATAAAAAATTGATAAGCGGAAAGCGCGAAAGCGTGAGTTGGCTACATTCGATGAAAATCGATGAGCAGTGGGAATGCTGAACCCTATGCGCGACAAAAATAAAAAACACGTACCTGGGGGGAGAAGGGACGACACCTGTGACCACGGCTTGTCCAGAAGATCGTCGAGGGTAAAACCTCCTACGAGTGGGCTGGAAAGTAAAAGTGATTGATAAAAAAAAAAAAAAAAAAAAAAAAAAGAACGAGCCCATTACAGTATTACGGGGGTCCATAGTTAACAGGACCAAATATTGTTAGTAAAAATACCTAAATATGTAGGTTTTTACGTATGCCATAGGTCCTGATAACTATGGACCCCCGTAATAGTAGATACTGCTGTGTGTTGCATCCTGGTCATCCTAGTGCACTGTCAGAGTAGTCAGACTGGTGTCGTAAAGCCGCATTTGACGACATCGCACGACGTGCGTCGCGCGCGCCCCGTTTAGAGCTCGGACTATACCACTCTGTACAGCATGTTTCCACGAGTAGATCGATCGTTAGCCACGTCATCGTGAATCAATGGATTTGAAATTAACTTGGTTATATTGCCGCGCCGCGTTCTAATATGTCGTACGTACTATAATTGAGAGCGCTGGTATCGTTCAAAGCGCCGGGTGCTCTATTTACCGTCTATTAACATGGGTACAAATGAAGGGCACAGAAGTTTGTGCACGCTGCGCTCTGTATATGTTTTTTGTACTTGTCTGTGGATGCTATCGAAATAGGTGGGTGTATGTCATCTACAGCAGAAGTATCATAGTATCGCAGTAAAATCGGCGTTCGTTCCGTGAAACCATCATCACCCACGAATGTGGTTGTTTGATTGCCCTTGAACAGCCGTGTAAAAGCCTCTATCCCTCAGGCGTTTACCAACGCCTATCGTTCTGCCGCACGGAACTGAACAAACTTTCGAAACGCTGTGCACATTTTTTGTCGGATTAGTTAAGGTAACGAACACACCCCATATATGCACCGAGGGCGGCCATACTGCAGCTTGCCTGGCTATGCGTCATATTCGTTGTACGCATTCGTTCCGACACATTATTATCCTGCTTGTTGTTGCACCAACAGCAGTATCCGCACTGCTGTGATATTGACACATACTACCTAGGGCACATGCGTAGCACGTAGTCTGTAAACGGATTCCCGATGTTTATCTCTAACGGTTGTGAAACACACAATAGAAACCCGCAGCAGACTGCATGAGTTCATCAATGTAAGCGGCAGAGGGGTTAGCCGCCTTGTTCATGGTGCCGAAGAAATCGGTATGTGTAACGCGTGTAGGAGGTCGTGGAGTTCGTAGGCTGCTTGGAAGGTGTCCTTCGATGCCCTGCAGTATTGTGTAGAGTTCCCACCGTGCTGTTGTATGCTGTACACACTGGTGCGCGGGTTGGAGGTTTTCCCATAAGTTCAGGCAGAATGTTTGCGAAGGGAAGCCCAACCATTATGGAATATTCACCAACATCCCGCAAACGTCCAGCAGATTGTGCGCACTGACCTGCCCCACTCAACTCATGCGTACTCTCCTCGTCCAGCGACGCAGTCATTTCCCGATTATTTTGGATGCCCTGGTCGGCGAGACAGTCTGATGGGTTATGTGTAGTTTTCACACTCCTAGCCTATCGTGTTTGTGTGTTTACCATGTTGTATGTAGCACAGCAGCAGTAGTAGAAGAGCCACGTTGAATATTCTGACCGTGTACTAGGATAACCCATATCTTCTCGAATACTGGCCCGTTTTGGCTACACGATAGCTTCAATGAATGGTAGTCCTACACCATGCAGATACTCTAACGGTAGTGCGTTGCCGACCCGGAGCGTGTGCGGCAACCACAGCGCGGCGTCGCAAATAAGGTGTTTATTTCCGACACGCGTGTCGCAAATAAGGCTTATTTGCGACACCAGCCAGAAGATTCTGCGGGTTGTACCAGGATACCCCATATCTCCTCGAGTACTGGCCCGTTTTGGCTACACTATGGCTTCAATGGTAGCCCTACACCATGCTGAGACTCGACTGGTAGTGCTTTGCTGATCCGGAGCGTGCAACGACCACGGCGCGGTGTTGCAAATACGGCATTTGCGACACGCGTGTCGCGAATAAGGCTTATTTTTAATTGCGACAGGAGCCAGAAGATTCTGCTGGATGTACCAGGATACCCCATATCTCCTCGAGTACTGGCCCGTTTTGGCTACAGGATGGCTTCAATGGTAGCCCTACACCATGCTGAGACTCTATTGGTAGTACGTCGCTGATCCGGAGCGTGTGCGATAACCACGTCGCGGTGTCGCAAATACGGTATTTGCGACACGCGTGTCGCACAAATAAGGCTTATTTGCGACACCGATCTGAACGTTTTGCGGGTGCACCAAGAGGCCAGATATCTCCTCGAGAACTGGTCCGTTTCGGCAATGCGATAGCTTCAGTGATGGCCCTGCACCATGCCAAAACATCTCTGGCGGTGCGGAGCCAATCTGAGGTATGTGCCGCGAACGTGACGCGGTGTTGCAAATAAGCCGCTTATTTGCGACACCGTGTCGCAAATAAGAAATTGCGACACCGGTGTCGCAAATAGCATTACCCAACTTAAAAACTTCCATTTCAAAGTCAAAATTGAGGTTTAGGGAGTTGAATGGAGAATGGAAGCGCGTGATAGGCTCATACCCGACTTCCAAAATTTCCCTTTTGGCTTCCAAAACTTCCATTTTCACTTCCAAATGGAAGTTTTTGACTTCCTAACGGAAACGTTTGACTTCTAAATGGAAGTTGTGAAAGTCAAAATGAAAATTTTGGAAGTCAAAATGGAAGCACCCAGTGGTAATCAGCCCGGAATGTTTGCCGATCTCTCTGGCGCGTACACTGGGCGTCGAAATTCGCATTAGATGGCATATAGTCGCGGATTTCTTTTCGGTGTCGCCATGGTCAACCAGGGTCATAGATGACTGCTTTTGCGGCTTCGGCTGTTGCTCGCTGCTGTGTGCATGACGGTATATCTCCTCAAAGTCATGTCATTATCATGGGTGCTGGCATAATATTAAAAGTGTTGCAGTATATCACACAACGCATCGGCCTCCGCAATAGCTCATTTTCTCTTAAATAAAACCTGGTATACCGAAACGTAGGATTACGGGTTCCGAAAAGCTACATTCGCATGACCACGTTTATGCATAAAACGGGGGAGTACACGGAAGTGAGTGAAATGTGACTATATAAAACCTGGTATGCCGAAACGTAGGATTACGGTTTCCGAAAAGCTACATTCGCATGGCCACGTTTATGCATGAAACAGGAGAGTACACGGAAGTGAGTGAAATGTGACTATATAAAATCTGGTATGCCGAAACGTAGGATTACGGGTTCCGAAAAGCTATAGTCGCATGGCCACGTTTATGCATGAAACATGGGAGTACACGGAAGTGAGTGAAATGTGACTGGAAGATTAGTGGGTCATATGGAAGTTAAACAGAGCCTATTACATCCACTCCAAACGGACGCTGATGAACGTTTACGTGTAAACTGAAGCAAAATGTAAGTTTTGGAAGTTGAATGGAGGTCGATGGAAGCACGTGGAAGTAGGTGGAGGTTAAGCTTGCATATGGTAGTGGATGTATACTTTTACGCACGAACCTAGAATTTTACGTGGAAGACAAAGTTAAATGAAAGTTGTGGAACTTGAATGGCAGCTCTGAAAATTGAACGGAAGTGGATGCAAGATCTTGGAAATAGGCGTAGGCTTCGCTTGCATATGGGATTGGATAGAAGGGTCTACGGTCGTACATGGAGGTTTTCCATAGTCATAAAAGTCAAATATAAGCTTTAGAAAGTAGAACGGAAGTAGACGCAAGTACGTGGAAGTACAGTAGACCAAAGTCCCACTTGCAAATGGGAGTGAAGAGAAGTGTCTGCAGACGTGGATGGGAGTTTTCCATGGTAATAGAGGGCAAACATATTTACGGGGAGTTTAATGGAGGTGGGGTGCAAGTACGTGGGAGTACGTGAACGTATGTTGAAGTTACGCTTGCATAGGAGAGTGCGTGGAAGCTTCGGCGAACGTTGATGTGAATTTCCGCGTAAGTAGAGGTTGTATGTAAGTTTGGAAGTTGGATTGTTGGAAGCAGATGTAAGTGAGTGGGATTAGGCGGAAGGTAAGCTTGATTATGGGAGTGGACGGAAGCGTTTGCGGACGTAGGCGGAAATTTCCATTGAAATGGAAGTTAAAAGGATGATAAACGAGTAACCTGTAGGCGTTGGAAGTTCAATGGAAGTGCGTGCGAAGGACGTACAGATAGGTGGAAGACGCGCTTAAGTGTGGGAGCGGTCAGAAGCTTCTGCGTACACAGATGCGAGTTTCGTCGATAAAAAAAGTAAAATGGAAGTTTTGGAAGCCAAACGTAAGTTGTGGAAGTTGAATGGAAGCGGATGCGAGTGGGTGGAAGTAAGTGGAAGTTACGGTTGAGTATGGAAGTGAACAGAAGATTCTGCGGAC
Organism: Macrocystis pyrifera; assembly: GCA_031763025.1. Taxonomy (NCBI): domain Eukaryota; class Phaeophyceae; order Laminariales; family Laminariaceae; genus Macrocystis; species Macrocystis pyrifera. The sequence continues at coordinate 9,326,371 of JASSKH010000020.1, read as the reverse complement.
GCCGGTATAAGTTTCCTTGAAAGTAGAAGTCCCATGGAAGTTCTTGACGTGAAGTGGAAGTGGGTGACAGTAGGTGAAAGTATACCGAAGTGTATGGAAGCTTAGTGGAAGCTGGACAAAGCTTCGACCGGGCATGGCCGTGGAAGCTTCCACCTTGCTTCCACTTGCATCCAGTTTGAAAAGTTTGACTGGCTGGAACTAGCTTCCGTAATGGAAACTTTCATGGGCTAAATGGAACTTTCCACTCGATTCCCAAAACCTTCCATTTGGAAGTAAAACACTTCCAAATATTCCATTAGGAAGTCAAAAACTTCCAAAATTCCATTTGGAAGGTCAAAAACTTTGGAAGTCAAAAACTTCTAAAACCTCCATTTGGAAGTCGAAAACTTCCAAAACTTCCATTTGGATTGCCAAAATGGAATTTTTGGAAGTTTTTTTTACTTTCAAATGGAAGTTTTGGAAGTTTCTACTCATTTACAAAAAAATGAGGACCACCGGGCCGGTACTTGTTGTTGTTGTGTTCTTCACATTAAACCGTTCTTCTACTCGTCGACATCCAGCAAGCCCAGTGTCCGTGCTGATTCTTCACCCTAGAAAGATACGAGCTCTGTGGTCACAGACTACGACACAGAGATAACACACCGGTGCGCTTGGGTAATCAGAAGTTGATGGTATTTATTTAATCCATGCCAGGCCGAAAAAAAGGCTGTGATGACGATGTGCGTGTTGGAGTCGAAGTGGCGCTGCGGAGGAGTGAGGAAGTAAATTAGAGTGAAACCCGTGGGGGTTCTACCTGGTAGGCCGCAACGTCTACAGCGCGCGAGAGCAGATAAGAAGCTCCTATTTTGACTCAGGCTCGTTGCCTGCTGCCGTACCAACGTTGAGCATTGGCTCTGAAATGGAATCATACAGGATTTAGAGTGGTGTCCCTCGCTGAGCACAAGTGCTTTTTAGCTGTACATTCTTAACTTTTGAAGAAAAACAATTTCAGCCTGAAGTTCTTTAACCCACAAATTAGTATCAACACATGTCGCGCACTGCAGAGCTACCGGGTTGTCGTCCGATACGCGACGTCTGTATCTACTGGACTGCTGTCTCGTGCAACGATCAACCACAACTCTCTGTCCTCGGTTCTCGAACTAGCAACGGTAACAATCTCGCCGACATTTTCCAGAACGTTCCCCGGTTTGCACTTAAACACGTCAAGAGCTTTATCGTACGAGTATTACGTCGTGCTTAACTCTTTGTAAGGTCCGCATATTTTCCAGAACGTTCCGGTTTGCACTTGAACACGTCAAGAGCTTTATCGTACGAGTATTACGTCGTGCTTAACCCTCTGTTAAGGTCCGCTCCTAACGAATAAAAAAAGGGACACTTCAACGTGGCTTTCTGACATGACAAAAAAAAATCACGATCCGTCACATTTTATTCCTGAAGAAAAATCTGGAAAAAAAAAACGCCACGTTTACGTGATATTTTCAAAGTAATTGTCAAAATTTCCGACTTTTGAAATACAACGAAAACGGTACTCATTTGCGGATGTTGCCAACTCTCCTCGCTGTGGTGGGGAACGGCCAGGCCGGGCCGGCCGACCGCGCCGGGCCCGGCCCGCCCGACCCGTGATACACGAAATCAAGGGCCGAGAAGCCTGACCCATCGCGCGAGATGCCAATGTCGCCCGAGTCGGCCAAGCCCGGTTCGCGAGATTTCTATCTATCACAGCTTGTCTGCCCGTCCTGGCCCGTTAGATTCCCAGCAGATTATTCTTGTGGTTTCTTCTGCGCGCTGTAGCTCCTCCTCCTCCTCCTCCTCCTCCTCCTGCTATTACGGGGGACCATAGTAAATGGGACCTACGGTACACACAAAAACCTATAAATTTCCCTATTTTTACAAACAATATTTGGTCCTACTTACTGCGGTCCCCCGTAATAGAGCTTTCGATGCCGAAACGTGCTCGTTGGTTCACGCCCAGCGGTGTCTCAGGGCAGCCGCCCGTTGTCCACAATCGGCGTACGAAGCAGCGTCTGCCGTGCGCCCCTATACCGGCCTTCGAGTACCGTTGGTGCACGTGGTTTAGGCATTGCCTTGATCGTGCAAGCGCATTTCGAGCCACGCGACAAAATGTCACGAATCGTGATTGATGGTTGAGTTTTTTTTTTTCGTACGAGGGAAAACAAAAGCTAAAAACAATAGGCGGCATGACTCATGAGGGTTTTTGAATCACGACAGAAAAAAAAAAAAAAAAAATCACGATTCATGACAAAAAAAACACTTACGTCACGAATCGTGTGTGTGTGTGTGTGTGTGTGTGTGTTTTTGTTCGTTAGGAATGGCCCCAATAATAGTGCAGTCCTTGCCATCCAGCGCTATCTTGCACACAGTAGCAGCTCTTCTGTTCACTGACGCTTCCTTCTGCTGAAAGCGACGACAAGTATATGCTGAGCTTTGATTGCGTCGTGTAGGCCACCCAGCCTACGCTTAGCACACCATATAATCACACTACTGGAGGTTTCACCCCCGATGTTGCGCAGATGCTGACGCGGTCGCGTCTTTGTTTGCGGTGCTTCCGTGGCGCGCGGAACTTATTTGGCCGGGACGGTCCCTCTTTTGTATTTGGTCCGGGCGGCTCCTCTTTGTCATGTACCTACCGTACGTACCGAAAACACACTCTCAATATATATAGAGGAACGGCAGCTACGCTATATTGTCGGAAGGCAAGCATAATAACATATATATATATATATTCGCACTGCTGTGGTGTGGTGGCAGCATGGGGGATGGTACTCATGACCTGGACTGAAGTACGTACTTACAGCAGGCGATACCGTACACCCGCGGCGCTTCTTTGCGTAGAGCGGCAGAACATTCAACACCACACACGGTGTGATTCGTGGGAGTATATGCTTCGTACCGGGGGGAGAGGGAGTGAAGTTTATGGCCCCGCACTGTGTTGAAGTACAGTAACATGCAGCAGGCAATATGTTTGTGCACGACGACTCGTATTTCGGGGGAACATAGTAAACAGGACCTACGGTACACAATCAAACCATTATATTTACCTATATTTTTATGAACAATATTTGGTCCTATTTACCATGGGCCCCCGTAATACTCCGACACGGCGTTTCATTAAGCTCTACGGTACAGTGGCAGCGACCAAACATTCACGAGGCGAAACCAGAGTAGTACTACGGGGGACCATGGCAAATAGGACCTACGGTACACAACAAAAACCAATACACTTACTGGTACCTATTTTTGCTTACAATATTTGGTCCTATTTAATATGGTTCCCCGTAATAGTATAATAGCGTAGTACTGGGGAGAGGCAGTGGCATTCATCAACCACCTGCTGCTGAAAGCACGCAGTAGGCAATCCTTCAGGCACGGCTCCCACTGGGACGGCGCTTCTTCGTATATAACGGCAGCAAAACTTTCGAGCACGGTCTGGTCGGAGCAGCGTGGTACGGGACACCCTAGAAGTTCCCCAGTACTTCGGTATGATGGACACAGGATGCTAAAAAAAAAAACAGTCGTGCACGGTGTGTGGCGGGAGCAGCAGCGTCGTACGGGGCACCCTGAAAGTGCACCAAGAGTACAGCAGTATGATGGTGGATACATTGGATGCTTTTTTTTCTCCGAGGTTGTGAGCCGTCTCGAAAGCCGTCGCGTCTTTCGAGGCAAGAAGCGCTCCCTCCGGGGCCGCTCGGACCTTCCTGGCAGCGTGTCTGCGCCTCCTTAGCCTCTGGCAACACAGCACCTACCCGTATATAAGTTTGGTATATAGCAAATGTAGCAGCGTCGCATGGCGCGTCTAAACAATGCGTAAATGTTGTGACAGCATATTTTGGGTCCACTCGTTGCGACCTGCGTCGCGCCCTTCTGAAGTCGTCGCGTCCGAGGCAAGAGGAAATTGCTCCGGTGTCGCGTGGACCTTCCTGGTAAAGAGACTGCGCTCGAATAGCGACTACACGCCGCGGCGACACTTGCAGGGTGTGGCATACTACACTAAACGAGTAGCCTTGTTCGGGCGCGTCAGAGACGGTGGATAGTTTTCGTACAGGAATTCTCACAAAATTCAAAGCAGATGTAACAGCAATGCAACATTCGTACCCGGGTGGTACAGGGTGCCAGGTATATATATATATATATACTTTATACATTTGTCGTGTATGTCCAAGTAATGCCCAGATATGGTAGATTTGGGTGTTCTCGTACCGACTTCCCAGGTGGCTGAGACCCGCCAACGTCGGCCATACGCATGGTTTGCTTGGTAATGGGTAAGGGAATGCCACCCTTTCAGATTTGATTGGTGAAACGGCGGTTAAGAGTCGGTAGAGTTATTCACGAGGGGGACTGCACTGCTGGCATCATTTTGCCAAGTTTGTGTTCAGGCCCGATTGATGTGGCACCTTCCCACGTCCCCAAGTCATTGGGTTCTACTGCAGATGTACCCGTTTATCTGCCGGTTACATGGTTTATGTAAGCGCTGCACATTATCGACGATGGCAAATGAAAGGATAATGTGAGCCCCCCCCCCGAACCCGACTTGCTCCGTCCCGGCATTGTAGGGGTGCGAGGGTCTATGGTCATACGACTACGGCCACGCACGATGATGAGTACCCCCCCCTCCTGCACAATATGGGTGAGAAAACATCCTTGTTGTCGGGACATGTTGTTACAATGTAACGCCCCATTTCTAGGTGTACCGATTAGGTGTACCGAGTTGGGAGGTTTCGACAGCACCTTGCGGGGTTCGCTAAAAATACCACGTGGTTTCAGAGTCTCGACAACAAGAGGGGAAGGGAAAATACTTGCTCCCACATTGCGCAAAGGGGGTTCCGGCCACGAGTGTTGGGTCGGCCCTGCAGTCGTCGCGTCCGTCTGTCTGACGCAAGAGCTCCCGTGTCGCGTGGACCCTCTCGGTGTACCGAGACTGCTGCTTGTTCAACTTCGACGTGCACATAGACACTTTCCTCTCGTCCCACTTCTTGTCGTCGCCCTTCTTTTCTCTCACCCTCCCATTAGTAGTCGTAGCGGATCCGGCGTCACGTATGAAGGGCTAGCCCTCCTCCCCCCTCCCCACTATACACGGTTCTTGCCTTGTCAGGCATCTTTATCGCGAGAAAACTCCAACCCTTCCCTCGTCGATTCGCGTCAAATCGCGCTTGCTTCCCTCGCTATGTACGCGCTCTCAATGGTTGATGACTTTTTTTACTATTTTTGCAAAAACCACAAATAAATCTTACCACGGCGGGAGTTTTTGAAGCCACCAAATCAACGCTATTAATAGCAGCATTCGGGGGTACCACCACAAATACCAGACCACGGGAGCGACCAGTATAGACCGCCGGGGGAGGCATACTCGAAGCGGTGTGTTAACCGCCCCTCCTAGGGTGTAACGTGTTAGCATCAGCGTCGCACAGGGCGTCCAAATAATTGAGCTCAAAAAAATTGTGGATGTTGGGTGTTTCGCCCAAAGCTAGTAGGTACATGCCATAAGATACTGCTGTAGCACAGTCTTACGGGTGTCTATAGTAGTAGTACAGTCGCGTTTCGTGTCTGGTGACACCGTCTGTCGATGAAGTCGCGTCGATTTGTTTGGGCGAGAAAATAGTTCTCCCGGGCGTGTGCACCGATTTTTCGGCAGGGACTGACTACTGGTGGACCTGCGCGCTTCTTTTCGAAGCGAAACGTTCGTGCGGTGTCACACTATTCACAGTATACTCTGTAGTGCTGTCGGAGTATCCGCAAGCGTAAAAACGTAACTATACTATTGTGCTGTGTGATCAGTGTAACTTCGTGTATGCGGGCATCTACAAGCAATATAACCGACAAAAAAAATATCTGCGCATCTGTTCGTATATACTACCGGTTGATCATTGTTCCTCCATGTTCCATCCCGTATGTAGGTCCGCTTCTTCCAGTCTCTTTCCCCGCCTTATGAAGATACTGCCTCCTGAGCTATGGAGAAAAAGACCGACTGATTTACCCACCCCAGGGTAATCCTTATTATAACAGATTTGTGACGAAGAAAACATGAAACCAAGTATCTCTTCCACCATTCTTCTTAGCCCCCCCCCCCGACGCATTGCATACGCCGCAGCTGCGACAGCCAAAGTTTCTGCCCATGGCCCCCAAAGCCTGGCGCTTCGAGTCCGACGCGTACTCGAACGTCGCGGGGATGGATGCAGACAGCCTGACTCCGGCGCGCGTGCAAAAAAAAAAAAAAAGAAAAAAAAGTTTCATCATCAGCGTCCCGCGGTGGGGAGACCGACTTGATTACTGCACAGGAGCTGCAAAACCTGTTTTTTTTTGCGTACGCGTAAAGGTATTTTTTTACTACAGCAGTAAGTATACTGCTGTGAGAGCATAGCAACACAGGATTCTTTCGAAACGCAGCTATTAAATCTTTTTTTTCTCTTTCTATCCGGAATGTACAGCTATACATGTAGCTGTAGGTTGAGCATACCGGTAATAGTATAGAGAGATGGTTCTTACACAGCTCGGCCACACGGAGGAGCCCAGGCTGCTGGGTTGATGTTATATGGGTTTGTTCGGCCGAAACAGGTATACACCAGTAGGAAATCTTGCCTATAGTAGGTATTGTCGTCTCGTCGACCCTGGTAGCATCCAGGGGAGTCACCGGCCACTACTCATCAATCAATCCAGAGGAGTCGAACACGCCAGTGCTCAATCGCGACCGATACATATTACGGGGGACCATAGTTAACAGGACCAAATATTGTTAGTAAAACTAGGTAAATATGTAGGTTTTTATGTATACAATAGGTCCCTATTAACTGTGGACCCCCGTAATAGTGGGAAACGCGCGAACGAACGGCATGTCGTGCAGTTCTGCAAAGCTGAGTATATCGACCGGCCGGGTGAACTCACACAGCTGACCTACTGACGCGGTATTTTTTCGTTTCAAGAAATCAAAATGACATACATGCAAGGGGCAGGACGGTAGCGACCCGCGAGCAGCATGGTGCCTGTATTATTAAGGGTAGTCATACTGATTATAGTTATTGTGGTTGCCTTCCGACTATATTGTATCATGCCGTTCCTATATAAACCGAATATCCTTCCGTAAATCAGTAGTATCCCACACGCTTCTCTGCCAGCCATTTCCCGAATGCTATCCCCCACGTCATTTCGTTTCAGCTACCGGTATAGTATATCCTATTCCTCATCAACGTTCCGTCCCCAGGTCATTGGTCGCATCCCTCCGGCTTCTCTTCCTCCCTTCCCCTAGCGGCCTGGCGGTCCCTCAGGGCCAGTTTATATACCCCTGTACTCGGCGCGAAATCGCGACCTGTGCGGTCACCGAGATGATCTGGAAGAGGAGTTCTTCTTTGCAGACGCCTCTTCCCCCGGCGGCCTACCCTATGGGGCCGTTCAGCATAATAGGCCCAGGGGCACACGAATTTTACAGAGAATGAAATCACACTCTGCCACCATATCCGAAGTGGAAGTAAACTACGCGGAGCGGGGAGCGGGTTGAGATTCTTGTCAGTAGAAATGAAATGAAATGAACCATGAAAAAGAAAAAGAAAAATGGATTGTAGCATACTACTGTACGTACCCTACTCTCCCCCCTGTGGGGTAAAAAAAAGAAAGAAAGCGGGGTGTCGAATTCTCTTCTGTTATTTGTCGCGTACTCTCGTACCTTTGACAGGCCCACGAATAAATAATGACCTACTACAGAACACACGACTACAGAACATGAGGCAATTTTCGGGGGGGAGCGCTAAGAAAATCGGATGCATACAAGAATCGTGCTCACCCGTAAGCGCTACATTAAACCCTGCCAGGTGCGTGGGTGTGTAGAAACGCACCAACCAATGTGCACGGAGATAGACGGAAGTAAGTGTCGTTTGCATATAGCAGTAATTTTTCCTTTTAAACGTCCCTCCTCTTTCGGAGCAGAGTGGTACGTACGCTCAAGGTTTTCCAAGGATGGTGGCACGATACTGCTTGCTGCAAGGTTCTCTTATATATATATATGCCTTGCTCGAATCAGCCGTTTCTTGTGAGCAGGCTTATTAGACCGCTGCTGTACTCGCCATTGTTTTCGTCACTACAGCTTACTACGCGGCATGCGTTAAGAATTTGTGTCAGGCGGAGTTTTTTTTTTTTAATCCAGGGGAACCACTGGCTGGCCTATATCTTCGACAAGGAATTACGTATAGAATACGCGCGTCCGGTTGTACTTGTAAAATTCGGTAAAAATGGAATATAGACGAGACGTATCACGCAGCTTGCAAAAGTTGAGTACTACTAACCTACTAACCTGTATCAACGATTTAACCAGTCGAACTCACAGCTGACGTCTTTCATAAATTTATAAAATCAAGATTTTACAGCTAAGAAGGGACCCCACTCTGAATCCAATATATATGCGGTATAACCTTCAACATTGGCGTGACCATGTTGTGCCGCGAGCCGTAGCCGAAATCGGAGTTTTTTATTAATAGTTGCCGCCACAAGTCAGTCGCAGAACGTATATTTACATACTTCGTATCACTCTGTCCCGAAATTTAATGAACGTTTGGTTTAACAATTAGTGTAGGAAAATTTATTATATTATGGGACATATTGATATACATTAATGACTTGGTAGGCGCATGTTCAAGTCCGTATTATTTATTGTTATGGTACTGCTTTGAATGAGGCTGGCAGCCCGGTAATGACCTGGGTTCAGGTACCGGGGTCGTATTTGTAGTATTTGGGAGGCGTATCTTGGATGGAAAACCAGGGGGGGGGGTAATCCCAGCGCTCCCGGTCTCCGCGTGCACGAAAGGAATCAGTAAAGCTGCTCCTCTTTTTTCTCTCTCTACGCTAACAACACACACACGTGAGTACCAACGAGTACCGGCTTAGTAGGCAAACCTGTCCAGGGATGCAAAGTGTCCCGACCTCCTGCTTCTGATCTCAACTTTGCCGGGTATAAACTTAGAAAACAACAGCTATTACGGGGGTCCATAGTTAACAGGACCTATGGTATACATAAAAACCTATATATTTACCTATTTTTATTAACAACATTTGGTCCTGTTAACTATGGACCCCCGTAGTAGTTGTGAGATTGAGGATTTCGTCGAAACTCTATATATTTGGGTCTTAACCCATTCAGAACCGCAATCCTGCTTTGGGGACAAACCAGTCAAATTCCCAAGTAGTTTGTCTCCAAAACGGGACTGCGGTTCTAAAATTAAATTTGCGGCGTTTCTTCCAATCATACCATCCACGTCGTACGTACAAAGAGGAATCCAGAAATCCAAATGGCTTCAGATATGGAAGATGCTATGCCGCTCAGACCTGAACACTTACTTGACGAAAAGGATCGATAACGCAGGCCCCCTTATCGAAAACTGTGCTGACTCCTTGCCGACCCTTCACTGCAGAATACGATCTCTGAAAAGGTGGCGCTTTCACTCGTTTTTGTGCTCCACGTTCGTAACTACACGTAATTTATCTTGAAAAGGTGTGTGCTGGTGCCTTGGAGAATGTCGCCTAGCCCAGATCGTCTCGGTGACTGCACAGGTCGACATTTTGAGGAGGGTATCGCGATTTAGACTCCAGCTTAGGGGTCGTCAGGAATCGAGAAGGAGCAGAGGGGGGGGGGATGACAGACCTACACCGATGGCGTGGGGATGGAGCTTGGATGCGACTTAAGATTTGAAGAGTCGAAAGTAACGAGGACGTAGTAAGATGTAGGAGGGAGTAAAGACAACACACAGAATATCGTAGATAAAGCATGAAAGGAAGTAGATATAGCAGATAGATAGACCTTGTCCATTGGTTTCCTTCGTATCCAGCGATTTCTTCCGTCAAAAATGTGTTGATCGATCAACGGTGAAGCTCATGCTGCACATTGTCGGACGGCAAGCCTAGCAATAACAACAATAATAGATACCAGGTACCCGGTATTACGGGGGTCCAAAGTTAATAGGACCAATGGTATAGATAAAACCTACCTGGTATATATTTACCTCTTTTTACTGACAATATGTGGCCCTATTTATAATTAATTAATTATTTAGGACCAATGGTATAGATAAAAACCTATATGTTTACCTATTTTTACTGACAACATTTGGCCCTATTTACTATGGACCCCCGTAATAGCTGATTTCGTCGGCATATTCACAGGGCGATATATACTTAGCATTCATTGCTGTTGGAGTATTACACAGCAGCCCCACGTCGACCCCTGCTACTAATAGGTGCCGCCGTATATCTCGCCCCCGACAAATTTCGAAGCTGATTTTCTTGACGAGGGGCAAGGTGCGAACGCCGAGTACTGAGTCTACGGAGGAAATGTCTCGTCGGGATACTTCCAAAGCCAGTTCCTGTCTCGTACATGTCCGCCTGAGCTTGGGAAAAAAAATGCTCGGTTCGAAATTTCGCCCCAGGGACCCGGTGCGTTGTTTTGCGCGTTGCACGGTGAACACGGCGCATCCCGTTGTGCATGTGGACAGGTGGTTCCCCCCTCCCCGGCTTGAAGAACAAAGCGTAACCCGAAAGGAGCACAAGCCCTCTACTACAACAGTCAAGCTATCATCATCCTTTCACTCGAGGAAGAGTCTCGTGTGTGCTCGTAGGAAGTGTTGAATTACCGAACACAATGATATCAGCTCGTTACAGATTGTAGAACAGCGTATATGTACGGTGTAGTTGTTTGCGGGTGGACGCCTGATCACGCTCGACAATTAATTAATAATGTGCTAAAAATAGACCCAGTGCAGAAAATCTACTAGCCTGCAAAAAAATACACAGTAGCCTGTGGCCTACCCGTTCGCTGGTCGATCGTACTACCAATAATCGACCGCAGCAGCACCATAGTACTCCAGAGTGGTGCAGGAATGCATGGGGTGTAGTATGTCAAAGGCTAAGTGCCTATTGGATGGTATATCTACTTGTATCAGATAGTATAAGAACAACAACCAAATAGTCGTTTCGTATACGTATATATATGCATACAACAACAGTTGGTGCTGCTGTAGTAGTGGTAGACGCTTTCATAATCTCGGGGGACGCCGAACGCGCGGCTGGGTGTTCGGGTTTGACTTTACTGAGAGAGGGGCTCCGTGTTTTGTTTGCTGTGGATTTCGAACAGCAGCAGGAGTGACGAGGCAAGAACGCCGCTCCCTTTTGCACGGTTGCTCACTCCTCTTATTCTCTCACTCGCTCTGTCCTCTGCAGAACATCCCAAAAGGTAGTCAACAACACCGACCCAGCTTTAGAGCAGCGTTTCTCTCATCATCTCTCCGGAGCCGCAGCTCACGCAACCAGCCGATTAACTCCCACTGACTTCCCCCCTGCCTACCAGGTACTGTCTAGCGCAACTCAGCAGTTGCACCACACGCACCATGCCGAGGTCCTGCCAATAGGTTGTGAGCCTCGAATTTCGTACGCACTGCAGAGCTTGCGAGCCACCAAGCAACGTACGTGGAGAGGATGTAACAACTGAGGATCCGAGCCGCTGCGCGCCCACTGTGAGCTTCTCCACATGACTACTGACAGATTCACCTTCTGAGCCTGCTGCTGTGAAGAGCAGCGACTACCCTTTACAACGATGACGAGATAATGGTCGTCATCTGGACCTGCTGCTGCCAACTATTATGACTAATAAAACTACTGCTGCATGTTTCGGGATACGACCTAAAACATTTCAAGGAAAAATGAACCTTAAAACATGTACGTACTGTAGGTCAAATACTAGGCAAATGCGGTTCGAAACAGCTACTACTGCTGCTGCACTTCTTCCACAGTTGCCGGAGCAAGGACAGCTGTGCATATATACACTCCGCGTTGAGTGCAGGGGGGTCCGTTGGCTCGAAATCGGACACAAAGAGCCGCAGCTATGCACGGGGCGAAACGTCTACTGAGATATGGGATATTTTCACATGGGCGGTCTGTCACCGAACAAGACGGAGAGCCTCCCTCGTCGTGGCAAGGTCAAGCCAGTACCAACAGCAGCTGCGCCGTGCTTGCCAGAGCCCACGGGCAAGCAACAAGCTCGATTGGCAGGAAAAGGTGGCGCGTGGTGAAAACAGTGCACCATCTGCACAAGACGACCACACCGAGAGCCACGCCGCCTGGTGCGCGCGAGCTGCGCAACACAGCAGCACCATTATTTCGGTTCTGAGACACCTCACTCTAGGAGATCTGGGGGCCTCACCCGGCAAACCGACGTTTACCCGATTGTAGTTTAGGCCTAGCCCGACACACCACTTCCTAGGCTAGATCCGAAACGAAAAGACTTTTCGGCTTGCACGCTTCGGGTCCATGCGCGCGAGCTGCGCAACAGCAGCACCATTATTGCGGTTCTGAGACATCTCACTCTAGGAGATCTGGGGGCCTCACCCGGCAAACCGACGTTTAGCCGATTGTAGTTTAGGCCTGCCCGACACACCACTTCCTAGGCTAGATCCGAGATGAAAAGACTTTTCGGCTTGCACGCTTCGGGTCCAAATCTTCCGGGCTGTTTCTCAGTAGAGGAGGCGCCAAGGAAAACTGTTTAGGGTTCAAACAGACGTGGAACCGGTATGACGCCGTGGAACGGCTCAGGGGCTCCGCGCTCGCAGACGTGTAAGCCCGCCCCATCCGACACGCCGAAAATAACCAGACCGTAATGTTCGAAGACGGTTTCACCACGCAAGGGCTGCAGATGTTAGCTCGTGAAAAGACAACAGGGGCACCAGGGTATCATCATCATCCTCGTCGCGAGGTGTCGTCTCCACCCGTGGTCGCCGGATCGACATGTCACGAATCGCTGCGAGCATGAGCGCTTGAGGTTATCAGATAGACGATACGTTTTCGGTTTTGTTCAAGTAGTACTGTACGACGAGACTGCCGGAGCCTTCGGAGTCGCCGCACCAGCAACATGGGGTCGCCGGCGTGCCTTTCGGGATCGGGCCACACTACAAAGGATTTTGGGTATTACCGCGGGAGAAAGTTTTCCGCAATCTCTGCACTATCGTCGATCGTCTAGGGCTACTGCTAGAGCATCATGTCCAGGGTCACCGGACAACATCCTCGCTAGGATAAAGCCGAAACATCGCTTTTGAGGTCGCTGAACATCATCATCATCACCATCGTCACTTGGGACTAGGCGAGGATCAAGTTTGGGGTCGCTGCAGCGTCATCACCTGAAATCGCTAAGACGGCAGCTGCATCTCGTGGGATCGCGCTAGCTTGACGACGGGTGTTAATGCAGTGACACCGCACGTCTTTTTCGTGTTTTGGGGGGCATGCAAAAAAAAAGTGGCAGGCTGCCTACGTACGAGCTGCTTCCTTTCGCGGTAAAAATCAGTCTCATGAAATGTTGTTTGGTTCTCGAGGTGCGGTTATGACCTCTAGCAGTTTCTTCGGTGCATCTTGCCTCTACCGACACCGTCGAAACTAGTATTACGGGGGTCCATAGTTAACAGGACCTATGGTGTAAAAAAACTATATAGTTGCCTATTTTTACTAACAAAATTTGGTCCCGTTAACTATGGACCCCTGTAATAGTCAGTTTTTCATCCTCGCGTTGGGCTCTACATCACTACGGCATTACGTGATTTTTTTCACAAGCCAACTATTTACTACCTGGTACATGGTTTTTGCACTGCTGCTCGACTGGTGAGTTTTCACACCAAAAACAAACGCACGGCCAGTACCCGCGTACCACGTAGTGTATGGCGGAAGGAGTAGTATCGTACTATTACGGGGGACCACACAGTAGTTAACAGGACCTATGGTATACATAGAAACCTATATATATATTACCCATTTCTACTAACAATATTTGGTCCTTTTTACTATGGCCCCCCGTAATATCAAGCATATCCGTCTGTCCTGTTGAGGTAAAGTGAGTCGCGAGCGAGTTCCAGTGACTGCGCCTGGTACATGATACCAAAACATCTGCTAATGTGTGGGTAGTCTGTACGCTCGTGCATGCTTTAAACCTGTGTTAAAAACACACAGATAGTAGTAGTGTCTGTTCCATTCGTTAGCCATTTTTTTTTTTTTTTTCGTGGTGTATTCAGCAATTGTTGTGTCAGCGATGTCTTTTATTAGAAGAGTTGGTATAACCGGTCGATTGCGAAGCAGGAACGGTGGATCTTGTGGCGACATTGCAAAGGATGCCACACACACTAGGTCGTCAGTTTTGTGGATCAATACGTAGATAGCACCAACAGCTACGATGAGCAAGAGACGGGAGTTCAAGTTTCGGGACGACAAAACTGAGTTTCTGCAGTATGTATCAAGCAAGAGGGGTATAATATTACCAGATACCTGGTATCCAGGTTTGTTAATGAAGAGTTTTCCACCCAACTTTCTTGGTTTTCTTCATTTGTTTACCTGTTTCGTTCTTGGTTGGTTCTCTGATCTTGCTGAGCGTTCCTAATTTTCGACCCTGGTTAGATGTCCTTTTTTCTTTTCCTCTTTGTTCTGATGTATTTTTCAAGAAAATGACGGGACCTAAGAAACGTTTCTTCGTCGAAATAACGGTTTGAAGACAGCTGCTAACAAGCGATAATACATAAAACTTTGCAAACCAAGTACAGCGACCTGAAACGTTCGACAAGACGCAAGGAGAGTACTGTAGGTTGTATCACTTGCGGCAGGCCGAAGGCACAAAGAGAGTCCCGACGTAGAACCAAGTTATGTTGGATTCTTGAATTGTACAGTTGATTGTTCAGAGTTTGACTATTTCACATCCTTCGAGGGGTCGTGTGATATGAGTGGAGTACTCATGGGCTATTGATATAGATAAAATAGTCTGCAGTCTTGTAGCATCAGTAATACGATGATAATCCAAAGAATGGATTAACCCGGCGGATATTTCGTTAATCGAGAGTAACGTTCTTTCAGGAATATTCTCTAGGACAGGTAGCCAGTTAGACGAGAGATATGTTCCTTAACGCAGATAGGACCATCCAGTGAGAAGTTCTTATATTCGCAGAAGAACGATCGGTAGCCATAGGAAAGTTCTTTAGGAGTACATCAGATAAGAGGAATTTAGGAGAGCTTGTGGCGTGGGGTGGGACCAGTATATCTGGGCGTCGAGTCCCTCCCCCTTACCTCTCACTTCTCTACCAGAGCACGTCAGCTCTCGCCGCCAATAAGATCTAAATCAGCAGAAGCGAAGCTCTGCTTTTCAGCTGCCAGAAACACCTGCGTCCCTTGCCTTTACCCTACCTCGGTCAACATCTCACATCTGGCGTCATCTACCTCGTAGTGTTTGGGTCTTCTTACGAGGTGTGGGGGGATAGCCTCATTTCTTTTGTTTCGAATATGGCCGCATCTTCGACCATCTTTTCCTGGCCGTTTGGGATGAACTTTGTCATCACCCTCCGACCATCTTGAGATCTGCATATACGACTATTCAGGGTGGGCTAATGTGATATGAGTGGAGTATTCATGGGCGATAGATATAGATAATATAGTCTGCGGTCTTGTAGCATCAGGAATACGATAATAATCCAAAGAATGGATTAACCCGGCGGATATTCCGTTAATCGAGAGTAACGTTCTTTCAGGAATGTTTTCTAGGACAGGTAGCCAGTTAGACGAGAGTAATGTTCCTTAACGCAGATAGGACCATAAAGTGAGAAGCTCGTATATTAGCAGAAGAACGAGCCATAGGACAGTTCTGTAGGAGTACATCAGATAAGAGGATTTTAGGAGAGCTTGTGGCGTGGGGTGGGACGAGTATATCTGGGCGTCGAGTCCCGCCCCTCTACCTCTCACTTCTCTACCAGAGCACCTCTTCAGCTCTCGCGCCATCAATAAGATCTAAATCAGAAGAAGCGAAGCTCTGCTTTCCAGCTGCCAAAACACCTGCGTCCTTTGCCCTTACCCTACCTCGGTCACCATCTCACAGTCATGTTTAGGATTGGCACTCTTTTATACGCAGGTAACCAATAACCCACGCACTCGCTGATCGGAAACGCAGTCGACCATAGTGAGTTGGACGGAGAAGGACAAAAAGGTGCTTCGTATGGCAAACCGATTATCGAATTGGAAACACAGGGTGCCCGATATATAAGGTGTTCTCAAAATAAGAAAAACTACATAGAACCACACTGCTTAGTTATTATTATTATGCTCACCTTTACCCTACGTCGGCCACCATCTCACAGTCGTGTTTAGCATTGGCACTCTGTTATACGTAGGTAACCAATAACCCAAGCACTCGCTGACCGGAAGCTCAGTCGACCGTAGCGAGTTGGACGTAGAAGGTCAACAAGGTGCTTCGTATGGCAAACCGATTATCGAAAAGGAAATACAGGGTGCCCGATATATAAAGTGTTCTCAAAATAACAAAAACTATACAGAACCACACTGCTTAGTTCTTACTATTATTCTTGCCACCCGACAACGTGTAGTGTTGCTCTCAAAAAGACTAACAGAAAGTGAAGAACTCTCCAGAACAAAAGCGCGGCAGTATCATACGACAAATCAAAACTCATGTGACGCTCATGAAGACTACTACAACCAACATCCCACCATCTCATCCACCAAAACACGACCACTCCCCTCCTTAAGGGCCCATCTTAACGATATATTATTTTTTATGATACTCCGCCAGTACTGTTTTCGTTTGATTTGATTCGCATTTGATTGGTCGAAAAGTGAATCATCAATTAGGCATTTTGACATTTGATTCGAATAAAACGAATAAAAACGAACTCGACAAGAAGCCTTTTGGGACTTCTTTTGCTCTTCGTGTTGTTGGATTCGGGGAGTATGTCCAACTCGACGTGGCATGTTCCTGAAACCGAAGCAATCCACGCAAACTTGAGCCGTGTTGTCGAATGCTTCACAGGCGAGATCCACCAATCCCGAGAGACAGGGCCACCGGAGCAGCCGCAGCGCGAGATCCGATGGCCCCTGGCACAGAGTAGACCATCCGCGGCGCCTAAAAAAATTACAAGGCCGTCGCAAACCCAACTTTTCATCCCCCTTCGCCTCGCAAACCACACGAGCACCGACCAGGTCACGACTTCGTTCAGAAGTTCGATCGCTGTATCCCGCGCTGCTGCCTGCGTGGGGCTTCGGGGCTGCGCCAGCCACCCAAGATGTCCAAGAGTGATAGCCTCTTCGGCGGTGCCAGCAGAAACGATCGGCCGCTGACCGCGGCGCCCCGGGGAGGACGCGGGCCGTCGCTCGCCTCGTTGGTTTCCCCCTGGTGTTCGTTGACCCTTGTGCGTTACTTGGTTTTTTGTTTACTACGCTATTCCTCGATAGGACCCAAAGGTATAGTTTTCACGAAATAAACTCTATTCAAATCAAATCAAATTATTTTTTTTTTCGTATTCGATTATCATGAAAAAGGTTTTTCGTCAAGACGGGGCCTAAGCACCCCCTAAGAAGCATCTACCAAAAATCCGCCTTCCATCGAAATGGTTGGCTTATAACTGCTACGCGCATGTTTCGACGCGCAGAAGGTCGTGCGGTGTTGCTGGTCTACACTGCTATCGGTAGTTATCAGAACTTGAAAAAAATCACCTCAGCATTTCTTTTTTTATTTGTATTACGGGGGACCATAGTAAATAGGACCTGCGTACACACAAAAAACATATATAGTTCCCTATTTTTAAAAACAATTTTTGGTCCTATTTACTACGGTCCCCCAAAATAGTACGTACGTAGGTGTTCTGTGTGTAACTGATGGAGGGTTCTCTAGATAGCAAGTATTGTGTCTTTGCATTCATATTATCATCATCGCAGAACCGCTCAGCGCGGCTCCAGGGCTCAAACTGACGAATCAACATCCCATCCCTATTTATAGAAAACCACCGGGAGAAACGTTGTTCCGTTGGGAGCCCGTTGCCCACAACCACCCCTCGAGGGTCAGAAACAAGCGGCGTTTCTTGCTGCTGCCGCTCGTCGGAGTAAGTCGTACTGGGTACCTACGTACGTTTATTTAATCTACCAGATATCTATCTGTGTACGCAATTATTTTTCCGAGCAGTACTGAGCAGTCACAGTCTTCAGGCAGTCTAGGTTTTTCACGACCAAAACAGAAAACAGAAGGGAGAGCGCTTCCATATGGTGCAGCGATGAGACCCTCTTTCCTATCACTGGCACCAGCATAGCAACTACGCACCACCCACTCCTGTACCACCATATAAAGCCTACCGTAGTACTCAAACCTCGTGGTGAAATCGCTAATATCATAAAGTACGATGATACAGTAGTAGCACCAACTACTGCTCTGTCCGAGGCGTACCATGTTCGCCCTACCTCTACTACTACTACTACTCCTGCTGTATCTCTATCAAAAATCTACTGAAAATAGGCACCTGTTGCTCGTACTGCTGTACAGCAGTACAACGTGAATTTCGTACATGACATGCTCCAACAAAAACATCCGCTTCTTTTTACGTCTTGTTTTCCGTGTTTGTCTCCTCCCCCATCGACACCGGTGGCTCAGCAATACCGTGGACAAGTGTCCGTCTCCGAAGCATCGGCACTCACCAGGTACTTGTTTACCGTAGGTCGCCCTTTGATAGTCACCACCGGTTCTACCAATAGAAAGCGCCTGGCAATAAACTCAACCCTCGCTTCCCGGAGGAAACCTGTGCGCGTCACTGAGCTAGAACTGGACTCTAACGCTACAGTAGCAGCAGCGCTTTGGTTGTATCGGACGGACCGATGTCAATACATGTATATATGCATGTACTTCGTGTGTACGTATACAAACAGAGCGAAACGTGATTGAATCACAAGAAGCACGAAATCCGAATATACCAAATATTCCATACCGTGGATGACACCCCCCGATGAAAAAATAGTTAGTTTTACCCTCTCATGTTATATCGCGCGACGTGAGCTCACTCACGCTCGCCCGTTCCCCATTGTTGGTTTGTGCCTATCTGCCTGTACACCAGAAAAAACAGTAGTACCACAAAAAAAGTCGCGTTTTCCCGTAACACCCCCCTGTCCCCCCCCCAACCCACCACCGAAAAGATCCTGACGCAAAACCCAACCCGAACCCATCCGGAAATTAAGGTTAACAGGCGCGAATCGCGCCTTGGTATCGATACACCAGCTAAAATTGAAACATGTACACACCCTCGGGAACAACGCCTGCCTTGACGTGGCAGCAGACAAAAACGTGTGTGAGTCGAACAACGACCCGATCGATGGAAGCAAGGTAAAACTATCCAACAGGTGGGATGTATTTTTGAACGAAGCTCAACTGATGCTTCTTGAAAAACAATTTCCGCCGAGCGAGCGAATCGTCAACTTTTAAATTATCAATCTGACTACTCAGGTGTCTAGATTGCTGCCACGTATAGACGTCAATTTCTCCCCTTCTTGGGAGATATTTTCGCCCGAATAAAAACGTGTAGAAACGCCTCCCTGGCGGAGCCCAGGCGTACGACCTGTTCCGTTCCTTCCTACCACCCCCCTCATGTCAGCACATGATACCCCCCCCACCCATCTCCCTCCCTTCCTTCCTTCCGTAGTAGTTAAGTTACGCCTGCCAACCACCCCCAACCCCACTACTATCACCACTACCATCACCAACACGACGATCGTGACCATGTCAATCAAAATCCGCACCCGCGCACTGTCAGTGTGCTGCTGTCCCACGAAAAACACGATGGACCAATCGTACGGAGGATGGCGTGTGGTACTGTGGGTAACACGTAGAAACGCCCCTGTACAAGAAAAACGCGTGAAGCGCAAGCGCAAAAACAAGACGGCGTGCAACGAAAGCGCAAGAGAAGAAGAACAACAACAACAATGCACAACACACTTACTTCGTATACGGGTAATATGATGATACCGGAACGTAACTGCTGCTGTGTGTACCGGCTTGCTCAGAAAGCCATCATGCAGAAAAAATCGGTCGAGTCAATTTTGGAGCGAAGCAGAGAGCACACGACAGCGAACATGTAAATGTGAAAACACCCCCCCCCCCCCTCCCCCCGCCCTGTCCCACCCCCTTTCCTCCCCCGCCCCTGTCCACCCCCTTTCCTCCTCCCCTCCCCCCGCGCCCCCCCCCGGGAAAACGGGTGCACCCTACGACAAAAGGGCGACACGCCGGGTTGTGCGTACGCACAAAGAAACAAAATCCCGACTGGGTCATCATCGAGTACAGAGGCCAACGGATACATTCCTGACGCAACAAAACGGTAAAATCACCAAAGAGACGAAAACCAATCGTCTTTTCCGTTCGGTTTGGGTTTGCTTGGCCAGAAGAGAGGGAGGGGGCGGGGAGGAACACAAACGCGAAACGTTCCGTTTGTATCGGTCGGTCTACCATCCATCCCCGCGCAACGTTTTCCATTTTTTTTTTTTTCTTGCTTTGCGTTGCTGTTTGCACGCGATGCATATCCCCCCTTCCGAGGCGCGAACGATCATCCCACACACAGGTGTTTGTCCCCATGCAGTTCTGAAGAGAGTTAACGACATATAGTTCCGCTCGGTAGCGGGTAATTATACTACAGTACTTGCAATCACGGCGGATTGACCGGCCATCTGGTCAGGATCTCGTAACCACGTCATATAGGGTATCGCTATACCTCGACTCCACTTGGCCAAATGGTCCATAATGCAGTCACGTCTTCACACACGACTGCAGCAACCATCGTTGATGTAAGTATTGTACCTAAACATATGCTTCCAACTATATATTTATGTCTACACATATGCACGATATATATCGTTTTACTGGTGTATATTGCCTTTACATAGACTACTTAGTGTACGTTGCATCCGAGAAGGGTGTGAGTGTAAAACATGACACCCATGGAGGGGGCTCTTCGCCGTACAGTAGAAAAAGAAGAACAAAGCAAAAAAACCACGCACGTATCACCAACATAGGGCCACGGTTTGCTGACAAACAAAGTGAGACATCGGCAGGAGCAATCTTGCCTCTTGCTATCGTGACGTACCCCCCCCCCCCCCCCCCCCCCCCCCCCCCCCCCCCCCCCCCCCCCCCCCCCCCCCCCCCCCCCCCCCCCCCCCCCCCCCCCCCGTCACTATTTCATGGTTCCCAACCATTCCATGCAATAGCTTCATGCGCCTCATCACTCCAAGGATTTACTCGAGCAGATCAACCGTGTTCTAGAAGCCCCGCATCCATGCAGAACAGAAGTATGTATATCAAGACAGTACTCATGAAACGTAAACAAAACCATAAAAAAACGTCCCTTCCTGCGTATACTATATGCGCAACCACATACAACCGTAAAGTAGTTTCGCGCTCGGAACAGCAAACACAAAACGCGAGAATTAGTAAAATCGCACGAAGGCAACCGAATCGGCCAACCAAGAAAAATGGAAATCGCTTCCCTTGTACAATCGGCAAAACGCCTTCCAAAACCTTATCACTGCCCACAGTTGCTCCACGCGCTGCTGTCAAGAACAAACAAACACCCCGCCCCCCCGAACAAAACCCAGACCAAAAACACACCACACCACACCACACATCCATCGTTCTATCAATGCAAAACCGCGGGCATGGACAACACAACAGGTATATACCGCGTACAAACTGGTCCCAAAACAGCTTTTGAGAGCGAGGCGCTGGGTGCCCGCCCATTTGACACCTTTCCGTTCGGGCGCTTCGTGTACGAAAAACTTCAAAGTGTTTCGCCGAGACGGACCCAGACCATCCGGAGAACCCAAGCGCCGGAACTCAAATGCAAGCGCGAAGTACAAAACGCCAACAACTCCGCACCCTCTCTGCATTTTGCCCCGGACAAAACAAAACTCAACACGCAATTCTTCTCAGGGGAATGCGAACAGAAGGCCCGCGGCCTAGAGATTGACTTTTTCGGTGGGAAACGCCCCCCCTCCCCGGCCCCCCGTCCCCCTTATCCGACTACCTCTTCTCTAAGCCCCTTCCCTTCCCTCCCTACTTTTCACTCTCGAGGTGGACCACCGGCAAACCAGGCATCTCCCCTTCCAAACCGAGTACAAAGGATTTCTACATGATTGGGTTTGGGGATCGCCTCGTCGCGAAAGGCTCGGTTTTTATGTCCCCGTTATCTCCAACTTCGAATTTCCTTTGCCCACGTGCACGATGCCATCCTGCACCATGCAAAAATGGAACGCCGAAGTAATGCCAGATATGTACGCTCCCATTAACCCTTCCCCCAGCCCCCCCAATATTGTTACGTGTGTGCCTTCTCTCTCTGTTCCGGTCTCTCGTTAGCTCGCTTTCTCCTCCCCCCCCCCGCCCCGGCACACTAACGATGAGGCCTCGAACCCCACCCGCACCTCACCCTCTCTCTCGCGCCTCGTTCTATCATGTACGCTCTGATCCCCCTCTCCCTTACTCGCCTTCCCCTCGCCCCTTCCCTTCACCCCCACCCCATCCCCCATCGCTCCCCCCGCCACATGTTATACTCTCGTAGCCCGTCTCTCTCATGATACACCCTCCTTATCATCGTACACTCTCCCCTTTCACGATCTCGTTCACTTCCTCAATCACCACAAGGGGGCAAAGAGCGGAGGCTCGGGGCCCCAGGCACCGTCCTCATCTCCAATGCTATCATCGTTGCAGTGGCTTGCGACAAGATCCCCCCCCCCCGCGACGCGCTCCATCGCACGGATGAGCGACGCCTCGCGCGTAAGGGGGGTACGCATGTCGGCCATTGTCGCGCAGTCGAGAAGGACCAGCTCTTGTGCGAGCCCTTCCCACATTTCCGAAGACGGTTCGAGCGTTGGCGGCTGCGACTGCTGCTGCTGCTGGGGTTGCTGCATCTTCTGCAGCGACTGCTGCTGTTTCTGCGCCTGCTGATGTTGCTGGTGCTGCCGCTGCTGCTGCTGAAGGAGGGGCAGCGGAAGCGGTAGCAGCTGTCTCGGCGGCGCCAACAGCGGCGGAAGTCGCGAACCTCCCGCCTGCTTCCGCTGGTGCTGGTGGTGGCCTATTCCCAGAGGCGGAAGCAGTAACGGCAGCGGTGGCGGAGCGCCGCCACTACCGCTTTCGTGCCCAGCGCCGACACCGTCACGGTCACCGTCGCCTTCGACCTCACCACCCATCGAAAAGGACGGAAACAAGGAGGTCGAGGAGTCGACCACGGACATCACGGGCTCGGGCTGTTGGGAAGCGACAGCGGAGGCGTAGGGGGGACCGACGAATTGGCTGGAGGAAGATGATGAAGAACCTGCGAAGGAAGGAATAGAACGCAGCGCTAGCGAGGGGGGGAGCGATGACGACGACGGAGATGACGGAGGCGCTCCCGTTCCGCCGAGCCGCCAGGCCCATTCGTCGGTTTCTGCAGCGGCAATGGTGGCGTCGATCGAGTCTGCGGACAAGGAGGGCTTCACCAGGTGAGGCGGGGAGTCCATGCGCTGGAAGGAACCACCGCTTCCACTACCGCTGCTGAGGCTGTCGCGGCCACCACTACGATGGAGGGGGGCAGTCGCGACGGGTGCAGTTGCGGTAGTGGCGGCTGTGGCAGCGGCTGGAGCTGAGGAAGCAGACGCAAACACTTGAACGGAGGCAGCGAGACGACGCGCATCGGGTCGAGGGTCGGCTCCCTCGCGCTGTGCGAACGGTACTCCTCCGGCGACACAGGTAGCACTGCCTTTGCCACTGGTTCCGTCGCTTCCGGCACTGTTGGCGCTGTCTCGACGACTCCTGTCGGTACCGGCTTGGTCCGAGTACATGGCTCGTTCGTCCGTGTCTAGAAGCAGCGACTGCAGGGGGAGCCGCCGAAGGTCTGACTTGTTTGCTCGCGATGCGATGTTGATGGCGGCTGCGATAGCTGCAGTAGCAGCGGGGGAAGGCCCCTCCGATCCTGTCGGGGCCCGTCGTTTCCGCGACTGCAGTTGGTGCTGCTGCAGCTGTTGACGCTGCTGCTGTTCCAGCTGCTGCTGCTGCTGTTGGTGTTGTTGATGTTTCTGCTTCTGCTGCTGAAGCCGTCGCTGTCGCTGCTGATGCTGCTGAAGCTGCCGCAGTTGCTGTTGTTGCTGCTCAAGTCGCTGCTGGTGCTGGTGCTGCTGCCGCTGCTGGAGGTTGTTCGCGAACCACACCTGGCCGTCATCAGGGACAAGCGGCGTTACCTCGTCGGCGGGAGAGGCAGCCACGGTGGCGGCAACGGGGGAAGCACCCAAGGGTTCTGAAGAAGCGGATCTCGGCGACAACATAGGTGTCTGCAGAGGCGGCAGCGGGGACGCTAGCGACGTTGCTGTCGGTGAAGCTGACGATGTCGTCCGCGCCGGTGAGGGCGCATGGGGATCACGACTACCACCACTACCGCTACCGCACGCGAGACTGGTCGCCTCCGTGGCCGGCGACGCCACCATGGGCGACAACGTCATGGTCGACAGATTAAGTCCTTTCCCCCCCACCCGACGACGCTCGGAGCCGGAGGTAAACTCGAGAGGAGAGGGGGGATGGGAAGGAGGAGAGGGAGAAATGGGAGGAGAGGATGAAGAGGAAGTTCGCAAACGCTTGGCGGGGGCGGCATCTTTGGATGCCCTTCCAGGGGAGATGCTCAGTGCCGGTGACAGGGTGAGGGATGGCGGCAGCTGTGGCGGTGTCGCCGGCTCCGCCCCTTTCCACGGCGAGACCACCAGCAGAGGGCTCACAGGGCGGCGGGTCGCTGGCGATCCCGGGCAGCTCGGTTTGGCGCTCACACCGGGGGCGCGCTTCACGTTGCGGGAGGTCGTTGCCGGTGCTACCGCTACCCGCGCCATCGCTACAGCTGATGCCACCGTCGGCACCGATGCGTTACCCGCAGCGACGGCCGGGGTTGGAGTTGGGCTAGGAACTGGACCTCCTGCCGGTGTTAGCTCTCGCCCTATCTGGTGGCTCCGCTCCCAGAAATCGTTCTCCTCGCCTTTGCCCTCGCCTTCCTCGTCCCCCTCGGAGTCGTCGAAGCCGTCCGTACCCATGCTTCCCGTGAGCATGGATGTCAGGGACAGGGACGCGTTGAGGGAGAAGTGCCTAGGAGGAGTTGTCACCACCGCCATCGCTACTGCTTCTTCTGCTGCTGCCGCTGCGGAGCGATGGGAAGCAGTTCCAATGGGAAATTCTGCGACGACGGGAAGATCATCGGAGCCGCCAACGGAGTCGGTGACGACTTCCGTCACGGGTTTTTCGCCAGGTGATTTCGTCATTCTCGCCCTCAACTCGGGCGAGACAGCGGTAGGACAGTTTTTGCCCCCGCTTGCGGGGTTTCCAATGGTAGCGGCGGGAGTTCTTCGGGCGAGAGAGTGGGCAGGGCCGTCGGAGCTGGCGTGGCGGTGGGTCTGATCGAGGCCTTTGTAGGCGCGACTTGCCACCACCTCCGCCGCAACTACGGACGAGTTCTCCGCTCCCGGTGCCGTTACCGTGTCCACCGCCGCAATCGCTGCCGCTGCACCTACGACTGCTTCTGGCGCGTCAGGTGAGCTGGAGTCGTCCGGGCCGGCTCCCCCTCTTGCTCCGCTGCTGCTGCCGCGGCTACTTGCGCCCCAGTTGTATGGGAACCCGACTCCCTCCGTGTCGGAGAGGGAGAAGTCCTCCTCGTCCATGCCGGATGAGCAGTAGGAGGACGAGGAGAATGACTCGGTGCTGGTCGTCCCCACGAAGGCGCGGGTGTCAATGGAGTCGATGTCGAGCCCTAGAGCGATGTTGTTGTCGCGCCGGAGGGGAGGCCGCGCCAAGAGTTTCCGGGGTGATCGTTCCTGTAGACGGCGCTGCTGCTGTTGCTGCTGCTGCTGCTGCTGCTGTTGATATTGCGCTTGCCCTAAGACGCGAACGTAAGATAAAAATGGGGGGCGGGGGGGGGGGTAAGAGGGCGACGACGTGGGGGAAGGGGGGTGGAGGGGATGGGAGAAGGAAGGAGGAGGGGGTGGAGGAAGGGGGGAAGAGGGATGCGGAAGAGAGGGCGACGTGGGGGGCGTACTCATTTGTTGCTTGCCTTAGTCATTTGACCATTGACCACGCATCCCTTTCGAGATGGAGCAGAGGGCGAGGTGGGGGGGGGGAGAAATGAAGGGAAATGTTGGGAAGGGAAGGGGTGAGGAGGGGCGAAAGCAAGTGTACAAAGGGGCTTGCGCGGCGGCGTGAGGCGCTAGGGGGTGAAGGGGGAAAGGGTATTGTTGCCGTTCATCAATTGATGATCTCCAGGAATGACAATATACCAGTTTGCAACGAGAGATCGGGGGGTGAGGGGTTGAGTGTAAAACACAATCGACACGTGCGTTTGTATTACGGGAGTTTAACCTATGATAGCCTTTTTGGCGTTTCTTTCCCGCCTCTAGACCCCGTTACATCGATGGACCGACCACGACGATGGTTTTGTCTAGGTGCCTTTGGTGCAGAATGTGAACCTCCGTTTTCTCGCTTAAACCTACCGTAGTGTTATTGTTCCTATAACCCGCAGACTGTGCAGAGTATGGTACGACGACACGGGCAGAGACATCATGTACATGCTATAGTCCATACACCTTTTAGTGGTACGTGAAAAAAAGGATGTAAAAATGTACGGCCCACTGATCGCGTCTCTGCGACCAGGTGGAGAAGTGAGTCCTTGCAAGACGTTCCCCTCCCCCCACTCTCGCGCCCCGCCACCACGGACTCTCGGGGTCTCCACACGGACCCTTCAAGGACACGCAAGCGATCGGCTGAGACTGGAAACGCCGGCTGAAAGTATAAGTTCAGCTTACCTGAGCCATCTTCCACCACCACGGCAGCCTCGCGCCCATCTTTCCGCTTCCACAATCCGTGCGAGCCACCCTCCTGCTGCTGCTGCAGGACACGCTGCTGCTGCTGCTGCTGCTGCTGCTGCTGCGAGCCACCCTGGTGCTGCTGCTGCTGCTGCAACATCCCTCCCGTCCCGCTAGTACCCATCCCCTCACACAAGGCCATGCCCCCCCCCTCCTCCCCCCCCCCCCCCCTCGGGCATTCCCGTGGTTTCTTCTGTTCCTGCGGCTGCCGCTGCCGCTGCCGCCGCTGCCGCTTCTCGGCTCTGCTTTCGGGCCTTCGCGCGAGAGCGCACGCGATGAGAGCGGCCAGAGGGGCGGCCCCGAGGCCCGCTCATGCGGCGCTGCGCGTAAACGCAGGTCTTGCCCCGCTTGAGGCATTGCTCGCAGGGGGATCCGCCGCTGCATCCCCGCTTGCTACTGTTGACGCCGAAACCAAAAACATATTTGTCCAGGAAGGGAAGGTTGCGAGCACGCGAGAGGTAGTGGGGGGTGGTGCGAGGCGGAAGGGGTGGGGTTGGGGGAGTTCGTGAGGATAGGGGTGGGGGTGGTCGGTGGCAGTCGGGGTTGCGGGTTGGGGGTATCAAGGAGGTCGACGGAGTTAGTAAAGGGACAAAATGCTAGGAGGTGTTGGTTTGATCTCCTTGGGTGACCGACACCTACCGAACAACCAGAAAACAAACGTCCGAAGGGGGCTTTATCGCGCCTTGACCCGCCTGAAAAATCTGCCACATTTTTCTTGGTCAAAGTACGCGGGTTTAGTGTACGATCGTTTCAGCACTTGAGAATGGGTTGAAAGAGCATGCTGCAGCATCACGTAGCTGATCGTGGTTCACGCGGCTTTCGGCGGGGCGAGATGCCGTCGTCTGGTGAGGTACACACCGCCGTAGTTTATTTTGAATAATCGGTCACATTTGTCACCTCTGGCGTTTTGGACTTTGGACACACCTTGGTCCCTCGGTCACGAGTGTCACTTCCCTGGCAATGGGCTAGGCAGTCGACACGTATAAACAAGTTTCCAGTATTACGGGGGGCCCTACTAAATAGGACCAAATATTGTTAGTAAAAATAGTGAAATATAGAGGTTTTTGTGTCTACCGTAGGTCCTATTTAGTGAGTAGCACCAAATATTGTTAGCCAAAAGTCGGGAAATATAGAGGTTTTTGTAAATAGGACCAAATATTGTTAGCAAAAAGTCGGGGGAATATATAGGTTTTTGGGTGTACCGTAGGTCCTGCGTTAATAGTATATGACTGTCAGGAATAGGTAGTGTTGGTATCTAGGGTATGTCGCAATGGCGGTGTTCGATGGGGAAACTCAACATGGTTGAAGCCTACGGCAGGACAGTGACATGCTGGTGGATTCTGAACACACCGCACTGATAGGGCCGTAACGTCCAGCATATATGTCTACTGCAACTCTCTACTCGTATGTTATCATATCTAGCCATTTGTTTCCATCTATCTATTATATCTATTTATCTATCGATCGATCTATCTACCTACTTCGAAGCATCTATCTACCCATCTACACTTCAGATTTTCCATCTATAATTTAGTACCGCAGTCCCGATTTGGGGACAAACCACTCTAATTCCAAGTGGTTTGTCTCCAAAAGGGATAAGTGTACAGTCAGTGTGTCTATCGTCCTTGGCACCGGCACGCAGCGCTGCGGAGGGGAGCGCTACACTCCAAATTAATTTACGTCGTTTTTTTTTTTTTTCGAATAGAGGTGTTTGCGAAAACGTCTCGAGAAATCTACTCTCCTTGTGTAAAAAAAAAAAAAAAAAAAAGCCTTCCCATCATGAATTTTGGTGTGTTTACGGCAACGCGTCAAACGAAACAAAAAAACGAAAACCAAAAGAACAGCGTGCGATTAGCAACGCCAGCCCAGCAACGAACGGTGTCAGTGGCAAGAGTTGACCTCACTGCCAGCGCCGCCACTGCCATCCCATGACCGCAAGCAGCAGCACAGCAAGCGGCAGCTAGCAAGCGCTAGGGTCGCTTTTCTGATTCAGCTTGAGCATCAAAAAAATAAACGGCATCAGCATGAGCAGCAGCACCACCACCACCAGTAGCACCAGTTTCGGTTTTGCATGGTTCGATCGCTGCTGCTGCTACCGTGGCATGGTGGAATATAAAAAATGTATTATGCAGCTTGCAGAGTCGAGTATCAAGTATTTAATCAGTCGAACTCACAGCTGACGTATTTCATAAATTTATAAAATGATACACGAGCTGTCATGCTGTCGCGCTCTACAAGCAAGGCAGCAAGGCGGTAGGAGCACGAATAGGGGTCCTATTGGAACGACGCAACTCCCACAACACCAAACAAAAGCGTACCGTATCATAGGGCCGCCAGCGGCCGGCTGGCACAATCCAACGCCGCTGGTCCGCGTTATATTGCAGCTACTACACCTCTCGAGCCACTTGACTCTCAGCGGTTATAGTGTTGTGTACAGCAAGCAGCATGGAGCGTGGAGGCATGAAAGATAGGCAGTGCTCATAAGCCAACGACATGGAGGGCAAAACATGTACCGTACTTTTTGTCGAATTCCTACCTTTTCGCTGAGGTACTACAAAGAATTTACCCCGAATCCTCCCTTCGCTGTTTTTCTTAGGGGGGGAACGAGCAAGCACCAAAAAATTTTTTCTTCTAAATTCCTACTGACGTATTAATATTGAATATACGTATTAGTTTCATAATATTTACCAGTATTCGTGTGTTTTGCGATACTTTCTTACTATTAATACCAGTACGAGTGATGACATGGCATTGCATCGTCCACTCTGTGCTTACATGCCGTACCTGGCAACGTATTACGAGAGGGTCCATAGTAAATAGGACCAAATATTGTTAGTTAAAAAAGATAAACATATAGGTTTTGATGTATACAATTAGTCCTATCAACTATGCCCCCTCCGTAATCGTATCTCTGTGGCGTAGTTTTGTGACCACAGCAACTAGTATCTGTATAGGATTGAAAAATCGGCACGGACACTGGCTGTGCTGGATGTCGACGGGTAGAAAGAACGGCGGTTTCGTGTGAAGAACACATACCAGATACGACACACCAGGTACCACCTGTAGGTGTGCATGCTGACATTGTTGTGCATATTTATTATATTTCGCACAGCAGTATGCACAACAAACAGCAACGCAAAGTAGATTCGTATGAAAGAAATGTGTAATGCTGCTGCTACCATTTGATAACAATAATACCTGTGCAGTCTTTATCCAATGTTCTGGTTGGTTTTATTTTTTACGTACGCACCTGAAATGGAGTCGCTCGGCAGTCGGGGCAAGTAAATCACGCCAGGTGTATGTATATACCAGGTAAGTGTTTTACGATTATCTTTTTTATAGATTGATTCTCGTTTTTTTAAATAGGCTTCGGTTTATCACAATACTTTGGTAAAAGTCGGTAAAAATCGAATACAGACGAGACGTATTACGCAGCTTGCAAAGTTGAGTATCAACTATTTAATCAGTCGAACTCACGGCTGACGTCCTTAATAATAAATTTATAGGATAGCCTTACCACACAGCTTTTTTTTTATAAACAAATAAGGAAGCACGTCAGCTGTGAGTTCAACCGATCGGCAGATATCGGTCGATACTCAACTTTTGCATTGCAGCTGCTTGTTGTAAAATTCGGTAAAAAAAATGGCGTATAGACGAGGCGTAAAGTTGAGTATCAACAATTTAATCAGTCGAGCTCACAGCTGTGACGAATTTTATACCAGGTAAAATATATATATTTTCTTGTTCTGGTGTTGCTGCCGCTCCTTATTCCTAATTTTGAGAGCCGATGATCGAGAACGGACGGATGGGTCAACCGCTCTCGATTTTTTGTAACTGCTCGTATATAGTTACAGCTTATTGTACCACGTCCTACAAGCTACATATTTATGGGGCTCTGCTGATCTGGCTGCCTAGGAACGTGTACAACATACCAGTTATATATATATAATATGTTTATATATATATATATATATATATAATATATATATAGGTATATACCTGGTATACTATTTATTAAAGTCGACGTCTGGCTCTTAATAGTTGCCCATATATCATATACTGCAGCACCAACTATCAATATTAATAGTGGTTGTGGCTGGCAATTCGCGGAATTTTCTTGTTTTTCTACCTAACTGGGGAGCTTTCGTCGCTCGAAGCATTGTTTATCGTATGTGCTATTTGGTCATTTATTGAGTCCTCGAGTAGGTTTAGCAACTCTATTGATATTACAAGGTACCAGGTACGTACGGGGTATAACTATATAAATCAGTCATTCATGTACTACCGCTTGCTGTAGTAGTTCGCTAATTGCTTCACCCCACTATTCCTACTACTGCTGCAGCAATTACCGTAAACTAAACTATTAATAATAATGCTGTACCTCGTTCTTCTTACAGCCTCCGAAATCCACCCCGACCAACTCGAACCCTTTTAGTGATCGCAGCCACTGCTGCTACTGCTACCACTGCAGCCTGCTACTTACTGCGTACCACTGGCAAGTGGCGGAGAAACTGCCATCGGCAGCGAAAAGAAAAGAGCCTACCAACAACGAAAAAAATGCATCAATGATATCTAGCGGAGGAGGTATTTCGAATTTCGGACCAGCCTAGGCTGGTCAGGAGAACAACATGGTTGCATATGCGTCCCCGGTGGCTTGGTAGGTGGTCCGCGTGCCTATCAAGATCAATTTCGTGGGTTCAAGTCTCACCGAGCGCATGCTCGTAGGGGCTTTTACTTGCAAAAAAGAGATTGCTTAGCGGAAAGCGCGAGAGCGTGAGTTAGCTACATTCGATGAAAATCGACGAGTAGTGGGAATGTTGATCCCTATGCGCGATAAAAAAATAAAGGCACGTACCGGGGGGGAGAAGAGAAGACACCTGTGACCACGGCTTGTCCAGAAGGTCGTCGAGGGTAAAACCTCTTACGAATTAGGCCGGAAAGTGAAAGTGATGAGTAAAATATATATATATATATGTTAGATACATCGCCGCCCTGAACACAGGAAAAAAAAAATATTACGGGGGTCCATAGTTAATAGGACCTATGAATACATTAAAACCCCATGTACGAGATTTACCCTTTTTACTACTACGGGGGTCCATAGTTAATGGGACCAAATTTTGTTAGTAAAAACAGGTAAATATATAGGTTTTGTGTGTTCCATAGGTCCTATTAACTATGGATCCCCGTAATAGCAATATTTGGTCCTGTCTACTATGGTCCCCCGTAATAGTGGCGGTATCTGTTATCACACTAAACATGCGAACGCGAGTTTCGAGGAAATGTCGATAATAATATAATCACAGCTCAAAGTTTTTGTGTGTGTGTGTTTTTCTTTGCCAAAAGTTTCCTCTGGTGTGCCTGTGGTGCAAAATTAGAAACCACCAGCTGTGGGATCGACAATTCCGTCCTAATCCCGACATTTGCAATGCGGGTAGCTGTGTAAGTGATACTTTGCGTCGTGCACCCTGTACACCCTGTTTAAATCTTCCGCGAGTGCAATTGTTATTAGTACTAATCATGGCGTGTACGAGCGTGGCAAGGCGCCCTCGTCGCAAGCGCTCGAACGGTTTAGGGTAGCTGCTTTGTCACTACTTCTACTCCTGCTGCTTCTGCTTCTGCCGCTGCTGCCTGCTGCCGGCGAACCCTTTGTATTCGGCAGCTGCACGCTAACGCGCAGCGTGAACAAATGCTGCTCAACACTGCCTTCCTACTGTGCAACTCCTGTGCGCGCTAAACAAACACCTGAGAGCGCGCGCGCCGGTGGCGGGGGGGGGGGGGGGGGGGGGGGGGGGGGGGGGGGTGTTCTATGTACTGTAGCTTGTTGTTCCCGAAATACGTTTGCACTCACCGTGCGTCCATCTGCTACTACCGCTACAAAATACCAGTAATTCGCCTATCTCTCGTTCCTAAGTGGTTTGCCCCCAGAACGTCGTTGCACTACTATCTGTGCATCGTACCAACGCGGCCGGGAGAGTACCGCTATAGGTACAACTATCACTAATAAGTTTTTGGGGTCAGATAGAAATAGTCTACATGCCACAGGAGACACCTGGCAATCCCTCAGTCTGTGTCCACTACGTATACTGCTGTAATTCGTTATCGAAATGTCGCGGTGCCCTGCTGCTGTGATGGCCTTGTTTTTCGACTTTGATAGTACACCCAGTACCCGGCAGCAGTTGACGATCTCATATTTAGGCCGAGGCTCGCGGCTTATATTTGGTGAAGCCAACGCTGAGCATACCTGGTACTTCGAAGCATACGCATTTTTTTTTCGCTATCGTGAATGATTTAGAGTGCCATTCCTCGCTGAGAGCAAATCTCTCGCTGAGAACAACTCGCTTCGCTGCAAAATTCTTGAATTTCTGAATACGTCCGCCTGAAACACTTTAAACTACCTGGTACCTGCTGTAATCAGAAACCGATGGTGTGCACTATTGTACTACCAGGTACCAGATGCAGTACAATACTGAAGTACTCACCAAAAATAGCAAATGTTGTTATTATAAATAGGTAAATAAATATATGTTTTTTATGTATACCATGGGTCCTGTTAACTATGGACTCCCGTAATATCGTGTGCTCTGATCAGGCGCTCATCAGTGAAAGGGCGAAGTGCATCTACAAGAAGAACTATCGTGCCACGATGTGCCCGTGTCTTACAGCATCCGCATCCCAGTTGATATATCGTAGCGCGGACATATCGTAATAGGGAGTTAAGGGGTGCGGGCGTTTTCCAGCTCTTGATTTTTCCGGAGCAAGGAAGATTGCCTAAAAAAATACCGAACCAAGGTCTTCTCGGACATATCTAGTACCGGTCGAGAGCCTTCCGAGCATACACAATGTTCGACATTCAGTAGCCTTACTGCTCTTGTCGAGCCAAGGCAAACCGAGCGCGGACAAAAAAACACATTCGAAGCACACCTGTCTGTACGATCTCAGCGCTCTCGATGGTGATAGTCGTGTGCGTCGATCGTATCACAATCAATGTGCCCCGACGGCACGATTTATGTGTATACAGGTGTCCACTTCAACATACCACACACACACATACCTGACGCAGTAGTTGCAAGCGGCTCGGGAAAACACCGCTGAGAAACGGCCTCGGCCTTCCGGTGGATGTGCTCATTCCTGCCGCCCCCCCTCCCCTACCCCCCTCTGCCTGATCTCACTGCTGTTAGCTGCCGCCGGTTGCTGGAGTTGCATACGTACGTGACGGACCAGATCGGCGGGCGGGAAGAGGGCGGGAAGATGGGGTGGGTCGCGGTGAGTGTGTGGCTTGTTCGCTGCACCAGTTCGTTTCTTCACTATTAACATGAATCGTGACGAACTCCTGGCGTTCCACTACTTGTTACGAGTGTGGTGGTCGTGGTGGTGCGAGGGGGAAGTAGAGAGCGCGCCCTATCTGTACTGCTGTTGGTGATCACTGCGTATTACGGGGGACCATAGTAAACGGGACCAAATGGTTCTAGTAAAAATATGGAATTATGTAGTTTTTTGTGTGTACCGTAGGTCCTATTTACTATGGCCCCCCGTAATAGACCGATAAGGCACAATAAATATATCGATACGTAGTTGGTATATTCGTATTATTCTCGTACGTGTGAGACAGGTGCATCTATAAAAATTACACTGCATAACCCGGTTGGTGATCGTTGATCGTATCACATGCCAGGTAACATATGTACGTGGATGGACGTTTTTTGGTGGACTTCGATTCTTCTTTCTGCTATCAATGGTTTGTACCTCGAGCTGAAGCAAGTACGTGTCTCTGCGCGTGATCGATGATTGACGACGGCGACGATGATGAGTTAGAAAGAAATATATCCTGCCCACATTAGCGGAATGGGGAAGGAATTTATTTGTTTTCCGAGAATATCTTAGTGGTGGACCTTGATTTTTTTGTCGGCCGGTCGTTCCGGAGCATGTTTGTTTGTAGTGCTTTGAGCGTGTCGACCTTTTTCAATGAGGAAGAACAGCAATCCGAATGAATTCGTCTCTTGTTAGAAGATTTGTTCGGTTAATAATATGTATTAAGATTATCAACAGGCATAATAAGTACGATTTGTCACCGTTTCAGATTTTAAGTTGTGAAACGTCGGTCAGGAAAAGGGACTCCATGCTTGATGCTTGATTCTCAGAGGCGTCCGTCCGTGAAAAAAAGAAAGCGACACACCACACCCGCACAAGTCGGAATCGAAAACCGTTAACAACCGTTGTCGTCACATGATGAAATGGAAAAAAAATACTGGTACATAATATACAACCAGGTATACATACTTTTCATTGTTTTCGTTTTTCTTCTCTCTTGGTTCTATTAATAGTGACTCCCCCCCCCCCCCCGCCTTGTCTAGCGAAAAACAATTCTGTGACGGTTCACAATTTTGTTTTCCGGGCGCCCTTGTGGCACTTGGTGTATGATTTTGTTGACGCACTGGACGTTTTCATGTTTTTGAGTCATCGAATTATTCTGCAGTCATGACCCACAGCAGTAAATAGAACCAAATATTGTTCGTAAAATCAGCGAAATACATGGGCTTGTGTGTGTGCCGTAGGTCCTATTTACTATGGTCCCACCTAGTGGTCGCCTTTTCATGTACACCTGTGGATACCATGATTGAAATAAGAAGCACTGCGCAGGTGCGAAAAAGAACTGTTTACGGAGGACCATAGTAAATAGGACCCGTAAATATAGGAAAACATGAGGGTTTTTGTGTGTACCGTGGGTCCTATTTACTACTATGCGCCCCCCGCAAAATAAAAGAAACACCACAGAAGAAGTGCCCACCACACCGAGACCGCTCGCGACAACGAACAAATCACCGTACCTGGTATTTATTATTACGGGGGTCTGTAGTAAATAGGACCAAATGTTGTCAGTAAAAATAGGTAAATATGTTGTTTTTACGTAAAACATAGGTCCTATTAACTATGGTCCCCCGTAGTAGTAGTGCTTCGACTTTTCGAAACTACAGCATTTTACTAATACTACGTATTGTTAACAAACTATATATGGTCTCTGGCACGTGTGTGTATGTAGTCTTGTTTGTTTTTGTACGCAAGTCTGCATTTCCTGGCGGATGGGGCTCAGGTTATGGAACACCTTGAAATCTACTATTTATAACTATTGCACCTGCTCTTCGCTTTCACATCATCCGTGCTGACGGGATCGGGATCCAGCCATGTCCAGCCATGGGGAGGAACGATCGTTGGTTATTTTTCTGGTGTCCTTTCTTTCTTCGATGTTGACTTACGGAGTCCTCGGGATCCTCGCGAGATCCGGATTGATTCATCTCCTTCGAATTGACGATCTTCACGCGATAGATACTCTCTACGAACCACGGACGGACGGACGGACGGTATCACCTTGTATTTCCTTGCCCCACGTCGGCTCCCGGTGCATGCACAGCAGTATTATTGCTTTTTTTGCTCTTCATGTGTGGTCCGTGAGGCCGAAACATCTACTACGTTGTTCTCGAGCGCCCAGGGGGTACGCCTGACTCGTGTCGTAGACGAGTAGTTACAAATCGAAAACATACCCTGCCTATACACACACGTGCTGATCTTGTCGCGGAAAGCTTCCCAGCTGTCGGACTTCGTTTCGAATGATCCCCTGTTTGCCTATTCGTAGCCCATAATGACTAGTTTTTTTTTCATCGTTTTAGGGTGCACTTTTCAGAGTCAAACATCATGATGGATTTCAATCGGTCCTCATAATTCCACACTGGGAATATTACGTCTCCACATTCAAAAAATCGAAATGTAATGTACTCACTGGAGATATAGATAGCGACAGCAAATCCAGTTTGGGACACCATTATCCATCGTTTTAGCACGGAGATATCACTGTTGGGTTCGGGAAACACCTCCTTTTCATCAAGTCCTTTAGGGGTCCGGTATTTTTCCATCGCGAACAAAGAAATTTGGCGACCAATTCATGGTCTCCAAAATTGCACATACTATTGTGGCTGGTTGAACAGAAAAAAAAACAAATATATAATTAAATATACTCAATTTCCCCCCAGCCCTAGGGATGACGAATGAATGTGTTCGTCTTATTATCTACTGTATGTAACTCGTTGTACTTCACAAGTTATCATTGAAACCCTGACTGCACATACATATTGCACTGCACGGAAGCTATCTATTTCGATTGTTGCGCATAGCCTTTTTGTATTGCTTCGACACGCATGATACCAGCCAGGCACATGCTTTGTGCGCATAATAAAACAGTTTTTGCATCGCGTGGATATTGATTGCATGTATCAACAAATGCATGATTGATTGTGCATAAATTAATGTACCTGGTATGAACGAATGAACGAATGAATGAATGCATGAACGAATGAATGGATCTATGAATGCATGGATTATTGAATGTAGGGATGAATGAATGACTGAATGCATGAAGAAATAAATGAAGGGTTTTAGCCAAAATCAGGTATACCTTGCACCTTTTCGGCCAAAATCAATTTCATTCTGAAAACTGAAACCAAGTATAAAACACACCCCAGGAGCCCTGCTACTGACCAGGGTGACATCGTATCTGCGTAGGCTCGAAAAAGCCCAAGGTATATCTGACTTTTTCTACTCTGTCTAGCTTTGAACTGATTTTGGCCAACATTGAACCAATCCGAGAGGCCATACGTGCACTGTTTTTTCGCTCCGTATGCGTCTGCCCTCCCCCTGTTGAAATTCTTCTAATTGACGTATAAACTCTGTACTCATACGTCGTAGGCAAAAATACGTATTTATATATTTATACACACACATGGATACATGCGTACGCTGGTTTCACTTTTTCTTCTTTAGGGTGTGCGATGTGCTTCCAGTTAGTTAGTTGTTCTGATGTGGATTCTGTTGTTTGCTATGGTCGAAGCAGTCTATACAGCACCATCGTCACACCGTATTTCGTCTGCACACAGCAGTCGAGGTGGTCTCAGATTAGGCACGGCAGGAAAATTCGTGCCGACCAGGCGGTTCAGCGAGGACGGTTTAAAATCTTTGAAGCTGTGGGGGGGGGGGCAGAGTAAATACTCTTCTTGGCGCTCCCGCTGTGGCGAAACAAACGAACTATATTAATAGTGACTCTCTGCAGGTCTGAGTGGAGCCCGAGGTACCTACACCCTGAAGAAAACAGAACAAGTCAGATTTTGGAGGCCATGTGGCACGCTTGAAGCTTTACGATGTAGGCGCATTCTTTTTTTGCAGGATTTTCAAGGACGGACATGACACCGCTCGTCGCGCGCGTTTTTTATTTGAGTTTAGGGTGTACCTGATTTTGGCTCAACGGATCATATACACCTGATTTTGGCATTTGCCCATGAGTGGTGTGCATTGAAAACTGACTGACCGGCTGACAAACTTTGAACGCATGGACGAGATGGATTGATATCATGAGCGAAGTGATGATTACAACAAAAAAAAAAAATGGATGCATAAATCAATTAATGTGTGAATGAACAAATGAACATGTTGAATGAGTGAATGAACGGACGAATGGATGAATGAATGCACAAATGAACGAATGTGTGCATGATGAGCTAATTGATGATTTTTTTAGGCATCTGGATGGAGCAAGATATACGAGCGACGTCCCTAATAGAGCAGGACTACCTACCGTCGTGGTTGCAATGATTGGTTGAACGCGTCCATGTAAAGAGGCTGCGACGCTGTGACGAGTTGGTACGAGCGAAGTAAACATAACATTTCCTAAGGGTCAAGCGCCTATTTGCTGCAGTAATTTGTTACGGTGGACCATAGTAAATAGGACCTGCGGTACGCATAAAACCTATATATTTACCTATTTTACGAGCAATGTTTGGTCCTATTTACTAGGGTCCCCCGCAATAACAACGAAAATATTGTGTGACAAAGGTAAGACTCCTGGAGTGATCGATTGGTACGGTCGGCCGCCTTCTGCCGGATCGAGTACCTGCAACAGGGGTCGTACTATTATTGCTGCTGTGGTTATTCTTGTGCTACTATTTTGGTTGCTGGCGTATGTATGTACGTTGTGTCGGGCGCACCTAGTGCGAAGGCATGGTATTGCGTAGGCTATTAATGCATTACGGTGTGTTATCTCTGTGTCGTAGTCTGTGACCACAGAGCTCGTATCTTTCTAGGGTGAAGAATCAGAGCACGGACACTGGGCTTGCTGGATGTCGACGAGTAGAAGAACGGTTTAATGTGAAGAACACACACATATACCAGGTATTATTAATACTGCAGTAGGGCCCTGAGTTGTGATCGCACTGTGATGACGACTTTTTGGCTAGCCATGCGGTTGATGAAACAAGCCACCGAACGAACCGACTCAGTTAGGTTTCGTCAACAACTACATATCCGTCTTATGCTATACAGACGCGGATCCACGCACAAACGTGCTACGTGGCCAGGTGAACAGGCGCTAAGTCCCGCTAAACGCCCCACGTAACTACTACCGCCGTTGTAGCTACTGCTAGTTGTATTAGCAATTCTAAAGTCGATCGCTGTAAGAACTACAGGAGAATAGCCGGCGGCTTATGTAGCCAGCTCACAGCAGTGTGCCAGTGGCTACACTCCTGCTCCTGTTGTATCTGTTACACGTGCTATTATGTACCTGGTATGTATATACGAAAATGAGATATGGTGTAACATCGACCGCTTTGTATGATTGAACCATTACTAGGACCAAGGGCTTTCCGATAGTAGAATAGATGGGGTGTAATATACCTTTTGTTTGTATTTTGGGACATCCTGTATGTCTGATTAGCCTCAAAAGGTCTGTTGTATGTTTTCCTTCACGTAAGTGGAGCACTGGCTTCAGGCCCGGCTGAAACATGCGATGCATGTACAGGTATACTTGCTTCAGGATATTGTTCTATACCTGGTACCTTGGTAAAATACACTGATGACATCGGTTGCGAGAAACCAAGCGACAACACGATCATGGATACTGGCACAAAGCTGCAATACTTCTGCTGCAGTTAGGTACGGCAGTACGTATGCATAGAAGGAATGTCCACTCACCAGTAAGTACCGGGTATTTCGACGCATAGACTTTGTAAAGCTATTAATAGGATGGTAGTCTACTGGTGTAGTCTATTGGTGAAACGTGAAACCCAATCGTTTTCCCACATAGCCGCAGTAGTAGATGCAGTTGAACTCGCGGTACGTATAACCACAATAACCTGTTGACTTGTCGTTGACTCAGCCACAATAACTTACGAACAAACCGTTGAATTCAACGGCCATCCGTTGACTCATGCACTTCTCACTACGTTGTCAGCGCACCAGCAACTACACTAAAGAACAGAGTGGAGCACTATTGGTCGGGATTATATGTCATATATTAATGGGGGTATTTACAGCAGTATAACCTGGTCTGGGTATAACTTAAGTACATAGGGTACTTGCCTGTATATCTGCATTGAGCTGCGGGGTTATACATATGAAACTTCGCAGATACAGCAGCGGGGAGTAGAACAAACACCCAGTAACTCCCCCCCCCCCGCACCGTAGGATGCAGCTCACCCTTCATGCGACTCGCCGGACACCTCACAGCGCTTCGCGCGTGGTGCAAGCAATGTCTGCCTGGTCGGTGAAAACCCGACATGCTCCGTCCCGGCATTGTAGGGATGCGAGGGGTCTATGGTCATACGACTACGGCCATGCATGAGATCGAGTACATCTCTCTTATCGAGTACACCCCCCCCCCCCCCGCCCGCACCCAACCCGTCTCTGGCTTGTATTTTGTGCTTTCCCTCTACCAGCAGCACCGGCGAGAGAGACCAGGCAGCAATCAGAAAACAACGCCACCACGTAAGGCAGAAAGAGACACTGCGTCGGTTATGGTATGATAAAATGCACTCGAATATCCACCAGATGGGAAGTGAATCGGACGGGGAGCCCCCCCCCCCCCCCCCCCCCCCCCCCCCCCCCCCCCACCCCCCCCCCCCCCCCCCCCCCCCCCCCCCCCCCCCCCCACCCCCCCCCCCCCCCCCCCCCCCCCCCCCCCCCCCCACCCCCCCCCCCCCCCCCCCCCCCCCCCCCCCCCCCCCCCCCCCCCCCACCCCCCCCCCCCCCCCCACCCCCCCCCCCCCCCCCCCCCACCCCCCCCCCCCCCCCCCCCCCCCCCCCCACCCCCCCCCCCCCCCCCCCCCCAACCCCCCCCCCACCCCCCCCCCCCCCCCCCCCCCCCCCCCCCCCCCCCCCCCCCCCCCCCCCCCCCCCCCCCCCCCCCCCCCCCCCCCCCCCCCCCCCCCCCCCCCCCCCCCCCCCCCCCCCCCCCCCCCCCCCCCCCCCCCCCCCCCCCCCCCCCCCCCCCCCCCCCCCCCCCCCCCCCCCCCCCCCCCCCCCCCCCCCCCCCCCCCCCCCCCCCCCTCTGTTTTAGGTTTACGCTCTATCTTTCTGTGCAACGAATACCCGCAATGGGCCGGAAACATCATCACGAAACGCGTCATCTTTCACACAGGTACATGAAAATATATTGCGCCCCCCCACGAATGACTACTCCTCAGGGGCGCAACAAATGAGTACGCCCCCCCCTCTCCCCAACCCCCTCCGCGCGCTTCCGATTTTTTTCGTTATTGTCCCCTCCGCGGCAACGCCAACGGGCAGCAAGCATGAGCCAGCATTGCAGCAACAGCACCACGACGGTTGGGGTCGTCGAGGCGGGTGTCTGATCTGTTGCGGTCCCACCCGATAATATTGCTATTTCGTTTGCCGTCTCTGACAATGTGTGCAGCAGCAGCAGCAGCAGCAGCACTTGTTCCCCTCATACCACCCACCTATGAAAGGGAATCCAGGATCCGATGACTCCAGGCAATGACAAATGTTACCGATCAGACCTGGATACTCGTCATTATTTGTTGTGACTGCTGTCAGAAGGGCGCGAGAGAGTGGGTGCGCCCTCCCTGGAGAGAGGCGATGGCGCCTTCTTACGATGCGGAGGGGACACGCGGAGTGACCCACCGGACAGATAGATGTACAGTAGTAGTGTATACGCGAGAACACTTTCTTACTGCAGTAACATTTCTGTTTTGTCCAGACCCCAACTGTTCACTAGTGTATCTTATTATTAATAGTACAGAAGGAGCTACCAGTAATAATCTATCTCATCTCACGCAAAGTGTTGTTGTTTCAGTCGAAACGTCGGGCCAGGTGTCCGGCAATTAATGCTCTTTCACATCGCAAATACTTGGAAGACTCACAGGCAAGCGTCGTCGCGTGGTGTGCGTGTGTGTGTGCGGCCGTATCCTTGTCGCCGAAAGCGAGAGTTCACCAAGTTTATACCAGGGTATGATATATTGTAGCCGACGACCTGTAGGAATGATGTA
Source organism: Macrocystis pyrifera (assembly GCA_031763025.1). NCBI lineage: Eukaryota > Phaeophyceae > Laminariales > Laminariaceae > Macrocystis > Macrocystis pyrifera. Next base: position 9,284,366 of record JASSKH010000020.1, on the reverse strand, counting down.
CCCTCGGCGCGGCAAAAGCTACGTATGTACCGGTGGAAAAACATGTTTCAAGCGCGCTACAACCGCTACCCTTAGATTTGTCGTAATAGCCACTACAGCAGTAGCATTAGCAGTAGTAGTAGTAGAAGTAGTAGTAGTAGTAGTTGTAGTAGCAGTAGTAGGGCTTGTTCAGAAAGCTGCTGAGAGTGAATGACCCGACTGAATCTGCCGTACATACAGCTGCTCCCACATTTTCGGAAATATACAGTAACGCGCTGTCTTTAAAGATAACATTTCACTATTACGGGTGACCATAGAAAATAGAACCTACGTTACACACAAAAACCTACATGTTTACCTATTTTTACATACAATATTGGGTGATAATTACTATGGCCCCCCGTAATAGCAACAGCATTCGTATATTATCTACTACTCTGCCCCGGAGTAATTAATACTCTAAACTATCACTACTACTGTAACACCACAATACGTAATGTCAGCTACCGGTACGCTATTAACACCATTAATATTGTACTACCGTTCTGTAAGCCGGCCATACCACACAAGTAGCCAAGCACTGAGGGAGGTTGGGTGCTGTCTGAAATCCATCGGTGTCGATGCTTTCAAAACACCTCGTCTGGTTTCTCTGTGTACCCCCAACACGACCAGCTCTAATTCCAAGTGATTTGCGCTCCGAAACGTGAGGCGGGCGGGGGTTGGCAATTTTCCCTGTTGTTCGTGGTTGTCGGTGGTGAAAGATGCTCTGTAGGAGACCGGTCGCTATCGGTGCGTCATGGCCGCGTTTCCCCTTCCAATTATACTCAGTACAGTGTATATACTTTGTTTTACTGGAGGTTGTTGCAGCTGAATGTAATTGGTGGTGGTAATGTTTGATTCTTTGAATTTATGTAGGGGGGAACCAGTAGACAGGGGGGGGGGGGGGGGGGCGGGGCGATGTCAGTCGCCTGCGGTGAGGCGCTCGCAGTTGAAGATCGTGATGCTGAGAAAAATAGGCTCACATAGGCACGAACAATTGAGAAGGTTGGGATAAGAAACACATCTTATCAGTGGGACCAACTCTGCACCCTGTACAACAGAATTAGATCAAGGCCGGAAAAAGTCTGGACACCAAAAGCTACGTTTCTTAACACCTGAACTAGAATCATCTATGGCGTGGTGGTTGTGATGGGATTGACCGCCGTGGTGGCATGTGGTAAATTCTGGAGCGGTGTGCGATTGCAGGTTGTTTGTGGCGTGTGGGAGCAAACGGATGCACATATTACATGTCAAGCCGCTGCTGGTCTCCAACCAGTTTTCGTGGTGGTGGTGCTGCTTGCTGAAGGTTGGTGCAATGCTGGTGGTGGTGGTGGCAAACGGTTGATTCCGGCGCCGTGTGGTGTATGGTTTGCTTGTGGTTTGTGGGCGCACACGAGCGCACCCAAAATACACGGAAGATCGATTCAATCAATCGGCCAATCGAACATGCATGTATTCGACGGAAGCGAAAATACAGGAATTGAACCTGGATTGCACTATGACAGGGCCGGATTGTTCTGTTAACAGGTGCACGTGCAACACATTATCGCCGTACTTGCACCTTTAGCAGACACGTTTAATAATAGCATATATCGAACGCACATTTTGGATCTTCATTGGATCTGGGTTGTGTCGGAACGTGTTCTAGATATACCGTATCACACGGGGTGATAATATTGCACACCCCCTGCTGCGAATTCCCAAGCCGATTTTCTCGAGAACGGAGAGGGTGCAAATGCCGAGCGATGTTTCTGTCGAAAGATCTCGACGAGTTCGTCTTAACGCCACGCCATTTTCGTTGGGTGTGCCCTCCTATTGACAGTTTCAGCGAAATTCGTCTCGGAAATCAGTTCCAGCGGTGGGTGCTATGTTATCGTCCGTGTGTTATTATGTTATCACAAGGAAATGTGATATGGTACAGTCCTACAGCAGTGTTAAATATAATGCATCTTCACCTAACTTAAGGATGTGGCGGCACGGACTGGATCTTAATTGGGTCGTGAAAAGTTTTAGTTCACAGAAACATTTCTTGTATAACGGGCAGTAGGTTTAATACGTGTAACACATCGGCTGATATGATGTGGTAATAAATACCGGCCAGTTGTTCACATTTTTCATCTCTATATTTGCCTTCCGACCAGCAGTGTGAAGAATGAGCTTCAACGTTGAGCACTCGTCGTGAACGTCCCACACAATGAAAAAACAAAATGTGATGATGACAAAGGGGGGAAACCGAACAGGACCCGGACCAGAGCTCCTTTCATTCAGATATATTGATCATGATCCTACGAGCGTATGACATGATCCAATCCAGCAATATGACCTGGCAAGACAAAAAAACGTTGTGTTCTTTCGTGCCCATCAGCAAGTGCGCTATATATTATTTATGCTTGCCATCCGACAATGTGAAGTACAGCATGAGCTTGAATGTTGATCAGTCAAAAAAAAATCCTGAAAGAAGAAATCCCCGCAAAAAAAGGAAAAACCTATCTATGCACAAGGTCTATCTGCCTTCTATGTCTACTTTCTCCTATGCTTTACCCACGATACTCGTGCCTCACTTTCTCCTATGCTTTATCCACGATACTCTGTGTTGCTGTCGCTTCTTCCTCTATCTATTCGTATACACGAGATTTCCTATTATGTAGTCTTCCCTTATATTATATTCGCCCTTCTTATCTCTTGTCCTTCAGAAAATAGTCGTGGCTCAGATCCGGGGTCGCCTTCAGTAGCAGGCTCTCCTCTCCCCTCTCCGCCACCGCTCGTGCCTCCGTTATTTTCGCGACAAGGCTTCGGCCCTTTCTTCCCTCGTCGACTCGCGTCGAGTTGTGCCTACCCACGGTACGCGCCCTCAGCAGTTGATCTAGTTCTTCTTGACACCGAATCAACTCCAACAGAATTCCAGGGTACTACGAGAACACCGGGGCGAGGAAAGGTGTGTCTCTTGCTGAATTGATTATTTGGTTTCTTTGCCTTTCTGTATCTGGATTGCTACACGTAGTAATCTGCGAACGCTGTGCTTGTCGTACCCAGTTCGAGTCCATGCCTTTGTCATCGTCTACTCTTCTTGCAGCTCCAGATCGTACGAAGAACGAAAGGCAAACACACACTGCTCCACAGTGCGCCTGCACACACGCATCCCGAGATTGAGTGTACACACGCATCCCGAGATTGAGTGTGCGTCGGTTTCCATCCGTTGTTCCATCGCCCACCACCACCTCGCCGCCTATCCCAGATACCAAAATGGCATGGGAGGGGGGGGGGCTTGCAGCGGGCTGTTGCTTGTTGTGGCGCGCGGTGGTGGGGGGTGTATCGTAGCAAGGTTAGCTGTTGTAGTCGTGGTGCTGGGCAGTGGCACGAAGAGACAGAAATACCGCAGTATATACTTCATGTGTACCTATACAAGAGTACATACCAGGTGCACCGCAAGATAATGGGGTGAAAGAGAGTAGGCAATGCCATGATCAAAGAGCATGTTTCAACCCAGCATACCAAACAGTTGCATTTCATTTGCGTTCACCACTCACCGCCGAGGTCAGCGCTTGATGGCCCGACAAGTACCAGGAAGCCGTGGTCGCATTCAAGCGGTGTATATAAGTCGTATACTGCAGCAGCGGAGCGGCTTCCCACAGCCGGTAATTGGCCGATATGGGCTATATGGCTATGCTACAGAGAAGCAGCCGGTAGTATAGTCAAGTTGGTTGTGGTGATATCCTGCACAGCCTTGCGTAACAGTCAGTGCACAGACAGGAGGAGTATTTTGTAGCTGGTATGTCGGTTATGTGGTCGCGCGCTGGAGCTGAACTCGGGCCGAATGTGCACCACGGCTGTAGAGTTGTAGCCAAGCTCGTGGGAAAACCCGAAGAAAGCCGTAAGGTCAATTCTTTTTCGTCTCGAGCAGCGGAGTTTTACCTTCGTTGATATCGTGGGTTCATCTTGTGATGGTCATACAGCAGTGCGCGAATATTTGTGGAATCCGGGTAAGACAAGTGGTGATGTCATCATGTTTACGTGCTCATTATCTGGGGTCTGGAACACGCTCTGGAACGTTCGTCGCTGCTACTGTAGCTGGCTCTTGTGGCGTGCGACGCACTTACACATTTTGTGTATGTCAGGGCCACTGAATCTGACCGAATCTTTTGTATTCGTACTGTATTTTTCTAGTACTTTCAATTTTCGTCCCACGCATTGTCTTATCCCTTCTGCCCTCCCAATCCCCTAAACACAATGCAGATGCGGGCTTATATAGCCCCCACCCCCCCCCCCCTTGGCCCCTACGGCACACTCACTGCGTTTTCGTGGTGTGAACGATTGTGAATTTTCATCCTCTCGTCCACTCGCGCCGAATGTTACCGAATAATAATTATTAGTAGTCTATACCGGTACCTGTTATACTATTTGAATATTATTTCTTTTTCAAGGTCCAAACATACTTTAGGGAAGTTTACGACACAGCTACATGTTCCACCAGGTTCTACGAGGCTGTTGGTTTTTAAAGCAACAGTTGTCCCATCATCTTTTTCTTGCTCAATGTACCACCGCGATTTTCTTTGGTGCTCGTTTAATTTATTCATGTGTTTCAACAAAAATAAAACGGCAGCAACAGCTGCTGCAGTAGTGTATCGCCAGCGGTGCACCGAATCGTACGCGCCCGAGCCCAGCAACAGCTATCAATACAAACAGCGGCACACTATTACGGTGGACCATAGTAAATAGGACCTACGGTACACACAAACATCTACATATTTATCTATTTTTGCTAACAATATTTGGTCCTATTTACTATGGCCCCCCGTACCACACCACACACAAATTATGTAAACAACACCGAGGACGGGCACAGCAAAAACTCTTGCCAGCAAGCTGGCTACGCCCAGCTGCCAAAAAAAACCCGCCGCACCCACCACCCTCTACTGCTGTACTAATAATGAAGGTATGGCGGAAACAACTTTTGTTCTTGTTATTCTGCTTTCTTTCACAGGTACATACTGATGTGGTGTAACAACCTTCGTCTGTCGAAGAGCCCATAACATCACCCTACATAACATGTCCAGCACATAGTACGTACGTACGAGCCAGTGTCTGTGCAGAGTATCCCTTTACTGCGAAGAACGGTACTACTACACTGCTGCAACCTACAGCAACTCCTGTATAGTAGCGGTATAGTACCAAACCATTATCATCCTGAAATGAAACCAGCACCTGGCATCAATATACCCACTGCTGTCCTATTTGATGGATATACAGGTGTGCATCATAAACAAATACCTGGTAACACAAGTATTAATAGTAGTAGTACCAATAGTTGGTACGTACGTACGAACTACCAGATATCACGAACAATAATTCCTACCAGTACTTCTTTGTGCATGGTGACTGCTGTATGTATTAATATATACCGGGTGCACCACAGACCATGTACGTACCTGATATGATACAAAAAAAAACACTCGTGGAAAAAAAACTGCAGTATACCGGCAATTAGTTATTGAGTAGATCTAAGAGTTGTTGATTTCACATTATTAAGTCTCAAATCAAGGAGTCCGTGGTCACACAACAAAGAAAGGTTGCCGGAGCCCACCATATAGATTCGAAAACCCATTTTTTTTTAAATCGGCCGAGCAGCACGACGACGCTTCTCACTTAAGACGAAGAAGGCGCATCCAAACTGATCGTACAATGTGTGGTAACATGGCCGCGGTTTTCCAATCAAAGGACAGCATAGAGTTCCCCCCGTTCCCACTTTTAGAACCGCAGTCTCATTTTGGGGACAAATTACTTAGAATTTGACTGGTTTGTCCCCGAAACGGGAGTGCAGTACTAAAAGGGTTAATAAGCTTACGTGATTACCTGCCTATTGACTACATTGTACAGCAGCGCATGGTAGCAAAACTCTTCAATCAGTGCAACTCACAGCAGCTGACGTTTTTTTTTTTTATAAATTTTGAAGTACGTCATCTGTGAGTTCGACTGATTAAATAGTTGATAATCAACTTTGCAAGCTGCGTAATTTTTTATAATTTTTGAAGTACGTCATCTGTGAGTTCGACTGATTAAATAGTTGATAATCAACTTTGCAAGCTGCGTAATTTTTTATAATTTTTGAAATACGTCAGCTGTGAGTTCGACTGATTAAATAGTTGATACTCAACTTTGCAAGCTGCGTAACTTTTTAATAAATTTTGAAATACGTCAGCTGTGAGTTCGACTGATTAAATAGTTGATACTCAACTTTGCAAGCTGCGTAATACGCCTCGTCTATATTACAAGTATTGTGATGAACAAATCGAGCGCTCGTATTCTATATGCCGGCGTCCCCGGTGGCTTGGTAGGTGGTCCGCGAGCCTATCAAGATCAATTTCGTGAGTTCGAGTCTCACCGAGTGCATGCTCATAGGGACTTTTTCTTGCATAAAATTGATTTTAGCGGAAAGCGCGAGAGCGTGAGTTCGCTGTACATTCGATGAAAATCGACGAGCAGTGGGAATGCTGAACCCTATGCGCGATAAAAACTAAAGGCCCGTACCGGGGGGGAGAAGGGGCGACACCTGTGACCACGGCTTGTCCAGAAGATCGTCGAGGGTAAAACCTCCTACGAGTGGGCTGGAAAGTAAAAGTGATGATAAAAAAAAAAAAAAAAAAAATGTGATTCCTTGTCAAAGATATAGGCCAGCGGCTCCCCTGGATGCTGCCCGGGTCAACAGGACAATTTGAAAAACCATTTTTTATATAACCCGAACAAGGGATGTTGATATGATGTTGCAACATGTAGAAACCTTTTCATTTCATTTTATAAATTTATGAAATACGTCAGCTGTGAGTTCGACTGCTTAAGTAGTTGATACTCAACTTTGGAAGCAGCTGCGTAGTACGTCTCCTCCCGTCTATATTCCATTTTTACTGAATTTTACAAGCACTCATAAATTTTCGAACATTATTTTTATATAATTATTTACAGATAAAATTGCAACAAAATGAAATGAAACCGATACAAACCTGTGGTGATAAGTGGTGTTCACAACTTTGGGAAGTGCCGTCTCACCCATAGTTTTTCCACCGCGACTAAAGTGACGAAAAAGTTCTGCTATTTGTGTCAACATGGCGACTATTAATACTACTGCTATGAAATGATGTGTATACAATTTAGTCCAGGCGGCTGGGAGTGCGGCGGTTAATCGGGATTTTTTAGCCTCCTCGCCTCAACGAGGGATTGCTACTAAAATACGATGGCTTATTATCCCTTTTACAGGTAGTAGTACTGAAGCCCTATTTTTAGGACAAACGATGCCAATTCTGCGCAGTGTTGTCCCCAGTTGGTCCCCAAAGCGAGACTCACTGCAGTGTTAACCCTTTTGGTACTGCAGTCCTGACGTGGCGACAAACCACTTGGAATTAGAGTGGTTCGTCCCCAAATCGGAACTGCAGTAGTACTAAATGGGTTAAAAGAGCTAAAGCAGTACCACTCTGTAGTTGTGTGGACGTATATGCCGTGCCTGACGTACCCAGTACAATTATAAGATGGCATTGCATTTGACAGCTTTACAATTTGGTGCCTCTGACTGCTGTGTCGTGTTTTTTGTGACCACAGGGCTTGTTTACTTCTTCTTTTAGTACTGCACTCCCCTTTCGGGGACAAACCAGTCAAATTCTAAGTAATTTGTCCCCGAGTAGGACTGCGGTTCTAAAAGGGTTAAGAATCGGCACGCGGCGAGTACTCAAAAACGTGAAGAGCACACACCGCTGATGATATGTACTTGCACACGAAACATCAGCCTGAAGACCCTTTCAGATTTCAGCGTATCCTTTATCTACAGCAGTACCACCGCAGGTATTGCCCCTCTTCAGTGTTAGCAGCTACGTTGTGGCCTGTGGTTACCCACCCGTCCGTATAGATTACCCTTTTACCTCGTGGTTTGTCATACCAGTATGATATTATACCTGGTAGACGCACGCGCGTGGTTATTATAGAAAAACAGTTTTATTTACGGTCATACTAAGTAATCAGGACTTAAATACATATGCCTTCTAACGATACCGCAATATATATGTTTTTGTCTACATGATGGGTCTTGATTACTTCGGTGCCCCGAAAGAGTATGTATCAGCTACAGCGGCACATATTACTATCATGAGAGCCAAATGTATACCAGGTACGTGCACTCCAAGCCTGGTATTTTAAATCATGTACTATTAATACTGCATGTGTACCACAGGTATTAGTAGATGCAGAAATTATATACTTAACTGGTACCTGGTATATAAATAGCTGCTGCTGCTTTCCGACCTACTATCAGCTATTAATACCTGCCTGCAGGTGTACCTCCGGCTGGCTATAGACTTTTAGGACGTACCTCCCGGTTATGTGTAGCATGATGGAAATGCTTCAACTATGTCTTTGGCTCCAATGCCGCTGCGGTGTACTTCGAAAGCACAGAAGATGGACGGAGCACGATCGCTTGTATGGTTATCGCTCGTCGTTTTCCTTGCTTGGTGCCTGATATGATCTCGATCTGACCATCATCATGACCCACCAACACTCTCGTACCCCCTCCCGTATGCCTTTGATCAGGTTGCAACATGTAGGTGAACAGACTACAGTAGTACCACAACACCAGCAGTAAAATTATATTCATACCAGCTACCACGAATACAACTGCTGTATTGTAGTAATTCGTTTGTGTTTTTACACGGTATTATACGTACCAGGAGGTACTGCTGTCTATGCTGCAAAAAATGTGCAACCAACTTGCTCGCGTCCATTTCTTTTTCGTTTTGTTTTGGTGTTCAGGATTTTACTGCGAATACCACCTGGTATACAACAACATTATTTTAGCAGATGTTACAGAAGCAGTGCGTCGAAGTACGAACACTAGAGTAATATCAACATACCAACCAATTATATACTATTATAGCTTGGTACTTGGCACCACTACTAAAGCATACTGTAGTTTACTTTTGTATACATACCGGGTACATACTGATTAAAGTATGTGGATAATATTTTTATTCCAGTACCCTAGGCCGGTGTACAAAAAAGTGTATGTGTTGTTGCAAACTTGTACATTTATTTATCTATACTGCTGTATATAGATAGCATGTGATCACATGTTACACAAAAAGCTAGAAGCAAGCCTGGCCCACAAAAAAAACAAAGGCGAGACAAAAAAAGAAAAACCGGTTTGATTCGCTCAAGATTCGCCGCTCGTCTGGGTGCGAGCCTCACCTCAGCTGGCTGCCGGGCAACGAACCACAGCAGCAACAGCAGCAGCAGCAGCAGTGAGAAAAAAGGCTTGGTTGGGATGAACCACCAGCCAACCTCTTCCTTCTCACGTTGCGCGTTTTGTCTTGCCCCTGTGCGCGAGAAGAGTACCAGGTAGGTTTAATTGTCATCAACTCGACCACTTACAACGATCGTTATATTTATTTTAGCGAAAACGTTTCCCGACAGAGAGATATCGATGTCCTTCTGTAGTTGATTGTTTTTATTGTTGTTGGTTGTGGGCGTTCGAGAGAGAGACACGAGAGACAACAGCGAGATTAAAAACCACACACCCTGGTACTCGTAGCAAGTTGCCGTGGGCTAAAAATCCCTTCCCCAAGCTTCAGATACAAGACACCACCACGCCGTATCCAGGTACCGGGTGCACAAAACGTTAGCTTTGAGGGTTGAGTCAGCCAGCAGCTCTATTAAGAGGCGTATATAGCCAGTTCGATACAACACAGCAGAGGTAGCCAGTTCCAGAGAGAGAGCCGTGTTGCGAGTTAGGGGATCTCCCTATATAGTTAGGGGATCCCTCTTGTCTTACGCCGCAACCATAAAACGAGCTGTCTGTTGCTGCTGCTGCTGCTGCTGCTGCTGCTGCTGCTTGCTCGCCGTTGTTGCTGCATTTACCTTGTATTGTATCTGGTGGTATCGTTGCTCGTGGAACGTACTATTATATTATATTACATTATATTGTGAAAAGAACACACTGACTGCTGTGCTGTACCTTGATCGCCATAACTACTGGTGGTACTATTTTACTACACACAGCATACTACAGTAAGTAAGTACTGCGGCGCACAACGATGTGTTTGTTGATCATGCATGATGTTCGCCCAAATCGGTTCCAACTCCATCTAATAATGCATTTTGTGCCTGCTGCGTTACTGTGCCAAGTAGCTCAGGGTGAGACACGTACCAGGTACCGTACCTGGCGTACTACAACACTATTAGTTAGTACTGCTCACGGCTCACTGCCCAATGCTGCTGTGTTGTACCTGGTATATATTACATGATGATTAATCATCGTACCTGAATATAAAATAAGCTCAGCCTCTCTCACCAGTCCGATGCTCCTCCTCAGTATTACAGCCAGATAGCTATAGTAGCTGCTTGTTGTAAGGCCCTTTTGTTTCCTTCCCAGCCGCCTTGTCTTGCGCTGGCGGCGGCCGAGAGTAGTACAGTGTTTTGTAGTGAGTGGTGGTAGTCGACGGGGCAGAGGGCGCTCCGCGCACTTCAGCTATGTTACCCGGAACACAGCCTACACAAGGAGCACCACCAAGCTGCCAGCATAAGAAGCAGCAGCAGCAGAAGGGACAAGAGAAAACTTGATGGCCGTGTAAAACTACGAAAAAAAAGTGAGGGCGATCTGCTGCTGCTGCTGCCGCTGGTACTGCTGCGGTTGCTTTTGGGCTGATATATATGTCGTTCGTTCGTTATAGCCCACACACCCCGAGCCAGCAGAGCAAGTAAATAAAGCGGATCAACCAAGGGAGATTATCCACGGCAGACCCGCGCAACTTTTGTATATACATACTATACATATATACATATATATGTATTGCCGCCGTGTATGGATTAGCGCCTACTATTAAAAAGATACAACCTTGATATATATATATGTATGTTGATGTAGCAACCCGTGTGTGTTGAGTGCAAAACTTGATTTATATCTCCATGTAAATGTGTCCCTATGCATATATAGGTATGTATGTATTCGATTGATTATGCAAAGTGGAAAAATTGAAATTTGTCGAAAAATAAAAACTGTTGCCCAAGAAACCAATATCAAGGAAGATGGTGTGTGGAGCGTCGGCGGTGCACGAGAAAATACAAAACAAAATCTGTCAAATACGAAAGGTCACAGCTTTCACAGCTTCACCAACATACCCTTTACAACTGCTATCTCCATAGTAATATATTATTGTGTTTTTTTTTTTTCAATACGAAATACAGGTAAGAAGTAGTATTCTCATTTATTTTAGGCTACAAAATGCTATGATACGTGCAAGAGGCTATTAAATATTAATAGTTTTTGTGATTGCCGCATAAAAATTAAAATCTCTCAGGTCTGACATCGAGGGGGCCCCGAAAACCCACCAGCCAATCTCAGACCCACGCACAACATAAATTTCCGAGAAATTCTACATGGCTGGTAGTACCAAGTGTCATGATATCCGGAGATGCCGAGCAATTTGTTTCTCCGTCAGCCAATCAAAGGCGTCGGACTCCCGGGGTAATTTGTCGCTGCTGACCACGAGCAAAATTCTATTTTTGTCATGCATTTACTTCACTTTAGAAAAAGGCAGCAGACCAGTACTATTTTAATACCGACACCGACCAGTATAATATATGATACCAGTATAAAAAATCAGGTAAATGGCACGAGGTGTCATGTATGTAGTGTCGCTGTTCTTTGTCGGGATTTTTCATGATACATAGCGCAAGGATCACGCTTTGCCTGTCTTGGGGTCAAGCTGCTAAAAATTGAGTGGTTTTTGTCCCCAAACACACCGGGCTGGCTGTGACTGCAGTCAGTCAGTCCTAAAGCTCTATCGATGAAAACAAATTAATTTCGTTGCCCGTAGAGCCGTAGAGTCACCCGCGACGAGAATCTGATGGGCTGTTGAGGGCCGTTTCCGTCAACCAATCGAAAATAATCGGAAGTCAAAATGTATCTATCTACATTAAAAAAAAATTATATACTACATAATAATCGGAAGTCAAAATGGATGTACAGTTTTTTTACACGGTATATGATAATTAATACCGTAGCTCAAAGTGGAAGATTTGGAAAGTTATCCGTATATTTTTGGAGTCGAAGTTGTACTGCTGTTGTATCACACCGTTTCACATAGCTACGATAATGCTCACGTAATAGAAATTAATATAGCACAAAAATTGCACGAGGGACAGGCAAACAAACGCTGCTGCTCCACAAAAATCAAGTTTTCTTTAATGAAAATACAACAAAGAAAGGCTTGCGGGATTCTCCTCCTATTTTTTTTTTTTCCTCTTCTTTATGTTCTGCTTGTTCTTCTGTTTCATTTTTTCCCTTGTTTTTTTCTTCTTCTCAAGCAATAAATACCTTTGTAGCTCCTATTGATTTATACTTGCCGGTACCAGGTCAGCTATATATCCTGCCGACGACGCCACTTGTTAAACAATAACATTTATTTGGCTCTGTTATGTGTAACAACAACAAAAAAGTCACGGCTGGACGTATGTATGTGCGAAAGGTATATTTTGTGCATCAAGGAGAATCAAAGTTGCCGGCAAACTGAGGAAAATAGGAACAGCAGTGTACGTCCGTACGTACGTAGTAGCTAAATAACGAACTATTACGGGGGACCATAGTAAATATAGGACCAAATATTGGCGGAAAAAGGAGGTACTTATATAGTTTTTTGTCTGTGCCGTAAGTCCTGTTTACTATTAAACTATGTGGTCCCACGTAATAACACATACCAGGCCTACCTGGTAGTTTTTTAATAAGAAGTCCAGCCGCGAATTTTTTCGTACTGTTGTCGTGACGCCTGCCAAAGTTCGTTTTTCCACTCTCAAGTACCCAATTTGAAAGGCAAAGTTGCGAAAGAAAGTGAAAATTATTTTTGCTACGAAGTGGACTACAAGCAGAGTACGACGCATCAAACCAGTATTTTTTTTTTATACATGCGTGCCAGGTTTCTGACATGTACAGCAGTAGTATGAGTACCTGGTGTGATAAATTACTGCAGTAATATATGCATATATATATGTATATTTTCATTTGGAGCTATTATTAATAATAGTAATGCCCTCTTCGGGGCTGGTTTCGCAGTGACGTTGTTTCAGGACCCAGCAAGTTTGGTTCCACAATGATTAGAGGTCGACAATCCCTCGTAACGAAGGAGTCGTTTGCGACCTGATACCGCTGGCTCGGCACGCCCTTTTTATAGGCAGGCTTGACGTTTGTGTCGTCCGGTGATCGGTAAATGTTTGATTCCGAGGTCTACGATAAATACGTATCTGCCCGAACTACAATTTCCATCACACGCATGCATGTGGACATAATAACTCAGTTCCCTTTGGTTGCACACCGGAAACCTTTCATTTACTGGCCGCGTGTTCTTTCTCGAGCTCTCGGTTGCGGAGCACGCACACTAAACGTATGTTTGGGGCCCGACCGGCCCATGTGGCGCGTGCTCTGGGCGTTCCAAGTCTCGGCAACCTTTTGCTCTTTCCGTGGAATCGCTTTCCGCCGGGCCAGAGCCAAGCAAGCCGATAGAAACCCCAACTTGTCATGACGCGTTCTACGACAGATGCATGCAGCGCGTTTCCGCTGAAATGTTTTCTGGCCGACGGGGCTCCGCAACCCGAAATCGTCGGAAGGTCAATCTCGGTTTCGTAAAATGACAGGTTTGTCTACCTGAGCCATGGGATTATTCGTCGGGATGCAATTTGAGTTTTGCTGAAGTCGGTGTTCCGGTGAGGTGTCATGTACGGAGCTCCTCAAGTGAGGAGCTTCAGACAAATGAAGGGTGAACCTCTATCGTAGAACGCCTCTCATTTGTTTTCATTTTTCCACCATCCTCTTCGTTTCGCTCTGGTGCTATTATGAAACACCACAGCGGCCCTGTCTTCGCATGCCACATGCTAGGCAGCCGCGGTACAACAGCAGTCGCGTTTTTTATCTTCCCCCTGAGACAACCACGAACGGTGTTTCTGCGTGTGTGTGTCCGTGTTCATCATCCTAAGATCTCTACGGCATCAGGAACCCGGAATACAGAGGCTCAAGACGAGAGGTGCAATTTCAGCCCCTCTTCATTCTTTTCTTGTATGCTGTATCGTCTCCTGCTGCTGCGTAGTCTGCTGCTGCTGTGCACCTTCATCACACCGAACGCTTTGGACGTCGGTGTTGGTGGCGCGCACGGTGGGGTAGCCAGCTTGCCTGCCAACAACACCAAGAGCTGCCGCGACACGAATATTACAACCCCAACGAGCGAGCGCCACGAAACACACTACCACCACTATCACCACCATCACCACCAAGAGTGGACAGCTCCTTATCTGCTGGTGGTGGCAGTGGTGAATGGAGGTGGTGATGCCCGACGAATAGTTGTATTAGCACACCAACAACAGCTCGAACAACGGCGTGATATGCAGACGCCGGCGAGCACAGTACCACTACCACCACCACCACCACCACCACAACATCACCACCACCACCACCACCACCACCACAATAATCGCAACCATCCCGAGCAGAAGTAGTCACCACCACAAACGCCACCATAAGTGAGTAGCTTCTCGCTCGTAGTGGCGATGGTGGTGGTGGTTCCTTCTTCATGGTTGTGTTTTTGAGGTGCACAGTCCCATTTAGAGACGCAGAGGCCGATCTCTTGCCGACCTCAGCACGGCGTTCACTTCGAACAGCACAAGACGGACGGCCTCAACCTCAGCCGTGTGTAGAACTCGGCGGTATCTCGATCAGTTCGGTGTAAGTTTCGCACGGTAAACACGAAAAGAAAACGAACGAACAAACGAGCAAACGACAAAAAAAGATGAAACGCAGACGACAAATGTCTTTATATCCAATTTTGGTGAATATCGGCACGCTGTCGCAGTTCTAGATACAGTTTCAGTCGTTTAAGTCCCTTCTTGTACCACCAACCCCACCCCCACACCCGGTGATTAGACGAAGGGATTGGGAAACTCTGGCTGCGCTTCACCCTCTCTTGAGGTTTGCCCCTCATTCCAAGAACGGTGGGAACGAGGAGCGTGGCAGATGCGGCTAGCTTGTCAAGCCTTCTATTACTATATAGGGACCACAGTTAATAAGACCTACGGTACACATATACACCCATATATTTTCATATGTTTACGAACAATATTTGGTCCTATTTACTATGCCCCTCCGTAATACCTGTACACATATACGGTGTACCTGGTACTGCAGATTAAAAAGAAATGCAACAACACAACAACACAACAACAGCAACGCAGCAACACGACAACACGGCAGCAACATAACCCCAACAATCATCAAGCCTTTATAGATCCCGGTCGGGTCTAATTCGATCACACGTACGAGTCGCACCGCGAAAATCGTGAAACTGCCCTCTAGAGCATGAATGATGACCAACGGCAAACGACAAACAACGAAAGGTGATGTCCCCAAGTGCATACTCGAAACTGTCATCACACTGCTGTAGTACTTTGATAGATCGTTTTGCAGCCTCTTCCGCCCTTTCGCGTATCCCCCCACCCCCCTACCCGACTACTATTATAGACAAGGATTGTGAGGGTTGCATCTTGAAGTAATGTTCTCTAAAAACTCCTGGTGGTGAACAACGATTTTAGCGATAAATTTATGGTTCGACTTGTCATCCCCTGACCTGAGCACCTGTTTGTCTGCTGTCTCGTAATTACATTTACCGGGTACTATATGCTCGACTTGATAACATTGTCGTTGGCCATGCGTTTTTTCTGTACTACACATGCCGGCAAATATTTGTGATGGTCCGTGCATTTTGTTTTTGTTGTGCATCATGTACGTAACGCAATGAATTGTGTTTTCGATAGGTGCTGTCTTCGTTGCCATCCGACTGGTACGATAGTTCCAGCTTTTTGTGAGGCGTACACGAAAACCAACCAAGCCGGTGTCCCCAGCGGTCTTCTAGTGAAACTGTTGTGGTAAACTCCGCAGACACTACCGTGTATACACTCCGTTGTAGCATAGCTGTCGTTAGAAACTCGCGCAGCAGGTTGTTTGAACCTGTCGCCGACTTGTAGTGTGGATGTCGCCAGATACAAACCAGCACGCACCACATTTAATTTCCAGCGCAACTCCTTGTGTTTTCTTGCGCTACTCGGCATCCTAGGAAACCCGTTGTCGCTGGCGTCTTCCCTTCGGCTAAGCTCTGAACGTGCACTATATAGATATCATTGCTCGTACGATTCATTTAGCGTTTCCACTGCCCGTTGATTTGCATTCTTCAAAGCAATACTCGCGCGGTAGCATTTTCAACGACGGAAGAAGACTGTGGCTTCCGGGGACCGTCATCTGGCATGTCCGCGGGTGTATTGCTGATGCGCTGGCATGCATGTCCTTGCATGGACCACACCATGCAACTACAGTAGAGAATTGGGAGCGTCATCGACTTTGACGCTTACTATGACCCTCTGTTTCTGTCCTTGTTTTTGAACTTAGCGTGGAAAGAAACGCCCCAAGATTTGAACCCCGGCACAACCGCCAGGACACATGACAATTTAATTCCGAACCCGTACGTAGTCACACTGGCTGCATGCACATGCAGACATGAACAAACCAAGCCTAAATTGTCACACGGGGATTGTAGGTGAGTGTGCATCCAGCAAGCATACAAGGGTACAGCGGGGAGGGCAGAAACGCGGTCGGTTGCAGAACTCCTATTTGTGATGCTGGGGGAGCCCAGCCGCCTCGACAGTGGGTGCCCGCGACTAGGAGACTGTAATAATGCTGTCTGGTGTAGTTGTGCTGAACGACGGAGGCTCCTGCCGTCAGCACAGCAATATCGCGACCAGCTTCCATGTCAAAATGGCGAGCACCTTCGGCCATCAAACACAACAAACTCACACCGAGCGCAGGAGAACACAAGACGGAGCCCAGACTCGCAGTTCGGGTGAAGCTCCATGAAGTGCGCGCAGCAGCTGCGGCACTCTTACTTTCTGTAGGTGCATGCGGCTGGGCAGCTGATGTCTTGCTTCCTTTTGCTGCATGCTGTTGATTGCATGTTTTGAAAGGTAAAAGGTTCTGGGGAAAAGCCGGAAGAAACGCTCAAGTTCTGGTATATTTTTTGGGGAGCACGGCGTACGGTGTACAACGGATCGGGTACGATTCCGCGCGTCCGAGTCTCCGCCGAGCCCCCGAGGCGTATATTCCTGCTAAGCCAACCTAGACGCGGACATCATCAAGCCTGTGTGTATGTATGCCATATTCAGCGCGAGTCGAGGAGACAAGAAAACCCTGAACTATTCTCGCGAGAAAAGCGAACGTGAGCGCCGTGGGGGGGGGAGGGAGAGAGGTCTGCTACGTGAACTCGGCTCTGCATGTACGTAGTCGGGAGCTGGAAGAAATAGTGCGAACATCATAAGGGGCGTGCGCACAAACGGTATTTCGTTTCGCGGGTTATACTCTGTAAAGAAATGTGCTACGAGAAATATTGTACTCCACAACAAAAAATATAATATTACGGGGGTCCATAGTTAATAAGACCTATGGCATACATAAAAATCTGTATATTTAACTATTTTTACTAACAAAATTTAGTCCCGTTAACTATGGACCCCCGTAGTAGTAGCGTTTACGCAACGTCAATACGTCGAACTAGTACGGGGGCCCATAGTTAATAGGACTTATGGTATACATAAAAACCTATATATTTACCTAGTTTTACTATTAATAACAAAATTTGGTCCCGTTAACTATGGACCCCCGCAATCGTATGAAGAAGGATCAGTAAGTAGTTGTTCTGGGCGTCAAACAAGCGCCAAGCGCCAACAACGAATCCACACCCTAACCTAACAATTGAGCTCGAACAAAGGCAAGCGGAGTCGGCGAAAAAGTACACAACCCAACTGACGCATGGTAGCTTCCTCTTTGGATGTCCTTCAAGTAGGACGGGGGTCCTTTTCTCACTGGCACTAACGATAGCGATCGAGATGCGACCTTGATCTCGGAGGGCTAAAATTCAAGCAACACGCTTGAACGTACGTACGGTCGCACCAAACTCCTTAGTATAAAACTACGTACAATAGACAACAGGTTTGGAGCCGGGTGCGCGGTGTGAAGAGTGCGGGAGACGGGACGGTGGTGGAGGCGGTGGGGAGAGGGATGGGAGGGGGTTGACGGTGGAGGGAGGGAACGAAAGGGAAGAGCAAGAGCGGAGGGGTCAGTGGGGGGGTCAGCAGGGGGTGGTGGTACGGGTAACAGGGCGAGGTTCAGCTGGAGGCAGGGAGGGGTGGGGAGAGCTGAATGTCAGGAGTAGAGGGGGGGGTGGGGGCAGGCGGGATGAGGAGAAGTAAGGTGAGCGGAATGGGTGGTGGGGGGGTAGTTTAGTTGGTGGAGGGGGTGGAGAGAGGGGACGTTGAACGGAGGGAGGAGGGGGGTGATGCAGAGCGGGAAGGGAAGCGATGGTGGGGATGAGGGGCAGTGAGGCGGGGGGCGGGGGTTGAGGGGGGGCTTCGGTGGTAGGTAGGAGTCAAGGAGGGGCAAAAGGTGATTGGGGGGGGGTACTCAATATCATGCATGGTCGTAGTCGTATAACCATAGATCTTTGCATGCTTACATTGTCGGGACGGAGCACATCGGGTTTTCACCGACCAGGCGGACCTTGCTTGCACCAAGCGCGACGTACCGTGATGTGTTTGGCCGGTCGCATGAAGGGTGAGCTGCATCCTACTAAGAACCGCTTTTGAGGCGAAGTTTCTTGCGTATGGATGGCAGCGGCGACAAATTGATATATTTTCTGGTGTGGCCACTTCCAGAGACAGTAATGGGGTTACTATCTGACTGCTTCGTGGGCGCCTTACTCAATGGCAGGTACACACTACGTGATACGACCATCCCGCTTGTGCGGAGTGAAGGTTCTCCCTTCTCAAAAATGATCTAAATCAACCGCCAGCCGTGATGACCGTCAGTAACAAAAAGAACGGTACCCTGGTTGTCTAGCTCACGCAGTGAGAGGCGTGTTTTACAGCGTCATCGTCAACCGACGCGAATCCAACCCATATATATATATATATGCATTATATCTTTACGAGGGTGAGCGGGTGGGGGGAGTCAAGCGGGGGCAATTGGAGTGAAAGGGAGGAAGGGGGGGGGGGGGGGGGGGTAAGGAAGCCCGCTGAATCGGGGGTGGCGGGCTGGGGTGTGGGCGAGAGATGAGGGCGGGGAGGATGAACAGGGGGGGTCAGGGGCGGGGTTGAGGTCAGAGTGAACGTGACAGGGGTCACTACGTGTCGGAGGTTCCGACGGGGAGTAGGAATATCAAACCATATCATCGTCCGAGTATTTACCATTTATCCGCACTTTCATTGTTTTGAGAAGGTTTTCGCCTGGTCTGTCCCTCCTCGGCAGTTCGGGCGACTTGGCAGCAAACGCGCCACTTAACGAGGCGGGATGCACGCGTGCGTGTTTGTACCCAGCCGTAATCGGCCCCACCTATATCTTAAGGTATGTATCCATACACTTTCTCCACCTCGCGTCCCACACGAAACCAATTTTCTCTTTTATCGTATCATCCATAGTTCACCTGCTATTATGGGGGACCATACCTGGTAAATAGGACCTACGGTACACACAAAAACCTATGTGTTTACTTATTTTTACTAAGAATATTTGGTCCTGTTTACTATGGTCCCCCGTAATACGAAGCACCTGGTATTTCTTAGTGAAGCAATCTTGCTGCTTTGTCTTTGCGCACAACGTGGAGCGCGAGAGGTCTGTCACAAAACCGTGTGACGTAAAACCCCGAAAACCCGGGCAGTCATTGATGTCTTCTTGTCGTTCGCGCATCAAGCCACCAATCCGCAACGCACACCATCGGCGAGGGTAGCTTACAAAGTGCTAGATAGAATGGTTTGGCACGCCATGTGTACGAGACAGGTACAACATAGCACAAAACACCGACTTTTTAAGCCTGTTAGCACTGTCATGTACGTAAAAATATGTCTGACTCTAATTCCAAGTAATCTGTCTCCCAAACGGGACTGCGGCCCTAACAGAAGGTGACAACTTAAACCCTGGAGGGATTCGGATCTAATCAGCCAATGGTTTACCGTCAACCCCTCTGTTTGTCTCGCGCACAGCTTGTTGTGTGGACCGTTTCGTCGAATATCGGGGCAATCGTTCCTGCTGCTGCTGCTAGTACCGACAACAAAATAGCAGCCAACCTTTTTTGTGCCTCAAGTTTTCCCGCGATAAGAACCCAACGAAACAAACCATTGGCGAGATTACGAGGTACATAATAGCAAAGTGACTCGAATTACGTTCGCGAAGTATCGCATCTGACCCCGGGAGCCTAGTGCCACGTGCGTTTGCAGTACATCACGGGGGTCCGCTCGGGAATCGAGTTCGAACCCTCCCTCCGGTCGTCAGTAACACGTACCTGGGTACAGGTGCATTGTGACACTACCGCTGTAAGCGATATTGACGTGGTGGGTAGGTGGCTGGAGGTGCGGGAGAAGATTGAAAGATGTGCCGCCTATCGGTCTCATCGCGGGATAGTAGTAGCGAAGATATGGGGGGGTAGTAGGAGGAGGTCAAGGAGGAGGAGGAGGAGGAGGAGGAGGAGGAGGAGGAGGAGGAGGAGGAGGAGCAATGTCCGGGGGAACATACAGAGTAGTGGTCAGAACCAAAAGTAGTTCTCGATCATGGGGGAATATGTGTTTTGTGTGTCCATCATGGGTTATTATTATTACGGGGGACCATTACTGTGGTAGTAGTAGTAGTGGTAGTAGTAGTAGTAGCAGTAGCAGTAGTAGTAGTAGTAGTAGTAGTAGTAGTAGTAGTAGTAGTAGTAGTAGTAGTAGTAGCAGTAGTAGTAGTAGTAGTAGTAGTAGTAGTAGTAGCAATAGTAGTAGCAGCAGCAGCAGTAGTAGTAGTAGTAGTAGTAGTAGTAGTAGTAGTAGTAGTACTTGTACTAGTAGTAGTGGTAGCAGCAGCAGCAGCAGCAGTAGCAGCAGCAGCAGCAGCAGCAGCAGTAGCAGTAGTGTAGCAGCGATAGTAAGAGCAAGAAAAAAAGGGGTGGGTGGAGTAGTGTTTCTGCAGTAGTTTCCACTAGTGTACGAAGAGGAGGAGGAATAGGACGAGGAGAAGGAGGACGAGGTGGAGGAAGGAGGGAGAGGAGCACGCACCTACTGCGTAGTAGGCAAGCACCAAGCACCAAGAATACCTCGCCCACAAAACCACCCATTGTCCTAAACCTCACACGAACATCCACAAAAACAAACGTCCAGTTGCTGACAGCAGTAGTGGTCGATGTAGCACTACAAATAGTAGTGTGCTATCACCTGGCCAGCGTTACGGTCGCGAGTGGGTATGATGGCATAAATTTCACTTCCGCGCTCATGACACCCCAGCTGAAAATGTTTCGTTGGTGCGGCGTAACAAGCAAACCCGTCGCGGTGCCGGGAACCGCAAGGCACGATAGATGGTACATACCAGGGACATATAACGATATGCTCGAGATTGCGCAGCAATAGACTGGCCATTCGCCTGAGTGGCTCTAAAACGGCTGAAACGAAAGGATCTAAATGCGACCGCACCTACGATTCGTACCACAACTTTGTTCGTACGTAAGTACCTCGAGCGCGTGCCGTGCGCATATATATATGTACGCGTTGTGTTTGTGTCGTCGATGCCTCTACGTGGGAACGTACGGTAGTACTCGAGGACCAAATACGATTAGCTAAAACAACGGAGTATCTATTACAGGGTTTTGTGTATATGGTTGGTCCTGAATACTGTTCCGGGATAACCATAGTAAATAGGACCTACGGTACACACAAAAACGTTTATATTTCCCTATCGTTACTGACAATATTTGGTCCTGTTTGCTGTGGTCCCCCCCGTAATACGATCCACCGTTCGTTGTGGCAGGAGGTGCAAGATCTGCATACATACACGTGCTTGTGTTCGGCTGAATACTGCTTTTTTCTGGTGCTGCTGCGATTGCAAAAAAAAGACGGCAACACGAATGTGGTGTTGGGCCGTTGTGAGCGCGCTTTCCCCCTCTTGTTTTTACCTACAGCACGGTGTACTTCGAATAGCCGTAAGCACGGGGGGGGGGGAGAGGGGGGGGGGGATTTCGCCAACACCCCTTTCCATCAACCGGTCCACTCTGCACCCCACCCATCTGTCTTTGGGAAGAAGCTATTAATACTCAAAATCAGGTGGGATATTCGTATTTGTTCAGTCGTCAGGAGCCAGACGTTACTGCGAAAAAAAAAAGACGCACACAAGAAACATTCCGAGAAACGTCGAACGCACGCTACGTCACCATCAGGTAGGTATCCGTATACGAATATTCCAAACAAATGTTTGCGCGGTAGGTGGAAAGAAGGCAATGAAAGAAGGCACTGAGGCCATAACGTATTGGTCACAAACACAGATTCCTTCGTCCTGGATTGGTCGTGGGCTGCGTACCCCGCTTTATCATCTGTATGTAATAGATATTATGGGAAGTGGAACGTTATAAGGCACCCCTCTCTTCTTCCCTATACGAATGACTGCAAGGACCGAAGGGCCCCCGTACGTAGTTGTCTAATTATCAATTTTTTCTGATTATCCCACCCACCGCCCGCCTTGCCGCCTGCCATCATCACAGCAGTAACCAATTACTACCTTCGACGGGAACGACTAACGGTTCAATGGAAAGAACATGCACACACGCAACTTCATCATCGGCAACCTCTTTGCGGCTGCACTCGCTTTTTTCGGAGGGGGATCATCGCTTGATTATTAATAGGTAGAATTTACTGTCAGGTACTACACTGCTGTTTTTTTGCTTCATTTCGTTTTTTTTTGTTGTTGTTCATCGCGTTTTTTTTCTCCGCCGTTCTTTTGTCTCTCCCCCGTACTACATTAACAGCAGTAGTAGCAGTAGTAGTAGTAGTCGTGACTCAGATCCGGGGTCACATGTATTGCGAGCCCTTATCCCCCGTCTCCACTGCATGCGGCTCGCGCCTTGAATTTTCATCCCGAGAAGACTTCAACCCGTTCTTCCCTGGTCGACCTGCGCCGCATTGTACACCCAGTTTAGAAGTATCAACAGTATAAGCCTGGAAAACCTTGAAGAACGTAAAAAGGCACACGCCCCGCCCGCAAGTAAGTATGGTTATCCTGTGTGGCATTGTACACCAGTTCAGAAGTAGAAAATACGTAACTGCCTTGAAGAATGTTGAAATAAAACACACTCCTCCCCGCCCGCAAGCATGCCTATTGCACATACATGGTTGTCGCGGCGTCCTTTTTTACAGTGGTATCTACATCTGCTTGGTGTCTGTATCATCACCACGTCGCCGATCGGAACACACAACACACGAAACAACAGCAGAAGAAAGTGTAGCGTTCCGGTACATGCACATAGATAGGTCTACTGCTCTGCTGCAGTGTAGTAATCATCCACTGATAAGCACCGTATATATTTTATGCACTACTGCTGTACCATGGAAGAACGAAAGTGCACCATATTTCACGGGAGTACTTGTCTATACTGCGGTATGCAACAGACAGCAGTAGTACCGGTATATGATATTCAATGCCATAATGTATATATTGTGCATACATATACGTACTTATACCGACGGGTATGCGGGACCCTTCCCATTCCGGTTTCCTGTAGAAGTTGCATCGAATCGTGTTTCAGCTATTTAGACGTTCTCGTCCGTTCCGCTCTGCAGTTCCTCGTTGGTGTGCCTGCTGTGCCCTACCCAAAGTAAACTTTCGCTTGCCTCACTCTGTCCCCTCTCGATGGTGCCGGTCTAAGTAAGCGCAACCTCTCAACAATCAGCGTTACCGTATCCAGCAAGCCATTCACCCAATTCATTTCCAGATAGCATGCCTTCGAGGCAAAACCTAATTGGAAACAGAGTGGGACGAGTTTGACAAGAGGCTGAACAGAGCACTGGGGGGGGGGGGGGGGGGGGGTGGCAGACTAACACCGATCGTTTGAGTGAGGATGATAATATTACGGGGGACGATAGTTAATAGAACCTATGATACACATAAAAACCTATATATTTACCTATTTTTACTAACGATATTTGGTCCTAGTTACTATGGTGTTCCGTATTCGGATATAACTACAGTAGGTGGTTAAGGCACACGTTAGACTGTTAGACTAATAATAGTACAATGACATAAGGGTACGTTATAGAAGGAGCGACAAGAAGAAGGACAGTATATCAAATTTTAGGGGCGAACGCAGGTGGCAAAAAATCGCTGGTAACCTTGCGAACCAATGCTTTATTACTGAGACAAAATCCCGAAAACGAACAGCTTTCTCGTCTTCTGTGTCTCGAGCGCTCTCTTCTTCCTGCTGCCTCGATCGAGCGATCGAGAATTGAGCAGCTGGTTGTGGAGGCTGCATCTGGTAGAGTACCAGGGGTTGCTCTGTCCGTGTCCCTAAAATATCGCGTGGTCGGCTAGGCTAGGTCCGGAGCCGCTGGGCACTCAGGCTGGTGCTGATGCACTTGCTATTAACGTAATAGAAGAAAATAAGAAGCATGTGCATTCAACCATGGGACCAAAAACTGGCTTCGAACAACAGGCTCGACGTACGCGTATTGTATGTGGGTGACGTAATGGGCAGTGGACTGACGGCGTGGGGCTGTCTCCTGTGCCATAACGTCTAAAACCACGGACTGTCATCCTCTGCCACGACGTCCTCGTCCAGTGCCACTATTCAGAGCAACGCCCTGATGGTCTGATATTGAAGAAGGCTAGTCCAGCCGCGATATTCCTGGAGGTTCCGGCGCAACACACTAAATTTTCATGACCCGGCTTCGTATTGCACCGCCTTGGTCCCCTTGGTGTACTTGTATGACCATATGTTATGTCGACACGGCAGATCTGCCGCTCACTGCTGCTGCCGGTGCTGGAAGTGACTTCTTGCGCTGAACATTGACCACGTACGTATGGGCTATCCAACCAATACAAGTACACCCCACTCAATTAATATAGTTAGAGATAATGCCTTCGACAGAATCGATAGAATGGCCAAAGTTCACCAGCACGTGCTAGACGCGATAGAAACCTGACCAGAGGGCCGATCATAGCTACTGATCACCGCCACTTGTTGGAGCCAGATTGAAGCCTAGAGTACCTAGCATGACTACTACCTGTACTGATATCGATCATCACTACTTGGTGGAAGGGATAGAAACTTGTCTGAAGTGCCGACCATGTATGTCGATCATAAACACCTGTTGGTTGGAAGCGATAGAAACTGGACTAAAGTTATCGATGATTTCGAACTGTCTACAGCACTACTTGTCGGAAGCTATAAAAACCCGACTACGCCAGTGCCGACCATGACTGACAATCGCCAACCATTGTTGGACCCGTCACATAAACCCGACAAACGCCCATCGTTCAACAGCTGCCGACGGTCCGTTTTCGTGGGGAAACAAACATCCGCGGGTATATTCCTTCGTCAAGAGCCTCTCCGCGCAATCGCCAGAGAGCTCTTTGCCCATGTTCCTGATGTGTTTGATGTTGCGGCAGACGGGTACTGCTGGAGGGAGGGGGCACCCCTATTTTCACTACCGCGTTTAGGCCACTCGAATGACCTCGGTTTCTCACCCAAAGTTGGAGGGAGAATGTGTTGTTGGCGCAGCGCATCAAGTAAATCCCTGTCATGGCGGTGCATATCGCGAGAACAGAAGGTCATGAAAATGTAAGACCGCTGAACATCGAGTGGTCACTCGGCCGAGTGGTCCTTGTGCGGTTGCAAACGTAGGACCTACCCCCCCTACCGCAGAAGGAATCGGCCCTCGATTCACCTCTGGAATTCCTTCACGATCTCGATCAGGACCGGTTCTGCTGTTTGTTGAGAAGCTTGATTCATAAATCTGCGCGCTGGTTCTCCGTCGAGGGTATGTAGTGAACGCTCGCGTGGCCTTCCTTGATGATATCGCGTATTGTTTAAGTGCGTCGAAGCCATGCGTTCAGCACGCGAGCTAGCGGTCCGATTCCTGATTACATGTAGTGTCGAGGCGTATGATGTGGTACCGGACGCACTTGAAACCCTCTTTGGAGCTTGCCTCCGTCATCACGCTCTGGGAAACACTGTCTCCTTATGCTCCCGCCCCAAGCTCCGCTTTCCTAGTTGATTTGGCCGATAACCTTTACATGTCCGCCATGAAGATTCCGAGACCGTTGCACATCATGACGATGTATCTTGAAGTTGACATGCCGTGGTCTGGGTTGTCACTCTAGTTGGCGTCCGAATGTAGGTGACGTTGAAGGGCTCCGTCCTGGCTAGGTATTCAAGAAGATGCGTTGCCTCTCCTCGTGTGCACTTTTGAGGGTTTGGTAATGGCTCCCGCCAGTTGGTCTACCGCGTACGAGATGTCGTAGCGTGTCACCTGGATTATCTCCATGACGCAGCCGACAATAGCTTGACATCGTCGCTTGGCCTTCTCGTCCAGGTGGCTCTGTTCCGATTGCACCAGGAACAGCTGCTTGCCATACCCCGGACTTCCTAACGGCCTGCAGTCTCGTATGCCCTTGCAGTATGAGTAATCCCCTGGTGCAGCCCACCTGGGTGATGACGGGCGATCTTGCTTGGACGAAAAATGTGACGTGCATCACAGGCATCTGCGACTCGTCGCAAACATCTGACATCATGAAGCGGCTAACCAGGGTTCCCTTGAGCATGTCGAGCGTGGTGTTGCTGCCGCCCGCCAGCAGCACGTCGTCCGCGTGAAGATCAAGAGCGGCCGCCACAGCGTCGTCGGTCGTGAGTCCCTGATTTGCCGTGGTCACCGCATTGAAGATACACAGACACACGGGTCGCTGTTGTGGGATTTTCGATCCGATTCCCACGAGGGAGGGCTCAATGTTTTCATGCTGGTTCTTGGGGTTTAGCTTTAGGGCGAAAGGCGGGCCTGAAGCCCACTGTGACAAGAGGAGCCCCCGTGTCTTCCTCCATGGCCTGGATTCCCGGGGCCATCTTACCTGGCATCTTCTACTCGATGTCCGCATAAACAACCGAGGTGCAAACACTGAGGTGCCAGACCGTTCACCCTATCTCCACCGCAGTACCGAGTACCTTGCGGAAGCTCGGAGGGAACGTC
The DNA here is from genome assembly GCA_031763025.1 of Macrocystis pyrifera. Taxonomy (NCBI): domain Eukaryota; class Phaeophyceae; order Laminariales; family Laminariaceae; genus Macrocystis; species Macrocystis pyrifera. The sequence continues at coordinate 9,257,264 of JASSKH010000020.1, read as the reverse complement.
CCTCCACTGTCGAGCCTCCTCACTTGCCCCCACGTCGACATGACAAAGCGAACTCCTCTTGGGGTTCCAGCGGGAAACATCCGTCGTAAACCATGACGACTACAGCAACGGGCACTACGCGGTTTTGGGGGGGTGATAGAAATTGGTGCCCGACTTACAATGCCAGGGGTCCTACGGCGTAGCCACAAGATGACCTACCTGTGCTGCTGGTCGCATGCTCCTACAATATATTGTAGACGATTGATAGCACCAACCGTGGCCATGTGGTCTAGTCACTTTCTCGGCGTCCCGAACGGTTGTCCGCCTCGATCGTCTAGGCCCAGCGAGCGCTGGCCGCTTTCTGCTCGTCGGGTGGTATGGGCGTGATGGGGGTGAGGTCTTAACCCATATGGGCTCACAGACTCTCCAGTATCTTGACTGAAGTCGTCTTCTGACCAGAGGCTTCAGGAAGCACCGTAGCTTCTTGGGACGTGTTAGGAATCAACGATATTTTCTCCCCCTCTCCGAATGCTGTAGCTGCACGTAAAGTAGAGGCATGCGCACGCTCCGTGTACACCAGCATTTCCCTGTGGTGCGCCCTTATCCGGCAATACTCGTGTTGGTCTAGAAGCGGAGTTTTTCCAGTCCGCGCTGGGCCGCTGTTGTTGGTAGTAAAGCTGAAGAAGCGCTGCTCCTTTTCACTGCCGACGTCAATTGGTTTCCGAGGTGCCACTCCACCTGCGTTTGAGGCCATTGCTCCATCGAACCCTTCTTGATGCCCGCTTTCTTCACCTGCTTCCGGCGTCTGTCTGCCACCGTAATCCCTCGATGATTGTTTGTCCGCCGACGCTGTCCGCCGGTGCTTCCGGTGTCTCTTTTCCGGCCAGCACATGTGGTTGAGTTACTCCACGGATGTTCGTCAGGATCTCGACGATTGCCGGGTCGTACGGTCGCACGATGCAGGTGGTGTGGTGCGACGTCATGTCGTCGATGAAGTGTATGCACGATGTGTACTCTATTAATGTTAATGGTGCGCCTCGCAGTGTGTCACCGTCCTCTGGTCCGTCGTTTACATCTGTTTACGACGACGTTGTCCATTTCGTCGATGTCGTCCGTCTCGCTCATCGGTGGTCACACCACCTTCGATGGCCTTGCTGTAAACACGACGTTCCTGCGCTCTACCACCGTGTGTGTTGTTGCATTATATAGGTGCGATATTCCTTGGTGTTCGGGTTTTACCCGCAGAACATGCCCTCCCAAGATCTGGCCTTCAGCTTCAGCTTCTTCGACTGACTGGGATCTTCTCAACTGAAGAAGTAAGCAATAAGACATACTTCATAAGTTTTTTAGTTTACAACAACATAATATTATTCGTTGAGTTCGCAGGCCATGGAGTTGATTGCCCATTCGGTCAAATCAAGCTTGCGTTTTTTCTTGAAAACCCGACGTTTTGGTGATTTATACTTTCAGGTGTATACTTCCGAGATGTCCATGACGTTCGGGACTACTACAAAGAAGGACATCGGGGAGATTTGAACCCCAGGTTGTGCTATTTGATATACACCCTGATCACTGGGCTAAACGTCAGCTCTTACTGGACGCTCAGTGGCTAGGGTTTGTCTAGGTGGGTCACTACCCTAGCAATCGTCTGGCCCTGCCTGCCCTAGGGTGTAGCTTAGGCACCTCGCTTATCCAACCCTCTCCAATAGCAGAGGCGACAGATGTCCAGAAGGGGGAACAAGTTGATTTCGCTGCCGGCCGTTTCACTTGATATCACGTGATTCATACAAGCTACCACGCTGTTGTGCTGACATGGCATTCAGCATCATTGGGCGCGCGTTCAAGAGCATGCCGTAGCACAATTAGCAAATTCCTTTCATGTCATGTAGTAAGTAGTTCATGCAATAAGTAGCATGCTTTGTGAACTTTTTTAGGAGCACGACAGGCACAAACTGGGCGAAACTTAGAAAGGGCAGGCAACACACGAGGAATCTAACAATACATTAGTACATACACATAAACCCAAAAAATGGGGGTCGGGGGAAGCGCGGAATGGATGTAATGCTAGACTCATCGCGGGCTTTCTTCAATTTTTTCCTGTCGTGCTGGCGATTTTTTTTTCACCTAAAGGTCCCTGTATGCTAAGATGATCCCTGGTCACGTTTCCTAGCGCGGTGACTAATCCTCTAGCATGATCATTGCGCCCTCTGAAATGCTCCGCTCTGAATATTCCTGTCCCTTTTTCGTCTATCGTCGCAGCGCGGTTTCGTTGTTTTTCCGTGCTTTTTCGGTTCACGAGTTTTATTTCATTTGCTTCGTGGTTTGGCTATGTGTTTCATCGTGGCGGTCACTGTTAGCAGTACTGCTGTACTTCTGCACCTCTTGCACATATATTCCTAGCCAGATGCTCGGGATTTACACGTGATAGGCGCAGTAGTAGTAGTAGCAGGAAAGACAATATGTAAGATCCTGCAAATACTCGCGGTGGGTCTCGAGCCCTATTTCCCCGCCTTCACACCAACAACTAACTGCTACTTGTAGTATTTGCCGATATACGGAAGTAGCTCTTTGCAGCATCAGGCGAGAGCAAACGGATGTCACGCGTGTCTGCACACCACCAGTACGATGATCGATCGTGCCCATCCCGTTGCACGCTTTATATCGAAGTTGATATTAAACCAGGTAGTTCTGTATCACCAAGGAGGAGGTATTAAATATTACACCACGTAAAAGCTTGCAAAATAGTCAGCTAACGTGCGTATTTTTCCATGACGGGGGACCATAATTAATGGGACCAAAAATTGTTAGTAAAAATTGGGAAATGTATAGGTTTTTGTGTGGACCGTAGGTCTTGTTTACTATGGTCCCCCGTAATAGTTCAAACAGAGACAACAGCAGTGAGTGGCATATTCACTCAACGACCACCTTGGGACAGGCAATTCAGCTGGGCTAGTCTCGAAATATTGCACTATCTTCTACGAGGAATGAAAAATTACCCTATACTACTGCTTCCAAGTGTTTTCGTCGTGATGGGTCGATTTTAACGACACATATTATATTTCGTTCTTTTTCTGAAATTTCGGCATTTCGCCAATTTCAGGGAGGGTTGAATCTTGTCGAGTACGTCCCTCAGTTGGCTCGCGAAACAATCGTCCACCCGGCACATAACCGTCACTACTATATACAGCAGCTAGGTGCGCTCGCGGAACCCATCCGCGCAGTGGTCCCACTGTCATCGGCCAGACTCGTAGGCAGGTCAAAGGTGCCTTGGGGAGTGAAATACATCACCAACCCGTCACGCTACAACGCCCAACGCGACAAAGTCGCAGCTATTGCCCTTACCGAGCTCAGTCGGTCGGCCGCCTCGGCGAAGTCACCTCGTGAACTCGGCCACGAGAGCCCAGAAAGCTATTGCGCCTTCTGCGTTCGGCCATGACTTGCGAACGAAATGACCTTAGGAACGACCCTTGTCGGCTTTGTGCACTCGCGAGTGGTGGCATAGCTCGGGCGGTGGAGATGCCCGATCCTCTACAGCCTTTACCTAAACTTCCTGAAAAAAGTCGAGACGTCATTTCTTTTTCGGTGCCGGGGATTTGTCGTCTTATCTCGACAACAAACCGAGAAAATACCGAAATTTCGGGAAAATGCTGGAAAAACCTGAAAACCACTCCTCGTTAAGATCGACCCTAAGCCATTATTTTTCCCAGATGGTCTCATCCACCCGAAAGACTTGAACCGGAGGGCTCGTTTAGGACCGCAGTACCGTTAGGGAGACGAACCACTGGAATTTCAAGTAGTATATCCCAGAACGGGACTGTTGCCTCCACAGGGCTAAGAATGGGTCTACCGCTCTCTATGCGTGCGGACTGCTAGTCGAACCGATCTCCACAACCCAGACCTGTCGTTTTGAGCAGCTGAATCTTTCAAGATTCGGTCTGAGATCTGGGACGTTACATAACGTTCGTCTCTTTTGTGATCCAAGAGTCAAGCCAAACGAAACGGTTGTTCCCCGTGAACTTGTTCTTCTTTCGGCGAATATTATAAGGGGCCATGGTAAATAGGACCAAATATTGCTAGTAAAAATTGGGGAATATATAGGTTTTTGTGTGTACCCTAGGTCCTATTTACTACGTATGGTCCCCCGTAATCGTTGTGATTTTTCGGTGATCGGCGCTGCCGCTGTCGTGGGTGACATATAGGGCAAATACAACAACGTCGCACGCACACAACAATGTGTACTACTGCTGTACTGCTGTAGATCGGCTATGCTAACTACTGCGGGGGGACCATATTAAATAGGACCTACGCTGCGTACAGAAACCTATATATTTTGCAATTTTTACTAACAATATTTGGTCCTATTTACTATGGTCCCCCGTAACAGTAACATGTCACACACATATGCATTCTGATCTATTTCTTCGAAAATCAAAAGATGGCTCGTCGGGCATACCTACGTCGTATGTTCATGTATAAAATCGGTACGAAAGAACACATATATACATGCGTCGGGTGCGCGTTTGACGCATGAATACACAACCTCGAATACGTATCTCACGACTCTCGTGGTTTTTTTTTTTTCTGTTTGTATCCTAGCGCTGGGTTTTGTTCTTCTATCACGGGGGGGGCAGACTAAACAGGACCTACGGTACAGAAAAACATATATATATATATATATATACCCATCTTTACCGTAAATATTTAGTCCTATTTACTATGTTCCCTCGTAATAGTCCTCCTTCAGGCCCATCTTTGGAGCCCTGCTGCAGGCTGTTTGTTCACGGACTGGATGTTTTGTCTGGGTGAGTTAATGCGAGAACAACAGGTTACGCGATTACGGTTGCCTAGTCAACGAACGGGAACGTTTCGCATGTTGCTTATTACTTGGAAAGTACCGTTTTCCGGTGTATCACCCAAGACGCTGTAGAACTGGCACCCTCTTACGAAATTCCGAGCGAAGTTTCTCGGCAACGAATCGAGTGTGCGGACTCCAAGGGGGGTGTCTATATGGGAAAATCTCGACAGTAGTAGTATGGCCACGTGTTTATTTGCCTCCAAACCCGCATCCAGGCTCCACTCCCGGCGTTTTGTCGATTGGAAGTCTGGATGCTCCGATCGCCTCGCAGTCGAACGCTATTAATACTTTTTTTGCCGTCGCCTTGGAGGACACAGCACGATGCGGGAGTGGAGATTTCGATGCTCTCACCCCAACGCTAAACGTTCACGAAAACGACTGCGAAGAAGGTGTACGTAATCCTGTACAACTTGTTATCGTCCTTGGTGAGGCGATCCAAACGACCATGAAAGGCAAGGGTGGGAGTCACTCACCCCCACGGAGGCGTTCTACGACGATGATAGAAGTTCACCCCAAATCGTCTGAGGCTCCTCGCTTGACCTCAAGGAGCTCCGTGCCTGACCCGATAGCTGATTTCAGCAAAACTCTAATCGCATCCCGATGAATAATCCCAAACATGGACCAAGTATACAAACACGTCATTTTTCGAAACAAGACTGGCATTCCGACGATTTTACGCTAAGAAACGCCGTCGGTCATCAGAAAACATTTTAGCGGACTTGTGCTACCTCTATCGTAGAACGCGTCCCTCCCACAAACGTAAAAAACCCCACAACAAGATGTCGACAACTTCTCAACTCGGCACGCCTACGTACTGGTGTGCTACATTTGACGTTTCAATGTCTCCACGATACTGTTTTTTTTTACGCCCACATTATTACGGGGGGGGGGGGGGGGGGGGGGGGGGGGGAGTCTGCCTACCTGCGTCCTAGCCTACTGGCGACCTCGCATTGAGAGAGAAAGCATCTAGAAGACAGGAGATAGCTACCTTTGTGGTAAGCGAGACTTTCTGCGAGAAGAGGCATTACGGGGGACCATAGTAAATAGGACCAAGTAAAAACAGAGGAATCTTTGGGGTTTTTTGTATACCATAGATCCTATTTACGATGGTCCCCCGTCATGGCATTTGCCTACTTGCTTTATCTACTTCTAAAGCAGGGCGTCCGCCTCCTCTTCCCCCCAATCCACACGACGTCTAGTAAATTATCAACGAAGCTGTAAGAGTAGGATTATGTACACAGTAGACAGTACAGGACACTCTCTACTGAGACAACGAGATAGACTTACAGAGACACGCTCATTGAAATTTCGGTAGCCGTCTCACCAACTAACGTAGTGGCACTGAACAACACGCAAGATAACGCACGCCACCCTTGGATGGAGCTAACGATCCTGTTTTATCGAAAACAACGATTGAAGGCGTGCACAACGCAACCAAATCGCGGCTGGCTTTCGAAACAACTCTGTACAGAGACAGCAGTATCGTAGCCTAGGCCCGAACACACCACCAGTTGGGCTTGCAAATTCTAACGTGCAATGCATGTCGAGATGTTGTGGGGGTACTAATGCAACTCCCACCACCGTGCGTATTATCACAAGGATCGGCCTTTTGTTCAACGTGTGTCTTTCATCCCATCCATGCTCGTATTCTCTTCCCCCTTCTTGCTCCTGTCCCCCCCTCGGCTGAAACTCAGATCCGAGGTGCCAGAGTAGCTCTTCTCCCCCTTCCACACGTACGATACCTACAGGATCAGCGCTGTTTGTCTCGAGAAGGGCTCAGAGAGGGGCAACGCTGAAGAAGAAGAAGGTAAAAACAGGGGGTTAAGGCCGGAGGCAGACATACGTAGATAACACTCGTTTCGAATCCACGCTTGGGACGCTTCGTTTTTTCAAAGAAAGATTCCCGCGTGCGTGCGTGCGTGTTTTTGTGCGTGATTGTGTCAAAACTCTCGGTATAGATGCATCGACCGATCGGCGTTGGTTCGCGCTCTCCCCTCCCCGTCGCCCAGGAAACCTGCATGGAAAGTTCAGCGGATCGTGCTATTACGCGGGAACATAGAAAATAGGACCTACGTTGGACACAAGCCTACATATTTACCTATTTTTACTAGTACGGGGGTCCATAGTTAATAGGACCTGTGGTATACATAAAAACCTATATATTCACGTATTTTTATTAACAAATTTTGGTCTCGTTAAATATGAACCCCAATAATAACTATATTTGGTCCTACTTACTATGGACCCTTACCGTAATATGAACACTGTTTGGGCAACCATTACGGGGGACCATAGTTAATAGGACCTACGGTACACACAAATACCCATACATTTCCATATTGTTACCAACAAAATTTGGACCTGTTTACTATGGCCCCCCGCTATACTACTACTTGCTGATGAATCCCGCCTATGTGTGCCACAAGCGACATCACGGGCACTATGACACCACAAGGCAATACTCAGCCGGCACTGTGGAGGAGCCACTACTTTTCGGCACTGCTGCCTAAATGTTTTGCGCACGCTACGAGCTGTGTACGAGACAAAGAGGACTGGCTGGTTTATTGCGTTTCGGTTGGGGTCGGGACGCGAGGTATATTTTTTTACGATGGGATATTACGGGGGGTCCATAGTTAACAGGGCCTATGGTGTACATAAAAACCTATATATTTGCCTATTTTTACTAACCAAATTTGGTCCCGTTAACTATGGACCCCCGTAGTAGTAGCATCGAATATCGTTTGAAGATTTTCACTTGCGGAGAGCTCCTTACACCCGCATCCGATACGACCTGACCTTAGAGTCATTCATAAGGGGGGGGGGCTAATATACTGGCATATGTGTGTCAGGTATTCAGGTCCGGTTGATAGCGCCTTCCATCTTTCAAGTCATCGGGCTCTTATTGGACTAGCTACCCTTCTGCATGAGGATGGTATGATTGGAAGAAGAGCTGCACAGTGGCAGATGGCAACGGAAATATACTGTAGTATAACTTGGCCTCGCGAACGACGAAGAGCCATCCCACAGTAGGGGTGCACCCGACGTTCCTGAGCCCCTCACATTGGGAACTCAATATCTCACCCGATACAATACTTGGAAGAAATTCGTTCGGTTCATCCGACCGGCACTTGTACGCGCTAGTCCTAAAACGAATATACGTGATTGTTTTTCATCCTAACTGGTAGTTCCTCACTTAAGGAACTCAATTGGTCAGAAACCTTTCACCCAAAAAGTGCAACCCCTACCGTGGGGTGACTCCGAATACAATGACAACCGTTTTTTACAATGACATGCATTGCCCATAGAGAGTATATATATATATAAATCGCACGTTTAAATGACCGGATGAGTTACAGTAAATCAACAAGTAGTGTGAGAAAACGCAGTCCATTCCATGTTCGAGACTTTACTTGGAGCAGCAGTATTATATTAATAGTATTAATAGTGTAAATCACAAGTTTCATCTGTTGAGGAAAACTGTTTGGCCTAAGCATGCCACGCGCCCCCCCCTTCGGTCTTAGCACGCGGCTAAAGGCTTTCGGTTACACATACACACCCGCGTATCCAGGGCTGGGGTTACAACAGTATTATTGCGGGGGGGCATAGTAAATAGGACCAAATATTGTGAGTAAAAATAGGGAAATATATAGGTTTTGTGTGTACCGTAGGTCCTATTTACTATGTTCCCTCGTCATAGTGGTAGATAAACTATTTCTCCAAATGTGTATCATCAGGTAACATCAGGTAACAGGAATCAGAGAGCTGGTGAACTACCCTCGGAGATTCGTTTGGGAGGTGGGGGGGGGGGGGATGTCTTGCATATTATTCATGCCGTATATACATTACTTATTATGCTGAAGTAGGCGAACAATCAGGCGTATCCGGAGATGACCTCTTATTATATACCAGGTATGCTAAATCGATCAACCATGTCCGGAAATTTGACCCGTGACGTATCCAGTAGTAGACGAGCAATCCGTCGTATCCGGAGATGATCGATAATCTATGATGCTGCAGTAATGGGCGAGCAATCAACCGTATCCAGATATGACCCGTTAAACACTATACTAATCGATGCTATTAATATTAACATAGGTTGTTTCCATTTGCTACCTGACATTGATGATGTGCAGTGCTTATTCCCATGATATCATCCTATGAAAGTTGTATTGATGGCGTCCCGCCCTGGGAATTTCAAGCAAAATATATTCGTTCGGTTGAGTGGGTTCAGTCGGTGTATGGTCCAGTCGGTTTATCGGCAAAGTGCATACAGATAGCCAGCACTGCCACTGTATGTAGTACACAGTATGTACGTACTACCAGGTAGTTGTTAATAGTTGCCTGTTTTTCTGCAGCAGCAAACAAACAAACAAACGATGTTCTACTACTACGGGAGACCATAGTAAACAGGACCAAATATTGCTAGTAAAAAAAGGAAAATAGACAGGTTTTTGTACGTTCCGTAGGTCCTATTTACTATGGTCCCAGGTAATACCACTACGGTAACCGCTGTAGTACTAGGTATGCTTGAATTGTCGAGCCTTACGGTGGGGTTCTGAAAGGAAGGGTTGGGTTTGTTGGGCCTTTTACTGCTACAGTAGTAACTGTTGATACTCACTGTACTGCGGACGCGTTCTACGATAGAGGAAGCACATTTCCGCTATTACGGGGGTCCATAGTTAACGGGACCAAATTTTGTTAGTAAAAATAGGTAAATATATAGGTTTTAATGTATACCATAGGTCCTGTTAACTACGTACCCCCGTAATAGCACGTTTTCTGGGTCACGAGGTTTTTCGACCCAAAATCGTCGGAAGGTCGAGCTTGTTTCGAAAAACGACGTTTGGGTATGCTTGGGCCGCCGGATTATTCGTCGGGATGCAATTTGATTTTTTTTTGCTGACGTCAGTTTTCGGGTGAGGTGTAAGGCATGGAGTTCCTTTAGTGAGGAAAATTAGCGTGAAGCCCTATCGTAGAACGCCGCTGTAAAGAAACCTAAATGTACTCTAACTCCAGGTAACATGCAGGGAGTGAGTGTAGTCGTAAAGAGAAAGGGCTTGACGCCTGTAGGACGGCAGTCGGTCTGGCTTTCGGGAGAAAGTACGTACCAAATAAATGGACTGGTTTGTTCCCACGAGGGGAGTTGTGTTACGCCCCCCCCCCCCCTCCCCCCCCACGCATACATCATGCAGGTTGAGGGTTGATTCGAACAAATGTCACTTCGAACCTTGACTTTTCGTTTTCGAGAGGCATCTGTATGTGGCTCGTGCGTGTTCGTGAGTCTGCAACCTATTATTGTAGTATTATGGGGGACCATGTTAAATAGGATCCACGGTACAAAAAAAAAACTGTAAATATGGGCGCGATATTATTGGCCCTGTGCTCTCAGCGCTCCTCAGTGTTTCTTAGGCGTATTTTTTTTTGCGTTATTCGTGCTAGCGCGTCATGAGGTTGACCTCACGGGACGAAACTGCCGCATCGTGATCCCCGGGCCCGACTGTGTCAGGGGCGGCTTCGGGCATGCTTGCGCCGTGCCCTGTCTGCTGGCTGGCCGTGCTCGTGTTTTACAGAAATATTTAAAGTACGTCAGCTGTGAGTGGGATCAGTTAGTTGAAAGGCCGATACATAATTTATCATACAATTAAATTAGTCTCGTGGTCAAAGATTTCGGTTGACGGCCTACCTTTGGCCCGTCAAGCCCTCTTGTGAAATATGATAGCTTTGGCCGTTGGGGTCTCCTTGAGGGCTGCCAGTCAAAGCGAAAATGTGCCGTCAACCGACATCTATGCTCGCTCGTGACGGTCAATATATTATGATTTTCGGTACCAGCACCCGGATTGGACCTCTTCTCCTTTGGCCGAAACGGGACCGGCCGCAGCCTCCGTCTCTTTTGACAACTCATGGCGGCAAGAGTGCGGGTAATATGAGCTGGGGTGGCCGGTCTCATGCTGTTGATTGATCTCTAAAGGTATAGGCGCAGCTGGCACGGGAACGCGTGGTTGACCCCAGACAGTAACACGGAACTCCTCATATATTATATCCGAGCTGTCGGGTGACAAGCTCATGCATCGTATGCAAGTTGTTATCCAACAGGTTGCAGGAATAAACCTCCCGTTTATCCCGCAGAATATCTGTCTAAATATCCCTCTCCTATAATCCCACATCAATATATGGAACTCCCTAATGTTAGATGGAACATCTCCGTCGTGTTTCTGAGCACAACCAATACATAGTCCGCTGTTGCTCGTGCGCTGAGGGCTGGGCGTTCCAGAAACGAATTTCAAAATTCCGATTCGGGCTATTTTACATGTGAAAGGACGAGCTTTGAGCAAAAATGTTGTGATTCGTATACTAGTTTTTAGCCGCCAAACGAGCGTCGCGAGCCTCTTCGGCTACCGTGTACGCCGGACGACCAGACTCCCTAAGGCAGAGATGACGGGGTCTTTGGTTTCGACCGAATCCACTCACCCTACGACGCGGGGGGAGCGGTGCGGTGGCGGAGGGTGGAGGCACAAACGGTGTCTACAATTCTGTATTTTTGTATACGCAGCAGGCAGTGCCACATCATGGGGATTTGTTGTGTTGTGCGTTTTTTTTTTATCATGCAATCGCTAAAAAACTAAAAAAGATATGAACGAGGGTACCACGACGTAGCGTTCCTTTTGCACCCTCCTGCAATGTGCTTCGTTGCTGACCCTCGAGGGAATTTTAATGCCTTTCCTCGTCGTGCCTGCTGCAGTAGAGACGAATGGAGTGCATGTTGAAGTTTTCCTACCGCCTCCATCTCCTTCTTCTGTAGAGACGAGCGGGGAGTCCATGTGGACGATTTCCTCTCGCCTCAGTCTACTGCAACAATGCTGTAGAGACGGATGGAGTTCATGTTGATGATTTCCTCTCGCCTCCGCCTACTGCTGTAAGAACGAATGGAGTGCATGCTGATGATTTCCTCCCGTCTCCGCCACCTGCCGTAGAGACGAATGGAGTGCATGTTGATGATTTCCTCTCGCCTCCGCCTACTCGTACGCCTGCAGAGATGAATGGAGTTCATGTTGACGATCTCCTTCCACCTCCGTCTACGCCTGCAGAGATGAATGGAGTTCATGTTGACGATCTCCTTCCACCTCCGTCTACGCCTGCGGAGATGAATGGAGTGCATGTTGACGATTTCCTCTGGCCCCCGCCTGCAGTACGAGTAGAGCCGAATGGAGTGGATGCCGGTGACTTTCTCCCCTCCTCCCCGTCTTTTGTACGAGTAGAGTTGAATGGAGTAGATATGGATAACCTTCCCCCATCCCCATCTTCAGTCCGAGTAGAGTTGAATGGAGTAAAATAGAAGGGTTTTCTCCCGCTTCCGTGTGTAAGAAAAGTAAAAAAAGTGATGATTTACGACCACAGGGCGAGTTTCCCCCCACGCCCACCCTAGAACAGTGTCCAGAACCTACGATAATAGTTCCCCCCTCGATCACCGTGCTTCCCTGCCCCAACTGATGTGCCGTGGGGTGGCCTCGGGCGTGCGTGGTGTACTGCTTGCTGCTGCTGCTGTTGCCACTGCCGCTGTTTTTGCTTCTGCTGCTACTGCAATGTACCACTGCTGCTGCGCTGTTCTGCTGCTGTTGCTCCTCACGCAGCTCCCCTCGTGGAATAGGTCAGCATGCGATATGTTTCGTTGCTGAGGCTCGAAGTCGTAGTTCTTTATTTTTACTTTTTATTTTTTTAGTCTAACTTTTACTTTCCAGCTTCTGGGCAAGGAATGACGTCCCTTTTGCCCCCCCGGTTACCACCTTCATTTTTATCGCGCAGAGGGTTCAGTCTTCCTCACGCTCATGGGTTACTCATCGAATTTGGCCAACCCACGCTCTCGGGCTATCGGCTCGTCTAGGTTTTACGCTAGAAAAAGCCCCCCCGGTAAGAACCAAGCGGTACGTAGATATCTTGATATCTTGAAGGATAGAAGCCGGTACAAAGTGTGGGGGGATTGTTGGCCAAGCTTTCGGCAGTGAAGGTCTACTCGGGAGCATTAGTGGGGTAGTTACCCGTGGTGAAACGTACATATGACGGAGAAAGCAACGTACGGGACCTCCCGATGTGTGAGTAAGACTTTGTGTTGTGCAAGTCGTCCTTGAACCGTGCACGGTCAAAATGACCTCCCTGGAGGAAAGTCACCAGTACAGCAACGGGGCAAGAAGATAGAAGATACAAGCGTGGAACGCCAGGATGGTTACCATGCAGATCGCCTGACACAAACGTGGGTGCTTGTGTTCAGGGTGTTGAACTTGGCTCCAGGATACGAGCCCGTGTTGGAGACACTATTTAGTGTGGTGCGCCGGCAAAAGAACTGAAAGACATCAGACCCTCAACGAGTAATAGGATTGGGAAGTCCCAGTAACTTGAACATTTCTCACTACCACTATGAACACAAGTAAGCTGGAGATATTCTCGGAAGAGGTTAGGAGCAAGACGGTGAGGAAGGGTGGGTGGAGAAAGAAGGATTGGCGGGGAAAAGTACTAGTAGTGCTTGTATTTGGAGTCCCTAGCGAGATGACAAGGATTGAGTTCAAGAGGAAGTGCGACGACGTAGGACTGTACTGCTTTGCAATAGGAAACGTAGAACGAGAGGCAGAACACTTTCGAGTCACTCTGGAGCCGAAAGCGAGCATGGGATGGCAGAGGATAGAGACAGAAAAAGTGTCGGCATGGATTGAAAGACTAGGATGAAGAGTATGTATAGCTAATGGAATAACGAAACTAAGACGTAGTCCTAGGGTGAACGAAGGTAGGGGGAGGCAGGAAACCGCAAGTGGCTCAAAGGGAATGGGGGAGAAACATAGGGGCGCAGAACAAGCAGACAAGAACAGGAACGGAAACGGAAATAATGCTCAAAGAAGAGATAACAGAAATACTCGTGGTGACAACGGAGAAAGAACAGGTAAGTAAGACTAGAGCGGATAATGAAACGAAAAGGAGGCTGAGAATAGGACCATGGAACGTATGTGGCTTCACCACGGAAGAGCGCAAAAGAATCGAAATCGACGAACAAGTAAGTAAGCGCGACCTAGACAGTGGGAATTCAAGAGTCGTGGGAGAAAGAAGGAGGGGATATAGGATGCAAAGTTGGAGAATATGCATGGATAAGGAAAAAGAGGAAGGAACAGAATAGCAAGAATAGGTGGGCGGGGGGTGTGGGGCTCCTAGTCAAAGAATACCTGTGTGACATAATAGAGGTGATCAAAGACACTAAATTCGACGAAAGCATATGGATTAAAATACCAGGGGAGCAAGGAGCGAAATATTAATTCTTAGGAAACATATATATGCCCCCAGAGTCGACGAATACGATACAAGCTATGCAGAGGAAGTTCGGAGAAATAGCAGCAGATGTACAGAAGTATAAGAGGCAAGTAGAAGTAGTACTAGAGTGGCAGATTTCAACTCAATAATTGGGAAGGCAAGCAAACTCAATGAGAACATTGGACAATATGGGGAAGTAACTAAGAATATTAATGGGGAAGAGATGTTCGGGCTACTCAAGCACAACGAGATGAAAACGTTGAACGACAGAGTAAAAAAGGCAGAACTGGAATGGACCAGACAGTGCATACAAAAGGGAGAAAGCTCTATCCTTGACGTTATAGTAGTAGAAAATGGAGGTGGTAGGGAAACGGAACTACATGTATGCGCAGCGGAAATAGGAACTACGGATCGCTGTCTAATATGGACAGACAGCCAACTGACGAGAGTTATCAAACATAGAAGAGGTAGGAAATTGTATAGATGGAAAATAGATAAACTAGAAGTGAAAGAGAAACGGGAAGAGTTCCGAGAAGAGACGGCCAAAAATGCAGAGAAATTTTCCGAGCTGTTGGAAAGAATAGGTACAACAAGGAACGATATAGAGAGGGATGATGCAGGAGCTAGGATAATAGAAGGATGGGAGCAGTTGGTCAAGACCACAGCAAGTAAAGTAATAGGGGAGAAGTCGATAGTATGCAACAGAGCAGTAAAATGGCGGCATGAAGAAGTGAAAGAGGCTATAAGAGCAAGGAGAAAGGCACACGCAAGGCATACGTCGAGTTAAACTTAGACAGGGTGGGAGGAATATGCTATAGCTAAAAAGAAAGTAAAAGAGATGGTAGAGAAGAAGAAAGGGATATGGAAAGACGTAGTAAATAAAACGAATGAAGACTTTGAGGGCGGGATGAAGCAGATGTGGGTAGGGATAAAAGGGATACTTGGCAAACAAGCAGGAGAGGCAGACACGGGAATAGCTACTCTAAGAGCGCAAAACGGTGAAATGGTTAGTAGTTCGAAGGGAAAAAGGGAAGACCTACAGTAGTAGAGCATTGCCGAAAGCTAGGAACATCCACAGCCAACGAAACGTTCGACGCAGAATTCGATAAAGAAATCAACGCGTGGGCAGAGGCGAACGTAGATACATCAGAAAGGGGAGACAGTGGTTTGAGAGGGTTACAGAGAGAGTTCACAAAGGAAGAAGTCAAGAAGTGTGTGGCTAAGCTAAACAAAATGAAAAGCGGCAGGGGCAGACCAAATAGTGAATGAATTTATGAAGTACGGGGCAGAAGAAATGCTTACCATGATGGTTATGTTGTACAACTGGATATGGAAAAACGAGTACGCACCTAGGTGGTGGAGGGAAGGAGTAGTAGTAAATTTATTCAAGAAAGGAGATAAGGCTGACCCGGGGAACTATAGAGGGATAACGCTACTAAGCACAGTAGGCAAAACATTTTGTAAGATTTTGAACGATAGAATGGGAACGATGATGGAGAAGGAAGACAAAATAAGCGAAGGACAAGCAGGGTTTAGGCCAAATCTGCGTAGACCATGTGTACACCTTAGGTAAGATTATTCAAGGTAGGAAAGACGCGGGACTAACAACGTACTGTTTCTTTCTAGATGTGCAGAAAGCCTACGACACAGTATGGAGAAATGGATTGTGGAAAAAACTGTGGGAAATAGGAGTCAGAAGAAATATGTGGAGAATGATGAAAAATATGATGGAATGTGCGAGAAGTGCTGTGATGCTGGACGGGGAAATAGCGAAGTATGTTGATATTTTACAAGGAGTTGCACAGGGATATACGTTGTCACCTAACTTTTTCAAGATGTATATTAACGACCTGATAGTAGCAGTCGAGGCAGCAAGGCAGAGGGTCACGGTGGGGGAAGATACGGTGTCGGGATTGATGTTTGCGGATGACTTCGTGGGGATATCGGGAAATCCCGAAGGATTGCAGAAACAAACAGAGAAGGCGCTAGAATACACCAGGAAATGGAGGGTGACGGCGAACGTCAAGAACTGCGCAGTAGCTGTTTGTAACGAAGATAAAGTAAACCCGGCAAATTTCAGTTGGAAGTGGGGAGAAGATGAAATGCCCGTCGTAGACCAGTATACATACCTTAGCGTAGAGATCTCAAAGGACTGCTCTTGGGATACACATATAGCAAAAGTAATAGGAAAGGGTAAGGCACAAGTAGGCAAGATGGATGCGATCCTAACATACTCGCCCCTTGACACTAGGGTTAAGAGATGTATCTTGATGAATTTGATAGTACCAAAGCTAGAATATGCAGGAGAAGTATGGGAAGGAAACACGAAACTCGTAAAACAGTTGGAAACAGTACAAATACCAGCAGCTAAAAAAATCCTACGATGCTGAAGTGCGACTAGTAATACAGTATTGAGAGCAGAGCTGGGAATGCGCCCACTCAAGACAAATAGGAACATGAGAAAGTTGAACTGGCAATATAAAATAAGGAACATGCCAAAAAAGAGGTTGCCAGCCATAGTTAATAGAGCTGTATGGGAGAAAGTAAGAAAAGGGCGAGCTGGAATAAGGTGGGATGGCGTAGTTGAGAACGTATGGAAGGATATAGGGGGAAACCGACAAGAGATGATGTCCGCCGGGAAGCTTGGGAGGTACAAGGCAGCAGTAGAAGAAAGGATGGAAAGAAGGGAAAGGCTAGCGCTAAGAAACAAGGTGGAATCGGAAAAACACTCAGAGATATTCGGGGGATTGAGGGAAGGAATAGGAATGAAAACGTATTTGCATGGCCCAATGGACTTCACGAAAACGCTGAAACTGCGCTTTCGTGTAGGGGACCTGGACCTGCCAGAAAGAAGAAAGAGGTACACCAGTAACCGGGAGGAGGAGGACGTAGGCAAAGCAATAGAGAGTAGAACTCACATTGTAGGAGAATGTGAAATATACAAGGAGGAACGGGATGTGTTAGAAGAGGAGATGAGGGAAATAGACGAGTTTGATACAATGAATAGCAGCGAGAAAACGATCGCTATGCTAGGAGATAGATGGTGGCCACAGGAGGCCAAACAAGAAGGGGATAAGATTAGCAAAAAGTTTCTATGTAATATATGGAAACAACGGAATGAGCGCCCAATTGATGGAGGTGTCTCTATTAGGAGTAGGAACGGTGCTCCGTCTCGAAAGGGATGCGTGGTCAATGGTCAAATGACTAAGGCAAGCAACAAATGAGTACGCCCCCTCCGCCCGCCCCCCGGTGAGTGCCGTCATTTTATAGCGCAGGGGGTTCAGCTTTCCCGATGCTCGTCGATTGTTCATTTTATTTTTGCTAACTCACGATTTCACACTTTCGGTTCGTCTAGTTTTTACGCAAGAAAAACTCCTCAAGAGTACGCGCGCGCACTCGATGAGACTCGAACCTGCAACTTGACTTTAGTAGGAACGGGACTCATCCACTATAAAGGAACTCCGTCTGGGACACCCTTTTGCCTTCCATCGTCGTGTCCCACCGTGCTCCCCTGCCTCGAGTGCTGTGTCGAGAGCGGCCTCGGGCGCGCGTGATGTGCTACTGCTGCTGCTGCTACGTGAAGCTACTGTGTTGCTGATGCTGCTGCTGCTCACGCAGTCCGCCTCACGAAGCAGGTCGGCCTAAGATGTAGTATTATTCCTAAACTCCTCGTGCACAACCGGGATGCCCTTCCTCGACTGTTGTGCCAGGGGCAGCGCCGAGCGTGCATTATGTGCTACTGCGGCTGCTGCTACGTGAAGCTACTGTTCTGGTGCTGCTGCTTGGTATATGTTGCTGCTGTGCTGTTGTGCTGCTGGTGGTGCTGTTATGTCTGCTATATTTCTTCGCTGTTGACCCCGGTGAACATGATTATTATGCAAGTCAACTCCTCTCGGTGATGTGTCTCTGCATCTAAAAGCTGAAAGACGGATCCATCTGCTTCGGAAGCTGTACTAGTATCGTCTCGCAATTGACAATAGTTTGGCGTCTCGGCGGAAGTCTCGTGCCAGCGTAGTTTTTGTACGATACGTACCAGGACGCGATGCTGCTTGCTGCTGCTGCGTTTGCTGCACCAACGAAATCGCCGGCGCTTCGCACTGTCGACTACTGTAGCTCGATCGACTGCTGCTCAACTACCTTTTTTTGAGTCTCTGCATACGCAGTCTACAATACGAATGCCGAGCGTCTCGTACGTACCAGGTACCAGGTAGTGCTTTGCAGTGCTGCTTGCTGCTGTACGAACGATGTTTTTTCCACTGCGCCCCTTGGCAGTACTGTCGCAGTAACAGCCTCTAGTTGCATATCAGCCATTGCGGGCATGCGCGGAGCCGCACGCGGGCGTCAGCCCGCCGCGGCAATGCCCCCCTTGTATTTCGCTATTTTTACCAACACTATTTGGTCCTATTTTATTTTACTATGGTACCCGGTAATGGAACTTGCTTCCGCGTTTCCTCCTCGGGTCCTTTCAAATCGAAGCGAAAAGCTGAGCTCAGTCACGGGCACGGAAAAAAAAAATAATCCCAAAAACTAACAACTACCAGGTATTCGGTGATTCCAGGGAGTCTCATTTTGCCGAAAAGGTCATCCGTCTATTCGATAGAAATTTCTTGAAAATTTGCTGTGGGACTCGTAGCAAGCAGTACAGGGTGGTACGAGGGGTTGGTCGCACGTGTGACCCCGATCATTTTCCACTGACGACGGGCCTGTTCGGCCAAGGAGCTGTGCCTACTGTCACGGGAGACCATCGTAAATAGGACCAAATATTTTGAGTAAAAATAGGGAAATCGTCTAAAGGTTTTTTGTCTGTATATACCGTAGGTGCTACCAGGTATTTACTATTATGTCCCCCGTGATAATTAGTACTTTAATGCCACCTCGTCTTGCTTCAGTTATATTTTACGTAAAATATTACCGAACAAACGATCGATACACTAAATGTTTGTGGACAGACGGGTGTAAAACCTACTCAGATGAGTACGTAGGACATCATCCTTTGGGCCCGGCGTAGTTGTAACAAATATTTCCCTTGAATCAGACGTGTGCTGCGACAGGGCATGCCGAACATTGTTGATCGGGTATGGCGGCTGTATCAAACTATAACCCACAGACTGGAAAGCTGTCTGTTGTACCTCGAAAAACAAGCGTAAATGTATACCAGAGGACAAAATAAGTGTTATCGAGTAACGACTATGATGGCTACTGACAAGTATCATCTCTAATAATATAGCCTTTCTTTTGCCTCATGAGGCAGTATTTCTGATTTTCCGGACTCATTAACCCTCCTTTTCATAGGAGGGCTGTCGTCCCGGTTTGGTGGGAACTACTAAAAAAAAATTGACTGGTTTATCGGCAAAAAGGACCTGCAGTCCTTAACAATATAGTTGTAGCTTAATTACCGGCACAGTAGTAGGGGTCCCTCTACAGTGCCGGTTGCGTCGTGCCGGTTGCCGGCTATGTATGTATACAATAAACAGGTATTGCGGGAGACCAAAGTAAATAGGACCTACGGTACACACAAAAACCTATGTATTTACCAGTTTTTTACTATCAATATTTGGTCCTGTTTACTGTGGCTCGCCGTAATAGTGCGTGTGAATTCGCTTGGTACATATCAATCTGTGACCTGAAACATAAAAACGGTCTCAGAATTTCAATGGTTTTTACATTTTTGCTCAGAGTGGTGTGGGATTAACCAGTCTCGGGGTAGAGGCGACTAATATAGTGCCGGTATTGTTCGCTGGCTTACACCGACACTATAATAGAGGAACCGCTACTTTATTGGTCTTTACAGTATTGCCGCTAGTTATAGCGCCTGTATTTTCGGCTGGCGCATATCGGCACTAGAGAGGGACCGCTAGTGTATTATTACGGAGGACCATAGTAAATAGGACCAAATATTGTTAGTAAAAATAGGTAAATATATAGTTTTCTATGCATACCACAGGTCCTATTAACTATGGACCCCCGTAATAACAGCCTTTTCAATATTGTTGACGATGTACCTACATGCAGCAGTAGTACCTAGGCCTCGGGGGTGCTCGACCACACTCTGGACAATGGACACAACAATAGTCTACTGCTTCGACAATAGACGAGGAGGGAAATCTATCGGTGTACATTAATTATCTGCCACAGTAGAATGTGGAAAGTATCTATCGATAGGTATTGTCGGCGACAATGGACTGGTGATATTGTCGATCGATAGGCATTGTCTAACACAATAGATGGTGAACTTCGTCCATCGATGGCCACTGCAGGCCACAATAGAATGTGCAAGATGTCGATCGATGGCCATTGCCGGCCACGATAGATTGTGCGAGATGTCTATCGATAGCCATTGGTGACCACAATAGATTGTGCGAGAGGTATATCGATGGCCATTGCGGGACACAATAGATTGTGCGATATGTCTATCGATGGCCGTTGCCGGCCACAATAGATTGTACGAGATGTCTATCGATGGCCATTGCCGGCCATATAGATTGTAGAAGCTATCCATCGATAGCCATCTCGAGGATATTTTGCACTCATCCCACGATATTCGAGGTATGTCATGTTCTGTATGTATGTGGTAATTTGAATCGACGTCATCATGTTGTGGACACCATACGCTCTCACTCTTTTGAAGAATACATTATATACAGATGTCGCCATTAATAGAAACTCGCGCACCAAGATATTGGTAACTGTCATCAACTTGTGTACGCTCTTAGTTTGGGAAATTGACTCGATTTAATACCCTTGCTTTGTCCTACAACTCTATTAACTCCACTTTGAATGAAACGTGGATCATTGACCACCTTACGCTGAAAATTATAATCTTTCCGTTCGTCATCTCGAGTTTGTTTTCCCATACTGAAACCAAGTGAGTAAGAGTTCTTTTTTCGGATGCTGGTCATCTATAATTTAGATTATTTTTTTGTTCGGGAATAAATTCGGTTTGCTACCCTTACATTGTCCTCGATTAACTGCACTTTCAAAATAATCTGGATACTAAAAATAAAACCACCTTGACAAGAAAATTATCAGCTGTCCGTTTCTTAACTCGAGATTTTTGTCTCGTACTGAAATGAAGTAAAGTCAGATTCATATTTTTCGGAGCCCGGCCAACAATGCGATGGCTATTGTTAGACACAATCGCGTACCTATTTGGCGGCAATAGAAGCTTCGGCGGTCGTCAAGAATGGCCATCGACATACATCATTCCACGGTATACAATAGGTTTAGGTAATAGTCTATTACGAAAACACGCCCGACAGTCTATTGTGGGTGACGATGGCTATTGATGGATACAACTGCGTGTATACTGTTGGCGGCAGCAGCCATCGATAGGCAAACGTTTTGGTCCATTGCTCGAACAATATATATCACGGTTGATTCCCCAACATCTATTGTTCAGGACAATGGCCATCTATGGACAACCTTGTGACTCCGTTGTTAGGGCAAAGGCATATTGCTGTCTCCATTGCCGAAATATATTGTTCCGTGACAATATCTATCGATAGACAGCGTTGCCAGTCTATTGTCGTTAACAACATCTATCGATAGACAGCGTTGCCAGTCCATTGTGGTTAGCAGTGTCTATCGATAGAGAGTGTTGCCAGTCTATTGTGGTTCACAGTGTCTATCGTTAGCCAGCGTTGCCAGTCTATTGTCGTTAACAATATCCATTGACACACGCTTTTTCGGGGCTACTGTAGCGGCAATGTTCTATTTCCTTTCTATTGTCCAGGGTATATGCACATCTTACCTCATCTATCTTATCCGTACAGAGTGTAACCGATTTGGAATCACTATTAATAACACAGAGTACTAACCACAACAACACAGCCGACAATGCAACACACTTAACCCCCATGATACCCACTGCCTTGTTGAGACACACAACGTTGCAGCCCTCCTTCACGCTATGCCATGCACCGACATCGCTGCTCATCACGATACACCATACACTCATTCCATACTGGTGGTGATCGCAAGATGAAAATATGACATTGCTGCGGAACAAAATATTGCGTTGCTTGGTAAATCAGAGTGCATTGCAGGTGTGGAAATAGGCTGGTGATGGTGTCCATCGATAGACATCGTCCACCACAATCGATTCTCAACGGTGTCCATCGATAGCAATTGCCGGCCACAATAGATTAGAAACATATCTATCGATAGCCATTGCTGGTCACAATAGATTCAGAAACATATCTATCGATAGCCATTACCGGTCACGATAGATTAGAAAAGTATCTATCGATAGCCACTGCCGGCCACAATAGATCAAGAAATGTGTTAATCGATAGCCACTGTAGACCGCAGTAGATTCTTCAAGCTATCCGTCGATAGCCATTGTCGGTGACAATATCTTCCAACCCAGGTACTTCAGCACACTCCTGCCTGAACAATATGTTGGGGACACAACCTATCGATAGGCATTACCGACGACAATGGATCGCGGAACGTGCCAATCGATAGCCTTTGCCGACGACAATAGACCCGTCCATTGCACCAAATTATATTGCTATTGCAGGGGCCATTGTCTATTGTCCAGGGTGTGGTGCTCACCGTCGCGTTGCGCTTTTTCGTTTTTCTCTAAATCAGCTTTGCCAGGGTGTTGGAGGTATATCATGGGGCTCCTCAAGCGCGGAGCCTCAGAAACGTTAGAGGCTACCCCGCGTACACAACCGCGCGGAGGCATGCGGCTACGTACGGCAGCGGTCCCTCCGTAGTGTCGGATGATTGGTGCCGGCTCCCCGCTATTTGGTCTGTGAAATCGCTTGGTTACGCCCGGTATGGGAGTGGTAGCGCCGGTTGCCGCTTTTGTGGTACCGGCTTTGCTGCCTGGCGCATACCGGCACTATGCTTGTAGAGTTACAATTACGACTGTAACAGGGGCGGGAAGATTGAGTCCAGAGAAGTACGTGTGACTCGACGAAGCTGTCCAAGGCTTCTCAACAGGGGCGCGGCCGGTACGTACCGTACCACACTTGAGATAAGATGGGATACCGTATCACACGTGTGATATGATATCACCTCCCCCCCTCTCACACGTAGGGTAAGATAGCACGCTCCATATCACACGTGTGATTAGATAACACCCCCCCGTAT
Source organism: Macrocystis pyrifera (assembly GCA_031763025.1). NCBI lineage: Eukaryota > Phaeophyceae > Laminariales > Laminariaceae > Macrocystis > Macrocystis pyrifera. The sequence goes on along the minus strand of JASSKH010000020.1, from coordinate 9,234,043 downwards.
CACACGTGTGAAAAAAATATCACCCCCCCCCCCCCCACCGTGTCACGGGGGTGATAGCACAACACACCCCCTATCACACGTGTGTCCCCCCTTATCACACGTGTGACAAGACGACACCGCCCCTATCACACGTGTGATTATATATCACCCACCCCTCTATCACACGTGTGATAGGATGACCCCCCCCCCCCCCCCCCCCCCCCCTTATCACACTGTGTGATAAGGGCTTAGATTGGGTAGGCGATAGGTTAACCTTTTACCAGTAGCCCGGCGGACTGCTAAGACCTTAGCACGCGTGCGATAAGACGACACCCCCCCTTTGTCACACGCGTGATGAAGTAACACCCCTCCGTACTACACGTACAGCGTGTGATAGCACGACGATAACGCACCGCGTCACGGGTGTGGTATGACAGCGATAACACGCCGAATCACACATCATGTATGTATGTGATGACATCACGCACACCCTGGAACGAATGGACGACTATTGTTAACAATGCCTCCTAAAAGTACTACACGGGGGGAGCATAGTAAATAGGACCAAATACTGTCAGAAAAAAAAATAGTCGAAAAAATTGTAGGTTTTTGCGTGCACCGTAGGTCCTATCTAACGTCGTCCTCCGCAATAGTGCTGTTGGGGGGAGGAGGGGGAAGCCGGTACCGTGCGCGACATCAGAGACCTTTCCTTCTTGACAGATGCAACCCACGGCGTTTTGCGCCGTTTTTTTTTCGAGAAAAAACGGCGTTGGAGAATGCCCGAGAGGGTGTCTGCAATCTTGAATGTTAACACGGTACTCGATACCTGTGTGTGGATTCAACGTGCAAACTTCAGACTATATATATGTGTGTACATATAACCGCCGAAAATACGTTGCCGGCCCTCTCGTGAGACACCCTACGATCAGAAGTTACAGGCTGACATCCTTGTTCTGAAAGTTTGGAAGGGGGTGGATTGCCTGCGAAAAGCATACTACACGGGGCGTCTACGTCGTCAAACATTTCAGATTTCCACTATATGCGGTACGTACGGAAGGCTACATCGATTTTCTTGAAGCTTAAGTTGTTTCTCTTTCGCGAGGGACGATCCTGGATGACTCGCCGAGCTTTCCAAAGTTTCTCGACAGAGAAAGAGCTGCCCATTAGTAATAACGCTGGGTTCAATGTTTATACGAATGTATAAACTAGCCTTGAGGGACCGCCAGGCCGCTAGGGGAAGAGAGGAAGAAGCCGGAGGAATGCGGCCAATGTCCTGGGGATGGAACGTTGATGAGGAATAGGATATATTATGCCGGTAGCTAAAATGAAATGTATGTCGGGAATGGAAATTGGGAATCGAGTGTATGAGGGGTACTACTGATTTACGGAAAGATATTTGGTTTAATATAGGAACGGCATCTACGCTATGTTGTCGGAAGGCAAGCATAGTAATAATACTATTCCGGACTATACTCGTACCACCACCATATATTTACCACACAATAAGTAATCGCTTGAGCTACCGGTGTGTCGACTAATTGAACCTTCAAAAGAGGGACACGATATAACACCCCTCCTCCCCCCGCGCTTGGACAGCTTTTTTTCGCGCTGCGTTTCTTGACAACGAGGGGGAAAGGAAGAGTGCAATCAATCGCCGAGCGGCGATGTATGTACGCGTCTACGGAAACATCTCTTACAGAACAAGATTGCCCCCCCCGTCAACGCCATTATTTTCGTTGCGTGTGCCTGCCCCCCCCCCCCCCCCCCCCCCCCCCCCTGCCCCAGGTTTTGGCAATACTCGCGTGGCTGGACCTACATCAGAGGGCGTGTATTATGTTGCGTGTCATACCGTATCATAAAGACCGTGTGGATACTTATTATTTATTTTTACTGGGTGGGGTGGTGCGAATAAGCCAGCTATCGGACGTACCGTTAAAAAGCGTTGAATTCGCACACGGATGAAACATTTTTTCAGTGCTCCATTTTTCGAAAAAAAGACCTGGTCGAGAGTGTCCACCGAACAACTGTTTACATGAATGCTCGATTTTATCTACTGTACAGCAGTGCAGCAGTAGGACCCCTACGGATGTCTTTTTTTTTGTGGAACTGTTTTCGGAGTTTTTATATATTTTTTAGAGGCGTGCTACGATAGGAGCATGTTGCACTTTTAGGTCGTTTTTTATTAGAGGCAATTTTTTCGCAATGCTGGGGCCTGAAAACTCGTGACACGTAGGCTAATCACACACGCTAAAACCAACCAAATTGTGACAAAATTCGTACGCTGATTGGATGATGACTTGATGGCATAGCTTGCTAATTCCGCCGCCGATCGCAGCACGGCACAGCTGCCACAGTGTCTGCAGGAGAAGCGCCGCACGGCAGATAGAAAGCTCTCGATGGAGGAAGCATCAGACGACCGCGCAGCAAGCAGTTAGCGGCTGCGACACGCGGCAAACACGCCGCCCAATCGTGTGATGCCACCGGAAAACCCCGAGACTGGAGACACAGATCACAGCAGCAGCAGTACAGGAAGAAGAGTGCGATGGCAAAGCTTGACAAGCAAGCGGTTGCGAGCGAGAAAAAAAAATCCAAACGTATGAGAACAAAAAAAAAAAAAAAAACGTGTACACAAGAGACAGAGCCACCTCGACACCCCGACAGCAAGCATATACATCTATTGGAACTCGTACGATCACAGGGACTAGCTATGTCGTTGCTGCTGTTATTGCAGCGTGTGTGCTGTTATTGCCGTAAAGAGAGAGCGCCTACTCCCTCAAATCCGAAGGTCGACTGGCGAGAAAGAGACGGGGCAGGCAGGGGCTTTGGGAAGAGCGTGGCGGAATTGCGAGGACCGTTGGGGCATAAATATGAAGACCAAACGGCCGTTACATTATTGCCCAGAATGGCACGTACGTATCATTCGGCGTCGTGGATGGCTGGGGCCGTTTATAAATATCCCACGTGCTCCAACGAACTGAGGTGATTCAAATGTCACAAGACCTTTCGAATGTGGCTATTTTCACGGCGAGGTTCCAACTATAGCGCTCGTGGTGACTTCGCAGCAGAGAGCACTTGGCACCGGCAACAATGAAACAAAACTCGAAAACTTGAGCGACACGTATCGAGAATGCCTGCGCAAGCCTTGGAAAAATTTCCCTCTCTTCTTTTTCCGCCTCCCCCAGGCCCCACTATTGAAAAAAATGCCCATTTGTTTTTAGCGGGGGGTGGGGGGGGGGAGGACTAATATTTGTTGCTTGCCATAGTCATTTGGCCATTGGCCACGCATCCCTTTCGAGACGGACTGGCGAGGGGGGGGGGAGAGCTTGCTAAGGGCACGTGATTGATCGCTGGGATGTAATTTCTGTATACCGCTTGCTTTGTGTATATACACGTATAACAGGCCGTGGCATTGTTTCGTTGGATGTGAATTTGTTTTTTCGCGTCTCAAGGACGGGGTTTGGGTGGGATGTAGAGCCCCTCAAGACAAGAGCCTCAGACAATAGTAGGTGGGTGCATCCCCTCCGTAGCGCGCATCACTGCCCTTACCCTTGTAGAGAAAACGTATACTGAAAAATGATCGTACCCCTGCGCGAAGTCAACCCCTACGGTACGGTAAGCCCATGGAATTGAGCATCGGGTGTACTTAACTCTGTTTTTTTTGCTGTCAATGTCGGGTATATTGGGTGAAGCTCCCGCTAGATATTACACGTAAACCACTGAGCTATCATTCCGCGCTGGCTGATAGCTCAGCGGGTGTAATGAAGTGTTGAAACCAATCAAAATAAAACACCCAGGTGAGTGTGTGTACTTCCGGAATCTCCATGACTCTCTCAGGGAGAAAGGCCAAGAAAGCCCACGAGGAGATCCGAACCATTGCCTTTCCGGTATAATCTGAGGTCCGGCCTCAACAGCCAGACAGACCCTGTGATGTGCTTTTCCTGTTACGGGGGACCATAGTACTACACTTTAGTAGTAGTAGTAGTAGTAGTAGTAGTAGTAGTAGTAGTAGTAGTAGTAGTAGTAGTAGTAGTAGTAGTAGTAGTAGTAGTAGTAGTAGTAGTAGTAGTAGTAGTAGTAGTAGTAGTAGTAGTAGTAGTAGTAGTAGTAGTAGTGGTAGTAGTAGTAGTAGTAGTAGTAGTAGTAGTACTACTACTAGTACTAGTACTAGTAGTACTAGTAGTACTAGTACTAGTAGTACTAGTAGTAGTAGTACTAGTAGTAGTAGTAGTACTAGTAGTACTAATAGTAGTAGCACTAGTACTAGTACTAGTACTAGTGTACTAGTACTAGTAGTAGTACACTACTACTATTAGTAGTAGCAGTAGTAGCAGCCCCAAGCATTGAATTGGTTGATTGATTGTGTTTGGAGTAGGAGTAAGAGTGGGGACATACGTAAGTGTTTATCAACGGATAGGTGCTATCTCCGGATACGGCCGTACATCCACGCCTAAAACCACATGTGGCCGTTCATAATAGCTCTTCAGAATCTGGAATCTGGGCCTGGAATCTAGAATCTGGAACCTCACCCTTCCCCGCTGTAGGGGGCGAGATTATGGAAAGCTTAAATTGAACTTTCATGTGGATTTGTTTCTCGTGCGTCCGAAGTCTAACGCTTCCACAAGGGGTTTCGCGGGGGTAAAGTCGCGTTTATGTTATTCAAAAATCGAGATCCTAGATCCCGGGTTTCAGATTCCAGATTTAGTACTTTGAAACCGGCTTAACAGTGGTTTTGGATTTCAGTAGTTCACACTAACTCCAGGTAACTCGTGTCAATACTTATTGTATTTCACCCGTCAATGAGTATACGCAGTGAAAATATGCAGTCTACATCTATACCAGGAATACATCGAACTATAGCACGTCAATATGCGCTCGTCTAGTTACCAACAATGCGTTTATGGTATATAGACTTGGAATGTTGTATATTGAGGGGGTTCCTGCAGGCATCATTTGTTGTCATACGTAGACGCACGGAGATGTTTCGTCTGAACCGAAACTTTTTGTTTTGTGGTTTTCGAAGCAGCCATTCAGTGGCATGTGTCAAGGAGGGACGGGACGGCGGGGTGGAGGTTATATTCGATATCATGCATGGTCGTAGTCGTATTGCCCTCGACCCCTCGCATCCCTATGTACAACGCCGGGACGGAGCACGTCGGGTTTTCATCGACCAGGCAGACGTTGCTCGCACTCAGAGCGAGAGCGCTGTGATGTGTCCGGCGAGTCGCACGGGGGGCGAGCTGCATCCTACTAGGAATCGCTTGTGCGATGGACGTGTGTAATATGGATGACAGCTTTGATGAGGTAATTTGTTTTCTGGTGCGACCCCTTCCAGAGACAACAATGACGGGACGGAGAGGGGGGTGAGGGGGGGGGGGGGGGGGGGGAGCCCAGATAAAAAATCCTTCACAATCCCGCCCACGATGTTTTTGAAGCGACCATTTTACCTGAAGTTAAGGTGAAAACATGTCGGCAGGAGAAGAAGAGGGGGCAAATACGTGAAATCGATTCGCCCAACCACAGAAAGAAGGGTAACCTGTTCACTCCCTTTTGTACTGCAGTCCCGGCGCAGGAACAAACCACTCAAACTATCATGTACCTGTGGTGAGTTATTTGTCCCCAAAGCGGGACTGCAGTTCGAAGGTGGTCAATTTCCCCGCGGCGGGGAAATTGGAACGAATCAAATGGTTGCCGCGAGGCCTTTCTTCTTAATGTCAGATTTCAAGCTTCTCTACACGCAGTACTAAGAGGTTAACCATTGTCGATGTATACCAGTACTACTGGTACATACAGCAGTAGCATGAGTATCAATCCAGCCCGGTTACCCATACCATCAGTAGTAGTAGTAGTAGTAGTAGTAGCAGAGCTTTCTGCGAAGTTTTTCAAGAAAATGGTTGGCACGCACTGTGCACGACACCAAGAAAGACCAATGGTCGATTGGGTATGATACCCTTAGGGTTAGGTCTACCGTTTATCGGTTTTTTTCCCCGTGCACCTTGATCCACAACCGTTTTTTTTTTTCGAATAAAGACAGCTGCGGCAAGCTGCGCTCACGCACTCCAGCCGTACCCGGAACGGAACAAAAAAAAAAACACAACTAACCGCTTATTACGGGGGACCATAGTAAATAGGACCAAATATTGCTAGTAAAAAAGGCAAATATATAAGGTTTTATGTACACCATAGGTCCTTTTAACTTTGGACCCCCGTATCATGCTATCTCGTGCACAGTAACACCCAACCATTTTCTCGTAGTTGTAGGCCATCCGCGGCCCGCATACACCCGTACCCGGAAACGAATGTGTTGACCATTTACGATGTGGCTAACGATGCACCGCCGATTCGGGGAGGGCGGGTATAACAAGGCGGTTTCCCTCGGTTAAGAATATCGGATTAGCTCCCCCCCAGTTCGGAGTTGCGGTTCTCTAAAAAGGGTACGAAGCGTTTCCTTCTTCCCGCCGCTGGCCCAGCGCAGGGAACAAGCGCCTACATCAACAATTGATGCGTCTCAAAGGCACCGGCCGATCCGAGGGGGGGGGTATTGGTCGCCTTTTCCGTTGGTTGGGAAATCAGACCTCCGATACGAGGAGGGCGGGTATTGCAAGACGTACTCCCTGGGCTGGGCAATCGATTAATCCCCAACTCGGAGGTGCGGTGCTACAAAGTGGTCGGGAACTCTTCCCACACCCCTGTCCCGCCGCTGACTCAGTGCAGGAAATAAGTGCCTTATTGAACCATTCACAGATGCACCTCGAAGCCGCCGGTCGTTTCGAGGGGGGTGGGGGGCGGGGCCTTGCAAGGGGTTTGCACCGGATCGGGTTAGGCAATATCGGTGAACCTGAATTAACCTCTAGTGATAGAGGACTGCGGTCCGAAAAGGGTTAAAACATCATTCTGCGCGACCAGTGATTCCACTTCTTTTTCTAAACGAGACGTTCCCAGCAGCTTGCCCCCAACTCAGAGGTGTGGTTCTACCTGTAAAGCCTGAAAACAAGTGTGGTTACCCCCCCCCTCGCTGGACGCTGATGCGTATAGGAGACCAGACAGCAACATTAAGATGATGGAGTGGCACCTACCACAGACGTTTTCTGATGGTGCTCGCTTGAGAAGCTCTCAACCTCACCGCAACCATCGACTTGTAACAATTGGAGGGGATACCCCGTTCAGTAACCCCCAATCGTTTAGGAGCTAAACGACGGATGATCAAGAAAAAGAGAAAACATCCAATGTTCTTCCAGCGATATCACAGGTGGCTCTCGCCGGGTGGCTGGCTCTCCGGTTGAAGAACGTCGTCGGTTAGAAAGGCCTTTTTCGTTGTGTCGAAACAATTGTACCGCTGTTTCGACGAGCGTCAAGCGCCTATAATGTTCGCTGCTTATTCACCTCGCCAGATCTCGATAATACGTTGTCGGGAAGTACTCCGAATATTCTAGGTGACGGCGCGTTTTCCGTTTGGGGCAATCAGTTGAACCGCTTTGTTTGTAATGAATGTACTACTGTATTGCAGTTGCAGTGCGCTACAGCAGCACACAACACGTTTTCCCCGCTCAACGAGTCACCGGTTCGTTTGCGGCGGGCTCGGAGACACGGCCCGAACACATTACATACGGTGGTTAACGCAGCCTCTTTCCAGGTAGTAGAGCTTACACCACTCGTTGTTCAAACAAAAATGTGGTTCGTGCGTTCAGGGCTATCAGTGGTGTTCTTCGTCTCATTGGTGCATGCCATGATGAGGGTTTTGCTATTACGGGGGACCATAGTAAATAGGACCAAACATAGTTGGTAAAAATAGGGAAATTTATGGGATTTTGTGTGTACCGTAGGTCCTATTTACTATGGTCCCCCGTATCAGTGGTTTCGTGTTTTTCCTTCTGAGGCTCCTCGCTTCAGCAGCTCTTTGCCTCACCCAAACCCTGACCTTGACTAGAAACGAGAGAAAGTGTACACCCCGATGAACCAGGAAGGCCATGGCCTTGCTGCACGCATGTAGGTGCATTCGAAAAAACTCCTGGGAAACACCAAAAGGACACTATTACGGGGGACCACAGTAAATAGAACCTATGACGCTCATCAAAACCTATATATTTCCCTATTCTTACTAACAAAATATGGTCCTATTTACTATAGCCCCCCGTAATATTACAACAACAGCGATGGCGGCCAATTGCTCAGAGTCGGGTCGAAAAAACTAATTTGGCTAAAAATTCCTGCGACCCCTATAATCGTAACAAGTTCGCGTCCGTCAACCATTGTTAAAAAAAGTTCCTCCTCAGCCATCATGAGTGGTAAGCTCTACCGTCTCTTCGTCTCGTACACCAGTGTGTGTCGATCAAGGTAGTACGGTCGAATTTAAGTGGTGGTACAGTGGAGGGGGTCGCGGTTTGCGACCTATCGGTTGAGGAGAAAAAAGTGCAGATTCAAGGGCCGGGAGTGGTCTCCAGGTTTTCTCCAGTGTCCGCGTTGTTTTGTTTTTACGACCAGGTACATTTTTCTTCGGTTGGAAAGCAAAAATAGCCTTGCAGCCGGGCGGGACTTAATCAGGCCCTGATTTCCTGTAGTGAAAGTGATTGCTGGATTTCAGATTAATGCGGTACTGGTCGCAACCAGATCACACACATGTGATAGTAAAGCCGAGAAGGCCGTCTCTGCTGACCCCGTCCTATACGACCACGTCCGCAGTAAAAAATACGAGTGTGTGCACGACTACTGTGGAGCTTACACGGTGCTTGGTGTGGAGTTTTGTTTGCCGCCTACCTAGAGTCGCATCTGACCAGATCAATTTAGGACTGGACTCTCTTGGACCTACAGAACCCAGGGTACATTTGAGAAGTCACCGCGTTCGACAAGTGAGCTGCCACAGAGGTGTCCTCCATTCTCGCAGGGTAATAGATATCAGATAAATCGCGCGGTTCGCGTGCCCGAACGAGCTTGTGTTGGTTGAGTGGCAAATCGAAAAGGAATTCAAACGCAGACTCGACCCTGGAGAGTGCCACAGTGAGTCAGTCCCGCGGCAGCCCCCACACCATGGGCTTGAGCCTGCAGTTCTCCGCGACACAGGCCCCGCTCACCTCCTATGCATGGTATGCGAGAGAGGTGTGGTGCTGAAGTCGGCGCCGTGTAGCAGTGGTACGGCGACCATGTTCGCTGTCGAAAGTTTGGTTGTGAGCGTGACCTTGCGGACCAACACCCACCACCACCACCACCACCACCACCACCACCACAGCTACAACCACCTGCGCTAACCGCACCTACACCCATTACCGCGATCTTTACCGCCACCACAACCACCACATCACCACCACGACAACGACAATAACCACACCCACTACCACCCCCGCAATCACACCCACACCCACTACTACCACCTCCACCACAACCACCACAACCACCACCACCACTATCCCCACAACCACCACCACCACACCATTACCCTTCCTATCCTACCCTGCCTCGACTACGGCCATACACGATATCGAGTACCCCGTCCTCCCCTCCCCCGCGACGAAGCATGCTTCTGGTTTCCGTATCACAGCGCCAGCGACGAATCTCTCGAGGCTTGAGTCATAAGGAACGGTGGAGACCATGCTCCCCGGGCAGCGCATCCCGAAACAACGGGAACAACGTCTGTATCGCGAGGCAGCGAGATGTGACGCAGCGCAAGAGAGAGAGGGGGGGTTGGTGGGGGTGGGGTCTGGGGTCTGGGATGCTGACGTGTGCTGCAATAGAGGAGCACTGAAAACCCTATCACCTCTTCGGTTCGTGGCGTGGAGCCGGATGCCTACGCTCAACCTATGGTGGAGCCAGCTATCATATACCTGGTATCCTTTCACTTCCCGCTGGAAAATCCCTACCCATATACTGTAGGATAACTCGGGGATGTTCTCCGGATGTCCCCTGCGTACCACGCGTTCCTGCACGCGAGGAGATCTACTTTCCAAACTCAGAACCCGGGTTCTAGAGACAGCAGTGGTAGAGATCCCGGCCCGATAGACGATCACAATGGTTGTTATCATAGGCGTGTCACAAAAGCACACAACATGCGCTCGTCGTATGGTACATACCAGCACATTTAAAGTGCAAGTGTAATGATGCTAGGCACTTCCTCAGCTAGTTGCTTATCGTCCCGTCGTCCGTCAAAACCTATTTGGGGTCAAACGTGCCGCCGCCGCGATGTACGGTCCGTAGAAGTGCTTGCTTCTTCTTTCGTTTTCTCCGAAACGACTGCTGCGTGAGTGAGTACACGTCTGAAGGCTCCCGGGACAGATTCCGCGGTTCCAGCGACCTGATGACCAGTGAACTAGGACGGGCGGTGCTACAAGGGCAATCCGAACCCGCGATAGATCCGATCACCAGATATCCCCGCTACGTTTACACGCCGCATTCTGGTTGTGACTTCGACAGTAGGTGCCCCCACTATATCAGTCAGCTGGGGGAGACAGGAGATTGGCCGGTTGCAGGAAGGTGTAGTAGGACGGGCCCCTTTGATTTTCGTCGACGTCTACTACGCATGGACTAGGGCGAAACACAAGCAGTGCGTGTGTGTGTCTGTCTATTGTTGTTGTTGTTGTTGTTGTTGATGTTCTTGTTGTTGGCGTCCACGGATGCAAGCGATTTTGTCGGAGATTAGCTCTTCGTGAAACGTGATTCGGGTTAGACACCCTGCCTCTCTGCCTTTCTGCAGTCCAGTCTTTGCCTCGAACTGTGTGGCCGATGTTTGCTACAGTAAGGGCAATCACAGCACATTTTGATAAAATAACGCCTAAATATGTTTTTGACGGCCGACGTGGGGTTCCTTAACCCGATATTGTTTGAATACCGTTCGTTTTTTTTGTGAGTAATGTCCGTGCAATCAGCATTTATTTGTGCCATGCTATACTTTTCATCGAGTTAAAAACAAGCGTGCGCTTTTTCCTTTACGAAGTCGATCGTTTCGACGAGTTATCGAACTCTTCGAGTAAGAACGCTTTTCCTTTTCGAAGCCGCTCGTTTGGGCGAGTTATCGAACTCCTCGAGCAAGGGAGAGGTCTCAGACAATGTCAGGTGCATCCCTCCCGTAGCGTGCATCACCTGCGACAAAGGGGTGATACCATTCGTTTGCGGGCGGAATACAATAATTCTGACTGACGGGCGGACCTCCTCGCTACCGACGAAGCAACCACCGACGAACTACTTCCCAGCATCGTTGGGTTTCCCCCTTTTTGTGAATGTTTTTCAACTTTTTTTCAACATGTTTTCGTCTACGTACCTACTATCAATAGGTCATGGTACGTTTTGATCATGGGGTTACTTAGGCGTGTAGTCCATATATCAATTTTTTTTAAAAGCAACGCAGCTCTCGAGTAAAGGTAAGGAGCTCTCCTCGACCATCTTGGGACGCCGACATGACGATCGAGCAACGGTACGTAGCTTTGGTGATATTTCAGCCGCTTAAGAGAAGCGTGAGCGCAGAGCTAGTACGTAGGGGTGGGATGGTGCCGCTCCCGTGCCTCGTCCCTCTTTGGCCTGCAGTTCACCTTCGGGGATAAAGTGCCTAGAGTGTGGGTAGCTTGTCTCCACAATGACACGGCAGTTTGCTAAAAGGGTCGGGGCTCCTTGAACCGTGACACGAAACACCGGTGCTATATTCTTCCCCGATCACGCAGCGGCCAGCGCTGTGACCGTCGCTTCTATCGGCAGTTTCGACACACCGATGATATACTATTCCCGAAACACGCAGCGACCAGCACTGTAACCGTCATTTTTATCGGCAATTTCCCAAGAAGGGCTAAGGAAAAGGGAGTGAGGTAAGCCCCTCCGACAAACGTAGACGCCACCTCAAAAATACTCGTGCGTAGCGAGAAGCGCCTTGTCGCTGCTCGGTCGTGATTTCGCGGGTAAGCGAAAGGGTCATCGCGCGCATCGCCGACCGCTGTCCGCGGTCACACACGACAGGCCCCCAACCATTGTCATCGTCACAGGTTTTTACGTCCAACAATGTCCTTTACGGGGGACCCTGGTGAATAGGACCCACGGTAACACAAAAACCTATACGTTTCCCTATTTTTACTATTACGGGGGTCCATAGTTAACGGGACCAAATTTTGTTAGTAAAAATAGGCAAATATATAGGTTTTTATGTATACCATAGGTCCTGTTAACTATGGACCCCTGTAATAACAACATTTCGTCCTATTTACTATGGTCCCCCGTAATAGCTCGATCAAACCCTCGACCCCTTACATCATGCGAACAATGTCTCGGCTTTTCCGTGGGGTAGACGTTTTTCAGCCATCACTTTTAAATTTCGACCCAACTCGTACACAGCAAGTTTTGTGCTCTCGCTCGGCGGCCTTGTGGACCAACCGTGGTTGCAGGTGTCATCACTTTTCCGCCCGTCCCCGGTGTCTGCATGCGTAGCAAGAGGAAACCTCACGAGCGCCAAACCAACACGTTTGTTCTGGAGTGGAAGAAAATAAAAACCCGGGAAAAAAAAATGTAGAGAACAAGCAGTAGAGGTTTTCGATGATGGTGGTGAAAAATGATGATGATGTTCTCACATTAGCTCATTTTCTCTGAAATCTTGCCTGTGGTCACAAAAAAGACTGCAACAAAAAGCATAGCGCTGGGAGAAAGTCAACAAGTACGACAGAAAAGTGCGCAAGGCAGTACCAGTGCGTACGGGAAACGGTGGTAACGAGCTGCGGCATACCCAGCCGGTGCGGTACAAAAGAATGGGTGCGAAACAATGAACTCGGCGCAAGGAGAAACCCACGGGAGTGCCACGGGAGACCGATGGGCCACGGCGAAAGTAGACAAAGGATACGCCACTGAGCTTTGCAGCCGGCATATCATACCTGCCGGTAGGCCTTGAGGAGTTCGATTATATCAGGCGGAAACCACGCTGCCTCTCCCTCCGCCTTCTTCGCCTCCTCGTCGTCTTGCCCGTCATCCTTTCCGCGCCAGACGGCACACAGCCCACGGAACAACAGGTGGCAGCAGCCACGATAACATGTGCGAGTCTCTATGTTAAAAGTTCGGATGACGGGCTGGAGGTACGCACCCACAGATATATATATATATTATATGTACAAGCATTCGCATGTTCGGCCGGGTGTTTCGTCGACAGTGCGCATCCAACTAAAAGACCCAAATATATGTGTGTGAATTCTAAGGGGACGAGAAGCACGACGCGAACCTTACTGTGAACACTCTACAGTACCTCTGTGGTAAACCCACCACCCTCACCGAACCCAATCATCCACCAACCCACGCAGCCCAGCCCTCACCCACCCACCCACCCACCCACCCACCCACCGTACCCTCTGATCCACCCCCCTCCTCATGTGTTGCCACAGACCGCCCACCCGCGACTCAACCCCCATACGCATTTGTTGGTGACTTCTTCCCTTCATGGTTCTTGGGCGAAACTTATGAACGAAAGCCGGAGTGTTGCATCGCCTCACAAAAACTACCCCTGCCTCCCTCCCATTGAACTGCAGTATTGTCTGCCCTCGCCTATTACCTGCCCCCCCCCTTGTCAAACGGCGGCATTACTTGTCCCTTCCTGTCAAAACTGCGGTATTGCATGCCCCCCGTCCTATCACACTGCAGTAATACCTCCCCCCCCCTCTCGTGTCGAACTGCAGTATTACCTCCCCCCCTCCTATCGAACTGCAGTATTACCTCCCCCCCTCCTATCGAACTGCAGTATTACCTCCCCCCCCTCCTATCGAACTGCCGTGTAACCCCCCCTCCCCCTCCATTCGAACTGCAGTATTACCTGACCCCTCATATCAAACTGCCATATTAAGCCGAGACCATGCGCTGCAGGGCGTTGCTACAGCGAGTGACAGGGGAAGAAGTACATTGTGAACTGGGGGGGTGGGGGGGGCGGGCGTGGCGGGGGGGGGGGGGGTGAATTCATGTACTGATGGAACGCAAGGCCGTAGTCGTATGCCACAGATCCTCGTAACCCTACAATGCCGGGACGGAGCACGTCATGTTTTCGCCGACCGGGTAGAGATTTTTCTTCCGCCAAGCGCGAAGGCGCCGTGAGGTGCTCCGCGGAGTCGCACAAAGGGTAAGCTGCATCCTACAAAAGAACCGCTCGTGAGGTGGACATCCTTACACAGAGAGAACAGTGCCGGAGGAAATGATTTGTTTTCTGGTGTCGCCAAATCCAGAGGCAGCATCCGGTACACTGTGTAACTGCCTTCTGAGTGCCTTGTCCTATATCACACTGGGTGATACGGTCGCCCCCTTTAATAAGTGAGGATTTTCGGCTTTCCACCCCGCACAAAAGATGTAACTCGCTCACCCGGCATGCGAAAGAATGATGCGTGTGTCGAGGCACTGTCTCTGTGAAGAGAGATGGCGGAGGTGGCACGTGAAGATCACTCGTGAATAAGAAGAAAAATAGATGGTTTTGAAATTGGCGCTTTTGTGGCCATTATGGAAGGAATCTTGATCTCAGAGATCAAGAGAGAAGAATAGGAAGGAGCAAAGGAGGAGAAAAGGAGGAGAAAAGGAGGAGCGATCGAGGTAGGGCTGACCTTCGCCTGATCATCCGGTACAATGTCCATTCTACGGGAAGATAAGCTAATCTAAGGACTATTGCTGTACAATCTAGCTGACGGTTCGTCCTATAGTAACGTTCCTGGTGGTGAGCTAGTGCGTCCTCTATTACGGGGGTACATAGTTAACAGGACCTATGTTATACATAAAAACCTATCTATTTAACTATTTTTACTAACAAAATTTGGTCCCATTAACTATGGACCCCCGTAATAGCAACATTCCTAATGATGAAGGTCCTCTAGCAAAATTCCCAATGGTGCGATAGCTGCCCTGCTATGACATACGGTCAACATCTCGACCGAGGCACTGTAAGTTGACCATACAACATACCGTACTACGACTAAGACGGACTCGTCATTTATCCGCGAATTGCATTTACCCGAATATCCAAACTATTACGGGGGGCCATAGTAAATAGGACCAAATAGTGTCAGTGAAAAAAAGGGAAATATATAGGTTTTTGTGTGTACCGTAGGTCCCATTTACTCTGGCCCCCCGCAATAAGATACTCGTATACCCGTTTCAGTACGCATTGACTGTACATCACGATAGATGCGTATGGATCTCAACGTCCATACGCTAACAGCATGGTCACCGCTCAACGAACAAAAACAAAATGGTTCTCTGGTTATCTAGCTCACGAAATGATTTGCGCGTTTACAGCGTCGTTGCCAACTGATGTCCACTCAACACATACAGCATGTATATTAATATACACAAACAAGGGAACTTCGCCACGGCGAGCTGATGCCCGTCTGCGGCTCCGCGCATGCCCCTCGTGGTCGATACCGCAAGTGCAGCCGTACTGCCGGGAGGCGCAACACGAAACGTCCATGATTATGGAAGATATGTAACGAATTTGAAGTGAACTGGCCAGGAAGGGGGGTAGGGGGTGTACTCGATAGGAGAGATGTACTCGATCTTATGCATGGCCGTAGTCGTATGACCATAAACCCTCGCATCCCTACAATGCCGGGACGGAGCATGTAGGGTTTTCACCGACCAGGCAGACATTGCTTGCACCAAGAGCGAAGCGCCGTGAGGTGTCCGGCGAGTCGCATGAAGGGTGAGCTGCATCCTACTAAGAACCGCTTGTGAGGCGGACTTGCATATGGATGACGGCTTCAATGAGTTCGTTTAATTTCCGGTGTGGCCACTTCCAGAGTAGGGGGGGGGTGTACTCGACTAGAACGATGTACGGGATCTCATGCATGGCCGTAGTCGTAAGACTATAGACCGTCGCATCCCTACATTGCCGGGACGGAGCGTGTCATGTTTTCACTGAAGATGCAGACAGTGCTGGCACCAAGAGCGAAGCGCCGTGAGGTGTCCGGCGATTAGCATGAAGGGTGAGCTGCATCCTACGAAGAACCGCTTGTGAGGCGGACTTGCATATGGATGACAGCTTCAATGAGTTTATTCAATTTCCGGTGTGGCCACTTCCAGAGTAGGGGGGGGGGGTGTACTCGACTAGAACGATGTACGGGATCTCATGCATGGCCGTAGTCGTAAGACTATAGACCGTCGCATCCCTACATTGCCGGGACGGAGCGTGTCATGTTTTCACTGAAGATGCAGACAGTGCTGGCACCAAGAGCGAAGCGCCGTGAGGTGTCCGGCGATTAGCATGAAGGGTGAGCTGCATCCTACGAAGAACCGCTTGTGAGGCGGACTTGCATACGGATGGCAGCTTCAATGAGTTTATTCAATTTCCGGTGTAGCCACGTACAGAGACAGCAATAGGAGTACTATGCAACTGCCTCTTGGGTGCCTTACCATGAACACAACGTGATACGATCATTGTCACTTGTGCGGAGTAAAGGTTGTTAACGTCGCGTAAAATGATCTCACTCGACAACCAGCAGCTGTGACCGACCGCCAAAAAAACAAAACAAAAACAAAAACGGTACCTTGGTTGTCTAGCCCAAGCAGTGAGCGGCATTCTCTACAGTGCCGTTGCCAACCGACGCCAACCCAACTTATACGTACAGGGGAGGGGGTATTCAATAGGAGATATGTACTCGATCTCATGCATGGCCATAGTCGTATGACCATAGACCCTCGCATCCTGACAATGCCGGGACGGAGCACGTCGGGCTTTCACCGACCAGGCAGGCATACATTCAATTATACGAAGGGCGAGCGCGGGGGGGAATGTACAGGTGTACCCGTTACCATGCATGGCCGTACTGAGTGTAGACGGTGGGGAGAGGGGGGTCACCGCACCTTTGTTATGAGTCTTGGCGACCGCCGAGGTGACCGGGGCGGAGAGAACAGGGAGGAATCCGAACCGATAGCAGTAGTGGCCGCCTCGCCGTCATTGTCGTCAAACCCTCTGTGTTTTACTTTCCTCGCCGCTCCTCCGATTCCTCCTCCGCTTCGCCCTTCGCTTCCTCCTTCCCCTCCTCCTCCTTCCCCTCCTCCTCCTCCTCCCCCAGCCCCCCTACCCACTTTTACCGTCGCCTCTTCCCCACAAATGAGCCGTGGTTCTCGCGGAGCCTGAGAGGAGCCAGAATGAAGTGTACAGTAGAAACGGCTTTCAGATTTAACTGGTGAAACGCCGGTTGGTTAGTCAGTACAGGTGGAGTCACCCGGAAGCCGGGATGGTATCAATAGCGGTGACCGAGTTTCCGATTTCATTTTTTGATGTAGCGTCGTTTAAGCGTCGTTTGTGGAGTGGTTTAATTGGGGGAGCTGCGTTGCTGGTGCGTTCTTTGTTGCCAAGGCCTGATCGGTGGTACCGTCGACGTCTGAAATCACTGGATTCCGAAATTCGTTTTCGGTTTTGCGGTTGGCATGGTTGAATAAAGCGCGAAATCGAATCGAAAACAGCAGTGGCATCGAAAAGGGCGATGTCCCCCCGAGCGTCACTTCCTCCTCCTCTTCCTCCTCCTCCTCGTTGTCCTCCTCCTCCTCCTCCTCCTCCTCCTCCTCCTCGTCCTCTTCATCCTCTTCCTCCTCGTCCTCCTCCTCCTCCTCTTCCT